>OY755043.1:57793162-58305162 GCA_963576565.1 Aspidapion aeneum | reverse complement strand
ACACAACTAGGCTACTAAAATGCCAAACATTGTTTTGAAATATTTCTTGCGTTTTAGCGATAACTTTTTTTAAATTTTTTAAATAAGATGAATTAGTGATGAATTACTGCCAAGATACGTTTGTTAAAAATGCTTTAAAAAACCACCTTGCAAAATTTCGACGCATTCCGCTTTCTAATTTTCTATTTCTATTAGGATAAAGATTCTGGCTCTGGAACGAAATAGCGATGTACAAAATAGCGACGTACGAAATAGCGAGTAATGAAATAGCTACTATCAAAATAGCGATGTAATGAAACAGCGACTATCAAAATAGCGTTTGTAACAAAACAGCGACATATCAAAATAGCGATGTATCAAAATAGCGACAATCAAAATAGCGATGTATCAAAATAGCGACAATCAAAATAGCGATGTATCAAAATAGCGATGTATCAAAATAGCGATGTATTAAAATACCGAATCAAACCAAACCGAATCGATTCAAACCAATCCAAACCGAACCTTTCTAACAATTTTTTTCAAAAAAGAAAACTTCCCTGACTTCTTTTCCAGGATCCTAGAGGGTGTGAATCCGAACCGAATCGCACCGAACCTAACCAAACCGAACCAAACTGAACCAAATTCGGTTCAGTTTGTTTCGGTTCAAAAGAAGTCTGGAGAGTTTTTTTTTTAAATATGCTGGTTCGGTTCGGTTCGGTTTAGATTCACACCCTCTAGGATCCCGAGAAAGAAGTCAGGGAAGTTTTTTTTTTTAAATTGATAGAAAGAAACCGTTTTGTCGAACTATATGCCCAAACCGAACCAAAATATCGCTATTTTGATAATCGCTATTTTGTTACATCGCTATTTTGATAGTCGCTATTTTGTTACATCGCTATTTTGATAGTCGCTATTTTGTTACATCGCTATTTTGTTACATCTCTATTTTGTTAAATCGCCATTTTGTTACATCGCTATTTTGATAGTCGCCCTTTCATTACATCGCTATTTTGATTGTCGCTATTTCGATACCGCTAATTTAATACTCGCTATTTTGTACATCGCTATTTCGTTCCAGAGCCAAAGATTCGGCCTAAAAATGGGATATCAGTGTTGTTAGATGGTAAGTTTTCGGGCGAAGTTTGCCCCCTTAAATGAAAATAAGAATTAACTTCAATTTTGACAACGTTAAATCACAGGGCATTGACAAATTGCCAAACTCATTTGAAAGCAGTCCTTTTCAAATGTTATTAAAAATCCAATTAGAACGGAACGCTTGTAGCAGTCATTTTCCACATTATGGTTTTAATACGCTTTAGCAGTACAGATATATTTAAAACGTACGTGATTCACACTCCTGCTTTTCCGTCTTTAAATTATTATCAGTGGCTAGCATCACACGAATTAATTCGAAAGTTAAAATTTGGTAGGCGTAGTGTTCTGTTAACAATACAATTTACGTTTTTCATTACAACAATGGCGGATCCAAAATGGAAACTCCGTAAAAATTAAAAATAACGAATCCAAAATGGCGGACTTTTTTTATTTATGAACCGATATTTTTGAAGTCACTGAATATGATTTTTGACTCATACTCCGAAAAAATTAAAAATAACGAATCCAAAATGGTGCTATTTTGTATTTACTAACCGATTTATCTCAAACTTGAAAGATTGCATTGCTTAAGGTCACTTAATACAGTTTAAGACTCACACTTACAAAAAAATTAAAATGGCGGAGTTTCTTATTCATGAATCGCTATGTATCGCAATTTTGCATCCGCAATTATAATTTTTTTAAGTTTGGGTCAAAAAATCATAATCAGCGATTTGAAATACCGCGAAGTTCCAAATTTCATACATACCGATTTATAAATGGAAAAGTTCGCCATTTTGAATACCCCATTTAATTTTTTTAAAGTTTAAATAAATTGTATTAAGTGACCTCAAGCAAACCAATCTTTTACGTTTGAAACACATCGGTTAGTAAATACGGAAATCCGCCATTTTGGAGCACAATTTTAAATTTTTTATAACTTTTACAGCAGTTTATTCCCAAGTTCCATATTTGAAACATATCGGCTGATAATTAAGAAAGTCCGCCATTTTAGATCCGCCATTTTAATTTTTTAAAGTTTGACGAAAAAACTGTATTTAGTGACCACAACACTGCAAAATGTCAAGCTTGACAAAACTACGCCATTGTGAAAACGCCATTTTGATATTTTTAAAGTTTAAGATAGAAATCATAATCAGGGACCTAAAACAACCCAAAGTTCCGAATTTAATGCATATAATAATAATTATTAAATGGGAA
Organism: Aspidapion aeneum; assembly: GCA_963576565.1. Taxonomy (NCBI): domain Eukaryota; kingdom Metazoa; phylum Arthropoda; class Insecta; order Coleoptera; family Brentidae; genus Aspidapion; species Aspidapion aeneum. Next base: position 58,302,864 of record OY755043.1, on the reverse strand, counting down.
AGACCGTCATTTTTGATCCGCCATTTTGCATTTTTTTTAGTTTCAGTTAAAAACAATAATCAGCGACCTGAAAGATCGCAAAGTTTCGAGTTTGATGCAAATCGGTTCATACATGGGAAACCCCGCTATTTTGATTTTTTTTTAAAGTTTAAGTTAGAAATGATAATCAGCAACCTGAAGCGCTCCAAAGTTCTGAATTTGATGCATATTGGTTCATAAATGGGAAAGTCCGCAATTTTTGATAGGCCATTTTGTTTCTTTTTTAGTTTGTTAAAAATAATAATCAGCGACCTGAAAGATCACAAAGTTCCGAGTTTCATGCATATCGGTTCTTAAATGAGAAAATCCTTTTCAAACTATAAATAATAATTATAAATATTTTTCAAATAATTTCTTTTTTAAATTGTACACTAACCACCAAATATTTAGTTGGAAAAGTTTGAAAAAAGTTATGATCAAACAAATAAACAGATATATTATATGAAGTCAAGCTAAATAAAACTGTTTAAACAATTGCCAATGGTAATATCATAAATCAAAAATCTCGTGGCAAATTGTCCCCGCAGCGAAACGGCCGCGACGAATTGTCCCCTGTCCTTTTCATATGAAAATACGTACCTCCGCATGCTGGTCCCGAGCGCAATTACCTGTTCGTTGATACAAAACACGTGCTGTCAGTGGTCAGATGTTTGGCAGCAGAGTCAATTTAGCATTTTGGGGCCCATATGACACGCAATAATTCAAAATCATCCAGATGTTTAGTAATGTAGATAAGTTTCGGTCAGGCGGATGTTTGGCAGTATAGTCAATTTGGTATTTGATGGTTCATATGACACCCAATAATTAAAAACCATCTTGGTATTTAGTAATGTTGGGGAGTTTCTGCATCAAATATAATTAGAGGAGGTGTGCCATTCCTTCGGCCAGGCAGATATTTGGCAGAAGAGTCAATTTAGTATTTGAGGCTTCGAATTACACACAATAATGAAAAACCATCTTGCTATTTAGTAATGTGGGTGAGTTTCAGCTTCAAATATCATTAGAGGAGGTGTGCCATTCCTTTGGTCAGGCAGTTGTTTGGCAGCAGTCAATTAGGTATTTAAGGGTCCACATAACACACAACAAATAAAAAATATCTTGGTATTTACTAATATAGGTGAGTTTTAGCCCTAAATATAACTAGAGGAGATGTGCCATTCTTTCGGTGAGCCAGATGTTTGGCAGCATAGTGAATTTAGTATTTGAGAGTCCACATGACACACAATGATAAAAAACCATCCTGCATTTAATAATGTGGGTAAGTTTCAAGGTTGAATATAATATTATGGGGTGTGCCATTCCTTCGGTCAGGCAGCATAGTCAGTTTACTATATGAGGGTCCACATGACACACAATAATTTAAAAACATCTTTATATTTACTAACGTAGGTCACTTTTAACCTCAAATATAATTATAGGAGATGTACTGTTCCTTCGGTTAGGCAGATGTTTGCCAGCATAGTGAATTTAGTATTTGAGGGTTCACAGGACACGCAATAATTAAAAACCATATTGTTAGTTAGGTATGTAGGTAAGTTTCAGCCTCAAATATAATTAGAGGAGGTGTGTCATTCCTTCGGTCAAGCAGATGATTGGCAGCACACTCAATTTAGTATTTGAGGGTCCACATGACATTCAGTAATAAAAAACTATCTTGCTAGTTAGAAAAGTGGGTGAGTTCAGCCTCACAAACAATTACAGGAGATGTGCCATTTGTTCGGTCAGGCAGATCTTTGGCAGCATAGCCAATATAGTATTTGTGGGTCCACATGACACACAGTAATTAGAAACCATTTTGTTATTTAGTAATGTGCGTGAGTTTCAGCTTCAAATATAATTACAGAAGGTGTGCCAGTCCTTTGGTAAGGTAAATGTTTGGCAGAATAGTCAACTCAGTATTTGAAGGTCCATAAGACACACAATTGTTAAAAACCATCTTGATAATACATGACGTGACTTGAAACAAAAATATTTTTTAATTTTCACTGGTGTGCCTAGCGTATGCCAAATGAACGTCGGACAGCATAGTTATCTTAAGCATACCGGCTCTATATGACAGCTATTTTATAAAAAATATCTTGTTATCAATTTACGTCCATGAATGTTAAAAACCCTTATCATCTAGATGGTGTGCCTTATCAGCAACCAGGCAGCAGCAAGGCAGCATGAGACACATATATAAGGGGGGCGTAACTGACATATGTGCCAAAAAAAATATTTGCTGCTTCTCGTTTATGCAGGTTTAACCACAGATGAAATTTTACTTAGGAGCGTATGCCTGTCCTCCAGCTGGGGTGAGGTGTGGCAGTATCAGCATATTTTTATAAATGGGTTTATATGACATACTTGCAATAGAGTCTAAACTGATACTATAAGATGTTAACGCACCTGTAAATCTTTTCATACATTTTGCTTGATTAGCGACTTCAGGCCACGTCTCGTTGTTAACTAAAGTAGGCACACCTTTGTGTACGCTAATATGACACTTGTTGAATATGAACTTTAATGGTACGGATAACGCAGAGTTCTGTGTCACGGGCTCTTGTAGTGTTTTTAAGTTATCGTTAAACATGTAGATTTAACAAAACAAATCTTACATTATATAAAGTTGTTTTCTAATAAAAACTAACTTTGTTATTTTTGATCACGCTAATTTAAAGTTAATGTGATTTTTGTGCTATGTGAGTAACTTGTTTAGATTTTCGGTTATGTAGTATTAGTAAGGTATGTATTATCAGAACCTTTTTGTGTTGCTATTTAGGATCAAAAATTATTTGTTTGTTTTTAGTTTTTATTCAAGTAAATAATTATATTAAAATATATTTTTTGTTTTGAAATACTTAGTCTCTTTTCAAAACTAGATATTGAGAAAAATATTTGAAAGCAGGCGTCGCCGTTAACTCAACTTGCTTTGAGAAAAGATACTTTTATCGAGAAAATACGTTTCTGGATTTTATATAATTCTTGTTTTTTTTCTGTATATATGCATATTTGTTTTTGGTTTAAATGTCATCAGACAAGCGGGGTTGCAGTGAACATGTATAAATGACTGAATGAAATTGTATTTCCGAATAGTGTTTTGGGTTTAGCAATAATAATGGTTAGACCAGTAAGTTATACATAGTGCCGGTTTAAGGGCCTAACGGTAAGATGGGCCGTCTCCCTCTTAACAAAGCCGCTAAAGAAACAAATAGATTCAGTGGGAAAAGTTGTATTTAACAAAAAAAAATCACGTAAAATATTTGAGTTGAATTTACAAACAATATGGATATTCAATAGGTGAAACTAAACTTTCAGATGCCAATGATTATGATTACACAACCCTTACGAGAAAATTTCGAGATCTATGTTTCTCGACAGACCTTGAAATTCCTTAGATGCATTTTTCGACGGTTAATCTGAATCCGGGGTCAAAAAAGTCCCTAGATTTCTGGAAAAAAATTTGGTTCGGTTCGGATTTTCGATTTTGATCATTTTTGGTATACATTAATTCTAGCAAATTTCAAACTTTTCTGATTACTATTTTTTTTAAATAATTTTTGAAAAAAAACTGCAAATTACATAAGACAATAACAAGAAAATGTGCAGCATGTAAATCTTGTAATTGCGGTTCATGCACTATGCTATGTGCCCCCTGAATTTGCCACCTTTTGCATGATTACGTATGCAAAAATGCATAGATTAAACTATGCCACCATAATTTAGTAAATTCTGTTAAATACCTAGTTTTCAAGAAAAAACCCCAAAATTAAAAACTATATATAATACATTTTAAGTTAAAATTGAGTTTGTGGACCGATCTAGCGCACATTAAAAAGGTTTTTTTAATAAGAAACTTGTGTTCTTATTAATATTATATTGTCTAAACTGCAAACAGAAAATAACACATAATATTGGTGGTCTTTTGTTTGCAGTTTGAGACATATAAACATACGTTTCTCATGTAACAGTTACAGTGGCGCACGCAGGAATATGTCTTGGGGGGGGGGAGGGGTGAGACCTCATGATGTCTTATTTTATACTATTTTATATTTTTCTTCATGAAATATGCAATGTTTAGATTTTATTCTTGAAAATAAATCTTGGGTTTGGGGCCCCTTGTTGGTCGTACCAAAATTAAAATATGAATGACGCTCAACTACCAATTGGAGGCGTTCCAAACCTATAATCTTTCTTGAAAGGTTGTTTGTTATATAAATTGGGCATTGCCTTCAATGGGCTGGTTAAGTCGCATTGGGACTGTACATCCTTTCTATTTTGATAACACATGACATAAGCCAAAAAAACACCATATATTATAAAGGACTCAGAGTGGTTTTACGATGTATGAAAACCACACCAATAACGGCACTTTTGGCGGAGACTTCAGGCGGACAGGTCGGCTAATCGGCGACCGCCAAGAGGCCCCGCAGTGGCCTCAAAAAAATATACCTCGACACCGTAAAAAGTGGACTGACAAAATTTGAGGCCAGTTGCGAATTCAGAGGAGACAGAGGGGATCGCCCCCCTTCCTGATATAAAACTTATTTTTTACTTTCGCAGTCACTTACTTAATTTTTTTCACAAAACTACTTCATTTTTGCTGTGCAATTAATCTCCTTTCGATGATCTCAAACCTATCCAAAGCTACAAAGAAAAAATATTTTGATGTTTGCTGCCGCTTTGGCCGCTCCTCCCCGGAAATCCTGAATCCACCACAGTTTCAGGCTCCTTCAGACCGTTTACCACAAATCCGCTGATATCTTAAAAACCACTCGACCGTTTGAATTTTTGACCGTTTTTGTTTCTTAATAAGACAGTCTTGAAAAGAAATCAAATTTCGTAGGGTCGTGTATAAAGCCGGGTACTCATTAACGAACCACGAGCATCGATCAACGAGCGCAATCTATTCGCTAATGTGGACGGCATTGTTCGAGGCTCGCAACGCGATACCGAAACCTTAAATTAAAACAAAGTACCCACTAAATTTGAGACATAAATACACATCTCTTGAAAAAGTTTACCTACATAAATAAATTTTTTAAATAAAAAAAACATTAAAAAAAAATTTGCTAAATGTTTTTGTAATAGTTTACTTGTTAGAAAATAGTAAGCTGTCAGTCCTAATTTTGAATGAATAAAACTCTTTTAAACCAGGTATCACTTGACCCACTTTCCCTCTCTAAAGTCAAGAGGTCAAAGCTACCCCAACTAGTAGCCGATAGATATTTTAAGAAAATAAAAATAATGTGTCCAAGGATTTTTTCAAAAATTTACTTTAAAGACTCATAATGGCATCACGTATACGTTTTCTGAGAGTATATTACTTTAAATTAAAATGGATAATGATAATGATAACGGAAATGATTATACGTATATTTTATCGCTCCGCTTGTTCTGTAAAAAGAGTTTTTGTTTTTTTCTTTCTGGGTAATAAATTTTTTAGTATAAAATGGAAAATAAATATATTTTGTTTACCTCACTATACTGATAAACGTAGTTACCACTTATGATTGAACAAGCTAACCTATGCACGTATTAATGCTAAAAACTGCACAGAACAGATGTGGCTTTACTCAGGCGTTGCGATCTGTATTGAGAGATGTTGAAGGAATAAGAACAATTCGCGCGCCCTTACTTAAAGCGCCTCTAGCGGTAGATATTTAGGAATTACAAACTGATAACAGTAATTACATTCTATCAGGGTATTCGTATGATACATTAGGTTAATTTGTTTTAGTTGATGCAAACTTATGATAACGGAGTATGACGTATGACGTATGACTGGCCCAAGTCTTCCACAAATATTAGCAATAAATAGCAACTTTGACATCAAACTAAATGTAGTGCTTTAGAGCAATATTGGAAGCAATTTTACTTGTACAAGAAACTTTATACATAAAATATGTATAAAATGGAAAATAAATATATTTTATTTACCTCACTATACTGACAACGGTAATTACAACTTATGATCGGACAAGCTTAACCAATTCACGAATTAACGCTAAAAACTGCATATAACAGATGTGACTTTTCTGGGGCGCGGGCGTTGCGATCTCTGTATTGAGAGATGTTGAAGGAATACGAACAATTCGCGCGCGTTCGCTTAAGGCGCCTATAGCGGTAGATATTTAGGAATTACAAACTGATAACGGTAATGACGCTCTACCAGGGTACGCGTATAAAATGTTATTTTATAAAAAAAAATTAGAAAATATTTGTTTTTAACAAACGGTGATAGTTAAATATAAACATTAAACTAGACTTATAGAGCAATATAATGTTGAAATTCGTATGATATATTAGGTTTTTTTATTTTAGTGAATGCAAACCTCTATCCGGTTATGATAACGGAGTATGACGTTTGGACCAGTCTTACACAAATGTTAACAACAAATAGCAACTGCAGCGTCAAACTAAATTTTTGACAAATATACAATTTTTCAAAAATGCTCGCTAAAATATAACTTTTTTTAATTAAAATTTAACTGATTTTGCTCAAATTTTCGCCTGCGGCACTTTTTCTTTGCACATAGTAGTAAACTTTATAGCTAATTCTTATTAAATCCCGCAAAAAAAAAATGTTTTGTGTTTTTTTCCCTCCTTCGCGCCTCCCCCCGGACATCCTGAATCCGCCACTGGTCGGGCTTACTGGCAAAGCCATTTTGTTTTAGGCTAGTAACATATAAACCACGCATCTTCTTTTAAATGTTTTTTAAATATTCTTTGTTTTTTGGATCCCATATAACAGGTCTATTCCTGTAATTTTCAAATAGACAATACTTTTTCATCATTCATGGTAATTTTTTTTATTTGAAGCGCATTGACCGACCACCGCCGCCTATTTGCTCGTCGCGAATGGCTTGTTGCGGGCTCGCGATCATACCTTTTTCACATCTACATTAGCGAATTGTTCGAGGCACGGTAATGAGTACCCGGCTTAAAATCGTCATCAAACTATTGTTAAAAAACAGTATTTATTGGGCTTTTTTATTACTTGACTTCGTTCTTTTACAATCACTATACTATATATTTTTAGGGTAATAGGGGTAGTTACGCCACCCACAGCCCAAAAAATATGTAATTGGTAGCTAATACAGATAAGTTAAAAGGCAGACAAAATTTAGATTTAGAATTGCATTTTCACCAAAATTTATAAGCCTCAAAGTTTCCAAGTAACAATTTTTTAAAAAAGAAATTTTTTATTTTTATATTTTAAAAACGGTAGCAGCTAGAATATAACGTTGTCTTCACAAATCGATTAAACATTTTGTTTTTAACAAAAATATAGTCTGTTAGTTAATTTCAACAGCATAAGGATCGGCGTCGCATTATAATATGTGGCGTCACGACGCCATGAAGTTTAATACTGATAGTTATCTAGTTTTTGTCAAATATCCCAAACACTTTTAGGCATTTTCTTTCACGCATTTTATTGCTCAACAAATATTTCAACTTTTTTAAAGTTTTGGGTTTTTTGGTTCTCCCATTTATTTTGCGTCAACCTATTATAATATGATTAGATTTATTATAATATTTTACATGGAACCGTGCAAAAAATTCCCAATCGCGTTTTGCAATAAAAATAAATGGATCCATGGCGGATCTAATACCCCACACTCCAAGTAAACTCCATGCTATATGAACCTTAAAAACAGTTTTTTGTAAATAATTCTGTTATGGTGTCTGTCTGTCGGTCTGTCTGTCCCTGGGACATATAAGATAACTCAAAAACCGATAAACCGAAATTCCGCGGCCCCCGTGGATAACGCCATTAAATTTTGCTGGTGGTGGCTCCAAGGAGGTAGTAGAGGTCTAAATATTTTAAAAATCGTAATTCGAGAACCAAGTCAGCTAGCAAATGAGGTTTTCAGAGTTAGATTAAGATTCACATTTTTGACAATATTTGTCATAACGTGAAAGTTTAGAATTTTTGAGATATAAAAAATGTTAAAAAAATCATATCTTATGAACCATAGGAGCTAGCGAAATGAATGCGGTTTTCTGATTTAGATTCTGAATTACATGTTTATTACAATCAAATTGGTTATAGCGTTAAAGTTCGCCAGTCTCAATTTTTGAAACAAGGAAAATAGTTCAATGAATAGAGGCCAAAATAGGGGGGTTACCCTACAAAAGGTCCGGTAGTTCTGAATTTTGGATATGTTGTTAAGCTCAGGAGGGTAGTTAAAAATCTAAGTTTTCGTCAACCCCACCCCTGTGCTCCCTCCGCCATCTTGAAATAACCATAAAAACTTTTTTTAGTTTTTTGCCTTTAATTTCGTTCCAGTACACTAAATCGCAAAAAGAGTTATATATGAAATTTTTTAGAGGATATAATTATCTACAATTGGGTGGTACTATGGTTGTTCTGCGAGCAGCAGTAACGGAGCTAGGTAATTTCCAAAAATGACTAAAATCACGTGCTTGGGCAAATTTTCAGATTTTTTCTACTTTAGACGGCATAAGCTCCGAAATACTTTGTTCTAGTGTAAAAGTTCTAAGAACATATCTTGTAGAGAATTTTATCAGCTACAAAATCCATTCTTTAAATGTATTTTTAAATATTGTAATGGAGTGGGAGTAACTTTTAACTTAAAGTAAGAAAGTTAGAAAATAATAATTTTTTAAAATTTAGTACTTTAAACGGCACGTTTTTGATTTATTTTTATTTTTTTATGTAAATTTAGTGACGTAGAAAAAGGTAAGAGAGCCTAGGGGTCAAACACCCCCTTAAACTAACCACCTCTTCAATAACCCCCCCAGACCCCCCAAAATCTAACATATTTAGGTTTTCTCAAATTTTCTCAAAAAATACGCTTCCAAGAGAAAAATGTGTAATATACTTTATTGTAGACAATTTTTCCTTTTTAAGAAGGTACAACTCGATGAGGGTCAACTATTTATAAACTCTTCAGCGGAGTCCGTGAATTGAAGTAATTTAAAAAAGTCAAAAAATATCCATGATTTTTTTTTAAACCAAGGCTTGTAGAACAAAATGTGTTATACATTATTGTAGCAAATAAAATTTCCTTTGAAATGCTGTACAAGAAAGTCGGATTGGTTTCATGGTTATAAATTCAGAGGCGCCCGTAAATTTAACCAATTTTAAAAAATCTCAAATTAAAATATTTTTGTTACAAGTTTTATCTAATTTTTTCAAAAACTGAGCCTAATTTAAAAAAATGCTATGATGCACTTCATTGACAGTAAAATTCTCTTTTCAACGGTGTATAACTCGATGGGGTTTGACTTACAACGAACCCGCCAGCGACGTCCGTAAATGGGGGCCATATAATTAATTTTTTTAAAAATTATGTTTTGCACAGGTTTTATTTGATTTTCTGAAAACCATGTCCTTTATCAAAAAAATTGTTTTTTACTTCATTGTAGATAATAAAATTTCCTTTTAAACGTTGTGTAACATGGTAAAAAATATTTCATATTTACCGCTCCAGTGGTGTGCTTAATTTAAAACAATTTTTTTTAAATCACAAATTTTTTAAAATTGGTTTAATTTACGGGCGCCTGCGAAGTTATTACCATGAAACCAATCCAACTTTGTTATACACCATTTAAAAGTAAATATTATTATCTACAATAAAGTATAAAACACATTTTTTGATAAAGGGCTTGGTTTTTAAGAAAATCGAATAAAATATATAACAGAATTAATTTTTTGGTGATTTAAAAAGAATTGTTTTAAATTAAGCACATCACTGGAGCGGTAAATATGAAATATTTTTTACCATGTTACACACCGTTTAAAAGGAAATTTTATTATCTACAATGAAGTAAAAAAGAATTTTTTTGATAAAGGGCATGGTTTTCAGAAAATCAAATAAAACCTGTGCAAAACATAATTTTTAAAAAAATTAATTAAATGGCCCCCATTTACGGACGTCGCTGGCGGGTTCGTTGTAAGTCAGACCCTATCGAGTTATACACCGTCGAAAAGAGAATTTTACTGTCAATAAAGTGCATCATAGCATTTTTTTAAATTAGGCTTAGTTTTTGAAAAAATTAGATAAAACTTGTAACAAAAATATTTTAATTTGTGATTTTTTAAAATTGGTTAAATTTACGGGCGCCTCTGAATTTATAACCATGAAACCAATCCGATTTTCTTGTACAGCATTTTAAAGGAAATTTTATTTGCTACAATAATGTATAACACATTTGGTTCTACAAACCTTGGTTTAAAAAAAATCGAATAAATCATGGAAAAAACATGGATATTTTTTGACTTTTTTAAATTGCTTCAACTAACGGACGCCGCTAAAGAGTTTATAAATAGTTGACCCCCATCGAGTTGTACCTTTTTCAAAAAGAAATTTCATTGTCTACAATAAAGTATGTTATACATTTTTCTCTTGGAAGCGTATTTATTGAGAAAATTTGAGAAAACCTAAATATGTTAGATTTTGGGGGGTCTGGGGGGGTTTTTGAAGAGGTGGTTAGTTTAAGGAGGTGTTTGACCCCTAAGCTCTCTTACCTTTTTCTACGTCACTAAATTTACACAAAAAAATAAAAATAAATAAAAAACGTGCCGTTTAAAGCACTAGATTTAAAAAAATTATTATTTTCTAACTTACTTTAAGTTAAAAGTTATTCCCACTCTATTACAATATTTAAAAATACATTTAAAGAATGGATTTTGTTGCTGATAAAATTCTCTACAAGATATGTTCTTACAACTTTTACCCTAGAACAAAGTATTTCGGAGCTTATGCCCTCTAAAGTAGAAAAAAATCTGAAAATTTGCCCAAGCACGTGATTTTAGTCATTTTTGGAAATTATCTAGCTCCGTTACTACTGCTCGCAGAAGAACCGTAGTACCACCCAATTGTAGATAATTATATCCTCTAAAAAATTTCATATAACTTTTTTGCGACTTAGTGTACTGGAACGAAGTTACAGGCAAAAAACTACAAAAGAGGAAGTACGGGGTGGGGGTGACGAAAACTCAGATTTTTAACTACCCTTTCGACCTTAATAACATATCCAAAATTCAGAACTACCGGACCTTTTGTAGGGTAAAACTCCTCTATTCATTGTACTAAAACGACAGCAACTAAAGTAACGTAGTTTTTACAAATTAATTAAAATTTCTCTTCTCAATAAAAATAAAGCTACTTCAACACCCAGATCGACTAGGTCTTACGTATGGCTGTACGTGCTTACTGGCGCCAAATTTTCGGTAAATTAGTTACCAATTTATTAGACTTTATTAGAAACATTAGATAAATTAAGCTATTGAAGAAAATGGACGAGTTTTTTTGGTTTTCCAATAATACGGAGTGTTAAAATAACAACAAACAGCACACAGGCACTCCCACGAGGAACGTTAAACTTACCTGATATTCGTTAAATTTCCTGGAAACTGTGGCAAATAATAATAGTTGAATAATATATTTCAGGTGAAACTTTTCTATATTCGACAACGTTTTCCAGATAATCATTGTTGATTCGCATATATTTTAATGCATAAATTTAAAACTTTATTTATTATTATTATTACAGTCGAACCTCTCTAACTCGAACCTCTATAACTCGAACCTCTCTATAAGTCGAACCCTTTAAGCAGTCCCTGCACTTTTCACATATATTTTAACCCATGTAACTCGAGTTTCTATAACTCGAACTCTCCATAACTCGAACTGTTTTGATTGTCCCTTCAGGTTCGAGTTATAGAGGTTCGACTGTATTTTTTTTTTTTAGTCGGTTTAGAACGTTTTTCTACGTTGTCCGACGCCTATTCTCCACCTCCTTCGATCCTGACAATCATCTTCTGTCAGATTTTTTGACTGTTGCCATTCTAGTTTAGAACGCCCTCATTTTCTGCGCCCTATTGGTTGCCATTCTAGGACCTGCTTTGGTAATCTTTCATCGTTCATCCGTTGTACATGGCCGTACCATATCAGTTGTCCTTTAGTGATGTCATCCGTTATGCTTCCGTCGATTCCCATTCTTTCTTTTATGATCTCATTTCTTATGTGATCTGTTCTAGATATTCTCATTCATCTTCTTATTGCATCCATTTCGACACTTTCCATTTTTGTTTTATATTTTTCTGCTACGCGACAAGTCTCTATTCCATACAACAGCGTGCTTTTCACCATTGTTTCATATATGTTAAATTTTACATTCTTTTTTATCCCTCTGCTCTATAAAATACTGTTAAGACATCCAATAACCTTTTTTGCCTTTACTATTCTTTTTTCCAGTTCTCTACAGTCTGTTCCTGTCTTATCAAATGTGACACCCAAGTATACATACTCATTGCATGGAGATATTACTTGTCGATTGTCTAGTTCACTCTCACGTTTCCAATACTGTGTCTTGTCCACGTTCACTGTTAATCCCTACTTTTGGTATTCTTCCATTAACTTTCATATCATATACTCCATGTCTTCATATCATTACTTGGTCGTCAGCAAACTGTAGTGTGTATATGGTAAATCGGTCGTTAAGTTGTATTCCCATGCCGTGCATTTTGCGTTTCCAGTTTTTTAGAGCTACTGCGATATATATTTTAAAAAGAGTTGGCGAGATACAACATCCCTGTGTTAAGCTTTTTGTTACCAGGAATTCTTTTCGATTTCCAATTTTAATTTTAGATTTTGACCCTTTGTATAGTTCTTTTATCGCTTTTATGTATGTATGATTGATATTAGTCTGCTCTAACACTGTCAATTGTTTTTCTACTGGAACCGTATCATATGCTTTTTGTAGGTCCACAAAGGTAACATGAGTCTCTATACTTCTGGCGCTCCTTTTCTCAATTACTTGTTTAAGACAAAAAACATTATCATTACAAGATCTGCCTGCACGAAACCCACTTTGCTCTTCTTCTTCTTGTTCATGAAAATCATTCTCTATTAGATCTCTAAGAATCCTACCGTACAATCTACTTAGAGTACTGGTTATTGAAATTCCTCTGTAATTGTTGCAATCCAGCTTATTTCCTTGTTTATGTATTGAGGATATGAATGCAATTTTCCAATCATCAGGTACTGGATGTCCGTTTATCCATTGATTGATAATATATGTGAGATATTCGATTAGTTTCTCTGATCCATATTTGAGCATTTCAGCATATATGCCTCCAGGTCCGCTAGCTTTTCCGGATTTCAGCTTTTTAATATTATTTCTTATCATTTCTTTTTCGATGATTTTTTAAAACTTTACGATGCGCAATAAAAAGCCAGACAACTAAAAGAAGTGTCTTCCAGGGCGGTAACTGCATCGCATCGCTTTTATGTATTTGTTTAAAATATGCTAAAGTTACTTTTAAAGAAAAATATTGAAAATTTTCTAGATACAGTAAAATAGATAGTAAAAAGCTGTAACGGTCCAGAATTCCCGTACAAATAAATTATAAAGTAACTGTTGTTTTACTCAAATCACCCCGTTCGACTACTTTCACCTTTCTGTATCTAGGAGAGAGATAACCAGATTGATAAGATAAATGTGTGACATCTGTTTTTACTTTTCTACTTTATCTTTACTGCTGGTAAATAATATCTGCGGAGTAAAGAAACAACTGTTATATATATATATATATATATATATATATATATATATATATATATATATATATATATATATATATATATTAAAAATTAAAACTTACAGTAAGGCATATGTATCCAAATCAAAATTACTACCAATAGTCTTATAGATAGCTAATACTGAGATTGTACCTTGGTGGATGTTATAGAAGTGCTGATGAAGATGCTGCGAGGCCTGGTTTAATTAATTCGTACCCTGGTACTCCTTTGTAACTAAAAGACAAAAGGGAATATGTTACTTTCTACTTTTTGGCTTTACAGGTATTGTGTGACACACTGTAATTGTCCTGAGACAGGGTGAGTGTTAAGGTATTTTAGCAGGCAATGATTGTTCATATATTTTAGGAGGCAGTGTTTTTATATTGTATTGACTAGAACTGTATAGTATGTCGTAGAGTTTTTGATTAATAAAAGTCGTCAATTATTCTAATATAAATTGTCCATACTTTTTCCAACTTTCCATAAGTTATCCACGGATAAACCTCACCAATTCTAATAGGTTATGGGCCCAGATCACGTAGCAACTTATGGAAAAGCTGATGCAAGGAAATAGAGCAAGTTTGGTTTGATAAAACAACTTGGAAAGTGGACCAACGACCATGGCAGGTAATTTGACTACCATTGAAAAATTACAAGGTAGGGAAAATTTTTCCGATTGGAAATTTTCTATGAGAGCTCTTTTAGAGCTAGATGATCTGTTCGGCATTGTAAATGGGACGGAAACTGATGAGAAGAAAGACAAAAAGGGTCTTTCAAAAATTATTTTGTCAGTTGATAAACTTAACTTTGTGCACATAAAAGAAGCCAAAACAAGTAAAGAGGCATGGGATAATTTGACGAAAGCTTTTGAAGATTCCGGACTTACAAGAAAAGTTGGACTTTTAAGACAGTTGTGCACAACACAGTTAGATAATTGTAGCAGTATAGAAGATTACTGTAATAGAATAATAACGACCGCTCTCAAGTTAAACGACTTAGATTTTAAAGTGGCAGACGAATGGATAGGAACATTATTGTTGGCGGGACTCCCAGATGAATATAAACCTATGATTATGGGAATAGAAAGTAGTGGCATTAAAATTACTGCTGATTCCATAAAGGTAAAGTTACTGCAAGACGTAAAAGCAAAATGTGATCCAAAATCAAGCACAAGTGAGCAGGCAATGTATACAAAAGGATATAAAAATGCAAAGAGGGGATCTAAATGTTATGGTTGTGGCAAATTTGGCCATTATGAGTTTCAATGTAGAAGTAACAAATCCAAGAAAAATGAAACAACTAAGAAACAGACTGAAAGAAAGGGTTCAACATTTTTGGGAATGATGACCTCAGGAAACTTTAATGAAGAGGGATGGTTCTTGGACTCTTGTGCGTCAGTACACATAACAAATCAAAAAGAAGTTCTGAAAGAAGATTTAATAGATATTAATGCAAGAATTAAAACTGCAAATAATAGCAGTATAGAAATAATACAGAAAGGAACTGCGATATTAGATGTTTCGTTAAATAGCAAGACAAATCAAATACCAGCTAAAGAAGTTATGTATGCGCCGGAAGCAGCTGTTAATTTGTTATCAATAAGTAAAATTGTTGAAAAAGGTAACAAAGTCATTTTTGACAAGAACGGAGCAAAAATTTTTGATTCGTCAAATGACATAATAGCCAAAGGTTTTGAGACAAATGGCATTTATCAGCTAGCAACAGCAATAAAAAATGATAGCGTGTATGCATGCATGAATGAATCAGATGTATGGCACAGAAGGCTTGGACACATGAATAGAAGAGATATGAATTTGCTAAGACAAATATCAAAAGGTATAGATAATGTTGTACAACTCCGCAGCAATGTGTACCATGTGTAGAAGGTAAGCAACACAGAACGCCATTTAAGTCAAGTAGAATTAAGACAAAAGATATTTTAGAGTTGATTCATAGCGACCTATGTGGGCCAATGGAAACACAGTCAGTTGGTGGAAGTAAATACTTTCTTACTCTAATAGATGATTTTTCAAGATACACAGCTGTATATTTTCTTACAGAGAAAAGTGAAGTTGTAGATGTCATCAAAGAATTTAACAGTATGGTAGAGAAACAAACCAATAAAAAGATGAAGAAACTTAGAACCGATAATGGTGCAGAATATGTTAATCATCAGTTACAAAGATATTTGAAAAATGAAGGCATCATACATCAAATGACAGTACGGTATACTCCCGAACAAAATGAAGTTGCTGAGAGGGCAAACCGCACCTTAGTTGAAAAAGCAAGTTGTATGCTCTCAGACGCTGATTTAAGCAAAGAGTATTGGGCTGAAGCGGTTAATACCTCTGTGTACATAAAAAATAGAGCACCAACTAAGTCAGTAAAAGGAAAAACACCATATGAAGTTTGGTATGGCGAAAAACCTGACTTATCACACCTTAAAGTGTTTGGCTGTAAAGCGATGGGACATGTACCTAGTCAATTACGTAAAAAGTGGGATGCAAAACCTGAAAAATTGCTCTTTGTTGGCTATGGTGACACAGTAAAAGGCTATAGGTTTATGAATCCAGAAACAAAGAAAATATCCTATAGTAGAGATGTTATTTTCTTTGAAAATAATAGTCTTACACAAGAAGAAAAAGATAATTCTAAAAATAAAATAGAAGCATTAAACGTAATGATTCAAACATATGAAAATGACGATAAAATTGATGATCTTTTAAACCATGAGCAAGAAAGAGATGTTTTCTCAGAAAATAGCTCAGAAAGTAATATAGATCATAACGAATTTTCAGAACAATGCTCAGAATATGAAAAGAGAGAGCAGGAAGAAAATGTAGAAGATAAAAATGGTAATACAGGGACTAGAAATGGAAGAATAGTCACAAGACCAAAACATCTTAGTGAATATGAAATGTATGCAACATATGGCATTTTTGAATCTAATGAAGATCCTCAGACATTTAGAGAAGCAGTACTCAAGGAAGGATGGCAAGAAGCTATTAATAAAGAGCTTAGCTCACATGAGAAATTACAGACATGGACCGTGACTAAGTTACCAGAGGAAAAACAAGCCATAGACACAAGATGGGTATTTCGTACTAAAGAAGATGGTACAAAGAAAGCACGTTTAGTAGCCAAAGGATTCCAACAACAGCAGGAGCATTCAATTACATTTCAATATGCACCAGTAGCTAGAATGTCTACTATCAGAGCATTTCTAGTGCATGCTTTAAACCAAGATTGGAACATACGGCAGTTAGATATACCAACAGCTTTTCTTAATGGAAAAGTAGAGTCAGAGGTTTATATAAAAGTACCAGATGGATTAAACGTTGCGAAGTCAAATGTGCTTAAGCTAAATAGCGCTTTACGGCTTGAAAGAAAGTCCAAAATGTTGGAATAATCGATGGAATTAAATTTCACACGTTCACAACATGATTTTTGTATGTATCACAAAGAAGGCATATGGCTTATTGTCTATGTTGATGATTTGATTTTGACAGGTCATAATGACAAGATTGAAGAAGTTGTAAACAAACTCAAAGAAAATCTGAATGCAAAAGATCTTGGAGAGATTAAGAAGTTTCTTGGTATGGAAATAAACAGAACGAGTCAGACCATAAAAATTACGCAAAAGAAATCCATTGAGAAAGTACTAGATGAATTCAATATGCAAAACTCGAAGAGTGTAGACACACCAATCATCAAAGGTTTTCAAAATGATGAAAATTCTGAAGCAAAACCAGACGTACCTTTTAGAAAATTAATTGGTTCGTTAATGTATTTGAGTTGCACATCTAGACCTGCCATACAGTATGCAGTATCTTATTTATCCAGATTGACTGAGATATTTAAAAGGTTCAATAGAAACTGGCTTATTGTATAGAAAAGGAGATCTAAGTTTAGAGACATATTCAGATGCAGATTGGGCAGGAGATAAAGTTACAAGAAAAAGTACTAGTGGTTCTGTGACCTTATTTTCTGGAAATGTCATCAGTTGGTTTTCTAAAAAGCAAACCTGTGTAGCAATATCGACCTGTGAAGCTGAATATGTAGCCGCCGCGTTATCAGCTCAAGACCTAGTAAGTTTAAAAGGCATTATATCTGAATTGAGTGGTGATATACACGCAAAGCTTAAAATGGACAATCAAAGTGCAATCTCGATAGCGCAAACTTACGAAAACTCTAAACGTGGAAAGCACATTGATATAAAGCAGCATTTTATAAAAGACTTGTGTACAAAGAAAATTATAGAAATAAGTTATGTCAGTAGTGATAATAATTTAGCGGATATTTTTACAAAGTCATTATCAAGAGAAAAGTTTGTAGGGTTTCGTGACAAGTTGCATATTTTATAAACTATATCGGGATGCATTTAGTGGAGTGAGATTTTAACAAATATTTACTATTTTATTGGGTTAAAATTGTAATATTTGAGGAGGAGTGTTAAGGTATTTTAGCAGGCAATGATTGTTCATATATTTTAGGAGGCAGTGTTTTTACATTGTATTGACTAGAACTGTATAGTATGTCGTAGAGTTTTTGATTAATAAAAGTCGTCAATTATTCTAATATAAATTGTACATACTTTTTCCAACTTTCCATAAGTTATCCACGGATAAACCTCACCAATTCTAATAGTGAGCTTATATTTGGCTCAGTTATGTAGGTACACTACTGATGAGTCATAATATTCAAAATATCATAGAGCCTTTTGGGAATAGATCCTTGCTGAATTTAAGATCAGTTTATGGTACTTTCCTACCTTTAGAGTTGTGTCTCCTGTCTTCTATCATATTCCTGTCGGGCCGTGTGGTTCATCTCGGACCCTAGTGTCGTTGTTTCACATCTTTCATGGTCGTATTTATAGGGCCTTGCCCTTGTGCCTTCTGATTTATGAGTGAAGCGATGGGGTGTGGTAAGAAACCTCTCTGAGACACTGCACACTGAAAACATCTTCACTGGAACGTTACACGACCGCTTGGTTGGACTACTAGCTTTTTTTTGAGTCGCACTGTTTACCGAGTTATCACTATATTGGTAAAAGGGGGGCCTAGGCCTATGCTTCAAAAATATTTGTTTTGACATTTATTTGACATCGACCATGACACAGAACAGGTGACAGATTAACCCCCGTATGCACCTGCTTAATCGCTAGGTTAAGTCCTTGTCCAACAAAAAATAAATGGCCATTCTTTTGCGTTATCCTTCCCTAGTGAAAGCTGCGTCTCACCATAGAAAGAGAGGCCGATTGGACTGGCATGAGACTGAGAAGAGGGAACATAGGTTGTTCGTTGTAGTTGGGAACACTGGCGCGTCTCTGTCAATTTCCCTGTCAATTTTTGGAGCGGAACGTTTTTTTTTCTCTGTCAGAAAATTTGGAAGCCTGTTTTGGGGTGAGCTTTTGAGGGCTTATTTCGTGTCCGTAGAGACGCCGTTGGCGGTTTTTACATGAGAGAGCCTTTAGTTTGGCTATAGTTTGATTCTGGAGCCGTGTTTGGTTGACAAAAGCTATAGACGAGCCCCGCTTCGCGGAATTAATTTGAAGTCGCCCCAAGTCATGCTGTCTACGTAAGGTAATTTTTTTTTAAATGTTTTAATGGTTCTGGGTCATTGTTACCCCACTTTTCTGGCTTCCTATACCATTTCCCACCGGCATTTATTGGATTTTCTCCATTGTTTTCAGACTTGAACGTTACCCGTACATTGGATCACCCCATTTTGGAAGCTTAGGCCCTCATGACCTTTGAGGTGAGTCTACATTTATGTACTGATTAATTTTAAAGTGCAGATTAAGTACCTGTTGCAATATTAAGTGGTACCTAAGTGGTAATTATTTCAGTGAGATGTGTATCTGTTAATTTTAAGTTGAGATTACTTTTTCTCTTACATGAGTATCTGCTGCAACATTGAGTAGTACTCATTTCGGGACAATAAATGTCTATGAATTTTGACTGCAACGAGTTTTATAATCCTTTTTTAAGTTGTAGTCCAGTTCTTGGCCTAAAACCATGTTATTTTGTTTAGGGTCTTCTTCTTTGGTCTTCTTCTTGGCCTGCGTCTTTCAGTCTTCTTCTGGTTGTTGCCTGTAGCGAGTTCCTGTTACTGTGGAGCTGTTGGCGAGTACCAGAGTAGAGCGACCAAGGTTGGGTAGCGGTGGAATACTCCAGTGCCTATGGATTGCCATTTCAGCATTGGAAATAGAAGACATAATAGAAGCAGCTAAGTGGGAAAAATAAAGAAAACATAAAGAAACATAAAAACAATACTTAGTACTCCCTCACATGGCCTTTTTTTTGTTGGAGTGAATGTTTTTCACGGGCGCCCAAACGTGTTCCTTTTAGTTGGTACTGAAACTCTTTCACTGGCGCACCAACATGGTCTTAACATTCTAAAAAGTGGTATTATACTTTTTAGCTCACACATATACTATATTATAGTAGTGTGAGCTATGGTGATCCTAATTTTTTCGATAAAAAAAAAGTTGCTCCGATTTCAAAAATTTTTATATATCTTTGCGTTTCAGATGATTTTGAAACTTTTTTGTTGCGCCGTCTGTCTGTCTGTATGTCTGTCTGTAACGACCAACGCCCATAACTCAAAAACCGCTTGGCCGATTTTAATGAAATTTGGTACCTAGGCTGGATCTTAGGTCGAGATGGTCCCATTTAAAAATAAACAAAATCCACCGAACACAAACCAAATAAAAGGGGGGGGGGGTAGATTTCAAAAATTAGAGTTTATGTGAAAATATGGCGTGTGTGATACCAAACGAAAGGTAATTGAGTCCGGAGTTTAACAAAATACATTTTAGTTTTTGTTTTTTTTTAAGGGTGGGGGTAGATTTCAAAAATTTGAATTTAAGTCAAAACATGGCTTGTATGGTATCAAACAAAAGGTAATTTAGTCTGGAGTTGAATAAAATATATTTCAGTTTTTAGTTATATTAGCTCACACGTACACTCTAACTATAGTACCTACTGTGAGCTTAGGGGCCCATATATTGGCAGAGTATTTTTCTCTGTGATATAACCTCTTGATGAAAGCTTTACAATAGTTTAGTTTTCTTCCTTTTTTTTATAGAAACAGAATAACTAAATTCTAAATTAACTTAAAAATGGAATAAACTATCCGTAGAAACAACAAAGGGATAATCCTAACCTAACCTAAAAACATAAGGAAATAACTCGGATATCAGTATTTTAAAGGAAAACTTGGGACAATTCTGATTCTATTTTAAATACCTACCTTGTGGGTAACAACATAAAAAACTTAACTAACTTAGGTCATACGTTACTAACCCTTAACTAACTAAGTAAAACTAGGTTAAGATCCAACAGATGTAAGTTTATCCAAGAACATGATTAATTAAACTTTTTTGTACTCTAATGTTGGTGTTTCACTACGCATCCCCACATAGAAAACCAAGTCATAAAGGCAGTCTCATAAGAGAATTGAACCCGAACATCCACTGATCCTGTTTTGAGGGGCAGTGAGACTGTTGTTTTATAAATACTTAGTACTCCCTCACATGGTTGAAAGTACTAGTGTTTCACTGGCGACCCAACGTGGATTTTGGTTTTTTTTTAGTAACACTTAAATTGTGGCTTGGTTTTGTGGTGTTGCTCGGTGTGGAACATCAATTTTGGAATTATTAGTGGCTTTAGGTGGCAAGTGTCCCGTAGGTTTTTCCAGGTTTTCTGATATTAACCCAGTTTTCTTTACAATTTTTTTTTTGAGGAAGAAAAGAGGGGGTTTCACTTCGTTTAAAGTTTTAATCTAGCTTAATTCTCAAGTGCGATTTTTTTTAAATCGTTGCGGGACTTAATTATTTTTTCATAATACAGTGAAACAATTTTTGATATTTTTCGTTATGTGACCCCACATGATTAAAAATTCAACAAGCCCTAAGTAATTTTTTTTTCCTGTCAAATTTTTTTCAGGTGTTCTCTTTTATATTTTTTCAGGTGTTGTCTTTTTTAGTTCAAAAAGTCCCAGGTTATTTAATTTTTTAAAAGGGTTTTTTTTTAAATAGAAAGCTTATGTCATTTTTTTTTTTCAAACAAAAATTTTTGTTTTCTTTTTTAATTACAAAGCTCAGCTCAGTTTTTTCTTTCCTTGAATTAAAAAGCCCCGGGTCACTTTCTTTTTACAATTATTTTTTGTCTTTTCAAGTCAAAAAGTCACAAGTTGTTGTTTTTCAAAAATATTTTGTTCCTTCCTTTTCAATTAAAAAAAAAGAAAACCCCAAGTCATTTTTTTTGTAAAATTCAACCCAGGTCATTTTTCTTCTCTCAACTTTTTAAAATTTATTATTGATTCCATAAAACCCTTAAGTAATTTTTTTTGTTTTATTTTTTTGTTCTTAAACAAAACCCCCAAGTCATTTTTCTTTAAAAAAATTTTTTATATTTTTTTTAACAAACCCCATGTCATAATTTTTTTTTAAATTTAAACAAAACCCCCAATTCATTTTTCTTAATTTTTTTTTTATTATTTTCTTTTCTTCAATAAACCCCCAGGTCATTTTTTGTAAATATTTTTTTCTCTTCAATAAACCCCCAGGTCATTAATTTTTTTTTGTTTTTTCCAATAAACCCCCAGGTCATTTTTTTTCTTCTTCAATAAACCCCCACGTCATTTTTTTTAAATATATTTTTTTTTCAATAAACTGGGGCATTAAACTTTTTTTTTCTTTCCAATAAACCCCCAGGTCATTTTTTTTAATATATTTTTTTCTTCTTCAATAAACCCCCAGGTCATTTAAAAAAAAATCTTCTTCAATAAACCCCCAGGTCAGTTTTTTCAAATATATTTTTTTTCTTCAATAAACCCCCAGGGCATTTTTTTTTCTCCAATAAACACCCAGGTCATTTTTTTGAATATATTTTTTTTTCAATAAACCCCCAGGTCATTTTTTTTTAAATTCAACAAAACCCCAGGTCATTTTTTTGGTCTAGAGAGAGGAAGAATCCTGGTTACTTTTCCCAATTTTCAATTTTTTTTTTCTCTTTTTATTCAAGTCAAGAACTTTTGTTTCTTTTTTTTTCTCCTTTTAAACAAAAGCACCGCGTCACGCTTTCTTAAGATATTCCCTTGACGGGATAAGCATGAAGTAACTGAAAAGTTTTGTTTTGAGTACTAACCCTGTGATACATTGAAGTTTCTTGGCCCTGGCCGATCCGTTTCAGGTCTTACCCCTCAAATTTATTTTACAGTGTAGTTGTATTGTTTGTTTAAGTGTAGTGTTTCTAGCAAGGAAGTGAAGTGCACCTACGTGCGTTATTTTTTTTGTTGTCCCTTATTACCTAATTGTGTCAAATTTGTAAGATGGAGGTCAACCGACTGTTGAGTGACGAGATTACCTACGAGTTAGAGAGTAGAGGAGTTGAGATAAAGAGTCACGCGGCTCAGAATAAGCGAGCGCAATTAAGAGGAGTATTGGCGGAGGAACGTGCAGGACAGTCAAAGGCCAGAGTTTGTTTTGACCCTATCAAGAAGTTAGCGGTTTGCCGGGCTAAGTTGTCGAATCCAATCCCGACTATTCCATCTCAGAGGTAGAATCAATCTGATTGGACCCGATAGTGGTGATGAAGCCCGAAGGAAGGAAAGTCTGCACGAATTGTGCGAAGGCTTGTTGCGAGCGCTTGATGGTGTTTTTAATATTGCAACCTTAGGAATCCAAGAACGACTTTTTGGGAAATTTATTGAATAATCTCTCGGAACCACTTCCTAGCTTCGAAGCTCAGGAGTCTAACCCAGAGCAACCCTCAGTGCAGCCAACTCTCGATCCCGGGGATCACGTCTCACTCATCGATTTCGAGGAGCACGAGACCACCAATGTTGAGCCACAGACTGAAACGTCTAGCCGAGAGCCCCCTGTGCAAAATTCTATTTCCTCTCAACCATTGGAGAGCGATGTTCCACAAGTGCGAGATGAGCACACAGGTCCCTTGAACCGATCTACCCCCTCCTTGCCCGTACTTCCGGTGCGATTTGGAGAGACGCATGTTCCCCTGAACTGTGATTGCCCTAGAGTATTCGAGCTGCCCCAGCCTGCTGAAATTTCTCACAGGCTGCCAACGAACCCTCCCCTTGAGTTGAGTCAGTAATCAGGACTTCAGAACCTACCACAAGCATCAACTGGTGTTCGTGGTGAACCAATGGTGGAAAGAAGAGTGAGTTTTAACTTACCTTCACACTACCAGTTTGGATCGACTCCATATAGCCCTGTGGGTACCGCAGCTTCCACGATGCGTCCGGAACAGCTCACTCGCCCTCATGTCCCTCAATTTTCTACTATTCGAGATGACCTGCAATCTACCTTTCGGGAGGCTACTTCCTCACGGTATGATGGACCAATTATTGAGACCCTGCCTACGGAACGGAGTCGTGGTAGACCTGAGATGCCTCATCAGGCATAGCCCTACATATCTTGGCCAAGAGGGATCGCCGAAGGTCATTTTGACCCCGAACTCTCAAGGAGACAACCCAATTGGTCTCAATCATATACGTCAACACAGAGACATCAGGCTCAACCAGAGATGCCTAGAGGTCATCAACAGTTCCCAGGGGGAAATCATGTTAACTATCCCTCTCAGCTGCCAGGACAGGCGTGTGGATTTGAAAAATGGAACATCCCAAAATACGATGGTCATATCAGTTTAAGCTCCTTTATAGATAATCTAGAGGCCAAGTGTAGGTCTAGAAACATGTCCAGAGAACAGTTGCTTGGAGCTATGGATGATTTTTTGACTGGTGATGCCCAGGACTGGTATAGAGAGAGATGGGATACCTTCAAAGACTGGAAAGATTTTGAGTATCGGCTGAGGAAAACCTTTTTACCATATGATCATGAAACGAAACTCAAAGAAGAGATCCCTAAAAGGACTCAAGGAACTGGTGAACGGGTTAGCCTGTACGTCACCCGCATGCAGAATTTATTCCGACAATTAAGAGATCCACCTCAAACGCAGGAACAACTTGCGGTCATTCGTCGAAACCTCTTGCCACAGTTGCAGAAGGCTTTGGTGTTTCATCAAGTAGACTCGATTGATCATCTGATTGAGTTGGGAAGTCAAGTGGAGGAAACGATTCAAAGAGTCGAATCTTTTGTTTCCCCTCCCACCAGTTCTTGTCTAACGGAACCAAATCTGGTATACAAGCGTTCCACCAAAAAAAACGCTATACACGCAATTAATTCGATGGAAAATTCGGTTGCTCGACAGGAACAAACAAATAAGGAACAGCCCACGTGCTGGCACTGTAGAAAGGTCGGTCATCGTAGACCCCAATGCCCTGAAAGAAGGAAGGCATTGAAGTGCTTTCGCTGCTCCAGAGAGGGATTTACGATCCGCGATTGCCCTAACTGTTCGGGAAACGCCGAGCAGGGTCGCTAGAATATAGTCCCCCTCTAGCGAACCCTTTTCCCTCCCCTATTCATGGTGACGAGCTTCGGCCGGAACAGGCTTTTCTTGCCTATGCTTTGGCTCATGCAGCAGGCGACAAACGACCTTCTTTAGAGGTTACCATACTGGGTCACCCAATCTTAGCATTGTTGGACTCAGGCGCTAGCTCGACCATTGCTGGTGGTCCAGGTTGGGAGGTTCTTCGTAAACTAGGCCTAAAGCTGGACAGAGGTCGTAGATCTAGATGTGTGGTAGCGAATGGACAAGCTGCTGAGATCGAAGGAGTGGTGGATGTACCGATTTGTCTTATGGGTCGTGTTCGTGTCTTACCGGTTATGGTCGTCCCTGACTTTCCGCATGCGTTGATTCTGGGCGTGGATTTCTTCGTTTGTATGGACATTTTACCTGATTTAAAAAGGAATCAGTGGTATTTCGGAGATGGCGAGGAGTCCCTCGACCTGGTCGGTCAAGATAGACGTCAGATTTTTCAAAATTTTTTCAAACAAGTTGAATGTGCTACTGCTTCTGGTGGTACTGGCAGCAAGGTTCAAGATCTCGAAGTTCTTACATCGGAGGAACGGGAACACCTTAATAGTCTTCTGCGGGATAAATTCTTGAAAATGAATGACGGTTTGGGGTTTACAACAGTTTATGAACATGAGATCATTCTGCAGGAAGGCACCAAGCCCCTGAAACAAAGATACTACCCAATATCTCCTTTAATGCAAAAGATAATTGACGAGGAGCTAGACAAAATGTTACAGTTAGGTGTGGTGGAGCCCTAGTGCGTGGTCCACACCGGTCCTACTGGTGCCTAAGCCGGACGGTAAGCACAGGTTCTGTATAGATTTTCGCCTTTTGAACAAATTTACTAAGAAAGACGCCTATCCGATACCATATATTTCCTCGATTCTAGACCGTCTGAAGGACGCAAAGTACATAAGTTCCATGGATATACGATCAGCCTATTGGCAGGTGAGTATAAAAGAGTCATGCAGGGAACTCACTGCTTTTACAGTACCCGGGCGCGGCTTATTTCAATTTAAAAGCATGCCCTTTGGCCTTACTAACGCTCCTGCATGTTGGCAACGTCTTATTGATGAAGTCGTTGGAGTGGACTTGCAGCCCTATGTCTTTGTGTACCTTGACGACGTGATTTACATCGCACCAGATTTTCAGACTCATATTCGAGTCCTAGGACTTATCCTCGACCGATTGACGGCCGCAGGGTTGACTATTTCAGAAGAGAAATGTAACTTTTGTATTGGTTCTCTTCGTTTTCTAGGATTTATAGTGTCCGGGGAAGGACTCCAGTGTGACATTTCCAAGGTCGACGCCATCTTGAATGTTCCAGCGCCGAAAACGGTCAAACAAGTCCGTAGTTTCCTTGGTATGGCCAGTTGGTACCGTCACCGTCGTTTCGTGCCAAACTTCTCCTCTATCGTCGCTCCGTTGACTCGACTCACTCAGAAGAATGTTTCTTTTCGTTGGTCTTCCGAGTGTGACGTCGCTTTTAACCAGCTCAAGTCTGCTCTAGTATCTGCACCAATTCTGACGTGCCCAGATTTTTACAAACCGTTTACGCTTCAAACTGATGCATCTGCCTTTGGAATAGGCACAGTTATGACGCAACAGTTCGATGAGGGCGAGAAAGTAATTTGCTATATCTCCAGGTCTTTGACTAAACAGGAGAAAGCGTTTTCTACCACGGAACGTGAGTGTTTAGCCGTAGTATGGGCCACCGATAAATTAAAGCAATATCTCGAGCTGACTGAGTTCACTGTAATCACCGACCACAGCTCATTAGTCTGGTTGAACAACTTAAAAGACCCGACTGGAAGATTAGCTCGATGGGCTCTCCGTCTTCAAGGTTACAACTACCGAATTGTGCACAGGAAAGGCCGTGATCATGTCGTGCCCGATTTCTTGTCTCGAACTGTACCAAATGTAGATACTCTGATAGTCGAGGAGGCAAAATATCATTTTTCCAATACCTCAAATGCATGGTACCGAAAGCTTAAAGATTCTATCCAAGCTGATTCGCTGAAATACCCTCAGTGGCGGGTTGAAAATGACTTAATTTACAAGTATGTCAAACGTGTTATACCTGAGTTAGCTCAAGGTTCCGATTATTGGAAGATTGTTCTTCCGAAGGACGCTGGTCGAAAAGTCATGCATGAGGCGCATGATGATGTTCGTTCTGGTCACTTGGGCATATTATAGACGTAAAACAGACTTAAAACCCGTTACTATTGGCCAAAGATGCGCTCCGATATAACCAGATATGTAAATCGGTGTGAAACTTGTGCAAAATATAAAGTCGACCAGAAGGCCCCAGCAGGTCACATGGGAAAGACTCCCGAACCTACCCAGCCATGGCAAGTTGTTAGTCTCGATTTTGTAGGACCACGACCACGTGCGTCCAAAACTGGTAACACTCATATGCTGGTCGTAAGGGATTATTTCAGCAAGTATGTGGCTATCTTTCCAGTTCGTTCTGCAAAAGCCCAGTATATTTGTAAACATTTAGAGAAGGACATTATTCTTACCTTTGGTGTGCCCCAATATGTCATCTGCGGCAATGGAACTCAGATGAAAAGCAAGGAATTTCAGGCCCTGGCTGACAAGTATCACTTTAAAATTTCGTATACGGCCGAATATCATCCCCAGGCAGACCCTTGTGAAAGAGCGAACAGAGTCGTTAAAACGATGATACTTGCCTGCACTAGCATGTGCAATCAGAACGTCAAAGAGCGAAGCCACAGGTTTTACACCGTATTTCATCAACTTTGGTAGAGAATACATTTCTGATGGTCGAGAATATGCTTATCATATTGATAGAGGACCTCGACCAGCAATTGAGAAAAGACTTGAAGGTTTCAAGAATTTATATCAAGCCGTTAAAACCAATATGAAGAGGTCGGCAGATAAGAACCGTGTCCGATACAATCTGAGACACAGGGATGTATCTTATCTAAGACACAGGGATGTATCTTATTTCCCTGGGGATCTGGTGTGGAGACGAAACAAAGTTCAGTCAGATGCCTTAAACTATGTAAACGCCAAACTTTGTCCTAAGTACATCGGTCCATTCCGCGTTAAGAAAAAGCTAGGAACTTTGACTCAGCTGGAGGAGCTGGATGGAAAAGTTTGGATCGGCAATTGGCACGTGCAGGACTTGAAGCCAGTCATCGTTGCTGATGACGATGATAACTCGGATTAAGAGTATAAAAAGACAAGATTGTCGTTGATCGGTGTTTACCTCTTGCGGATGACGACGAGGAAATTGACCAAGATTAGTAGAGTGAGTGTACACATTGCCCTCAAAGTAGATCCACTTTGGCGGTAGTTGCGCTGGACTTAACATCCTTTCCAGGCAATTACTAAACCGGGTGAGTGAGCGCTTATGTTGTTAGCACTGAAGTTTAGGTGATTTCCGGATCTATACTTTTCAGGTGCCATATCCGGCTGATCATCAAGGCCTGGATATTTTTTTTTCTTTTTCTCAGGGTGGATTTCACTGGAGTGGGGGTGACGTGTAAAAGTTAATTCCCGATATCGACAAATTCTCGGTATGATGGGGCGACTTCCACTTATAATTCGGTGGAGGGTGCTTTTTGGTTCTCGGAAGGGCCGCGGAGTGAACTGGTACCAGGACTAGTACACGAGGCTTGACGCTGCTTTGCGTCCTGCGCAATGCTAGTCTACTGGATCGTCCTTCCATCCCAGTGTATGTAGTTTTCGCACTGTTGATTCAGTACCCGGTTTTGGTTTGCAACGTTGCCGGTCTGCGTTCTGGGGAGTCCCTTTCCGATTGTTTGTGGGTGTCGCTCGGACATATTGAACACGGGGTGGGGGTAAATTTTTTATTTGGGATCTTTTTACGGCTCCGTGATTTGATGGGTGTCACTTGGTTGCATCGCTGCGTCTCCTGCAAGCAAATGAGTGTGCCCTGGTGGTACGCCAGTTATAGAGGCAGGATGTAGGCTTTCGGGATTGCGCTTGGTATTGGGGGGTCGTGGGTTCTTCGATGGCAGCCTCGGCGAGCCATCAACATAGGGGTCCCGGCTACTGGTATTCGAGTAGGTCGCCCGAAAGTGTAGGGGTGCTTGATTGGTGACAGTGGCAAATTACGGATTAACCTGTCAAAAATTAAGTCTTGATTATTTATTAGTGGTAGCGCTTGCTCCACTAGGTAGCGTCGCTAGCAACAGGGGTTGCTCGCAATACTGCTGCGTAACTAGTTTGTAAGATAGGTTTAGGTTTAATATACTTAAGTCCGATGGGACTTGTTTGCCGCATGGACCTGTACTTGGTTGTGGCGTAGATTAGGTTGTGTGCGTCCTGTTTTCACTTTCAAAAGGGTGATGCTCAAATTTGCGAGATGTCCAAGTTCGGGATGTTTATTTTGTCAAGCTAGTGCCACTAGTCGATTGATGTCAGTTTTTTAGTAGTTTTTTTACCTCTGACGGAGGAAGGGGGGAGTGTAACGGTCCAGAATTCCCGTACAAATAAATTTTACTGTTGTTTTACTCAAATCACCCCGTTCGACTACTTTCACCTTTCTGTATCTAGGAGAGAGATAACCAGATTGATAAGATAAATGTGTGACATCTGTTTTTACTTTTCTACTTTATCTTTACTGCTGGTAAATAATATCTGCGAAGTAAAGAAACAACTGTTATATATATTAAAAATTAAAACTTACAGTAAGGCATATGTATCCAAATCAAAATTACTACCAATAGTCTTACAGATAGCTAATACTGGGATTGCACCTTGGTGGATGTTATAGAAGTGCTGATGAAGATGCTGCGAGGCCTGGTTTAATTAATTCGTACCCTGGTACTCCTTTGTAACTAAAAGTCAAAAGGGAATATGTTACTTTCTACTTTCTGGCTTTACAGGTATTGTGTGACACACTGTAATTGTCCTGAGACAGGGTGAGCTTATATTTGGCTCAGTTATGTAGGTACACTACTGATGAGTCATAATATTCAAAATATCATAGAGCCTTTTGGGAATAGATCCTTGCTGAATTTAAGATCAGTTTATGGTACTTTCCTACCTTTAGAGTTGTGTCCTGCCTTCTATCATATTCCTGTCGGGCCGTGTGGTTCATCTCGGACCCTAGTGTCGTTGTTTCACATCTTTCATGGTCGTATTTATAGGGCCTTGCCCTTGTGCCTTCTGATTTATGAGTGAAGTGATGGGGTGTGGTAAGAAACGTCTCTGAGACACTGAACACTGAAAACATCTTCACTGGAACGTTACACGACCGCTTGATTGGACTACTAGCTTTTTTTTGAGTCGCACTGTTTACCGAGTTATCACTATTTTGGTAAAAGGGGGGCCTAGGCCTATGCCCCAAAAACATTTGTTTTGACATTTATTTGACATCGACCATGACACAGAACAGGTGACAGATTAACCCCCGTATGCACCTGCTTAATCGCTAGGTTAAGTCCTTGTCCAACGAAAAATAAATGGCCATTCTTTTGCGTTATCCTTCCTTAGTGAAAGCTGCGTCTCGCCATAGAAAGAGAGGCCGATTGGACTGGCATGAGACTGAGAAGAGGGAACATAGGTTGTTCGTTGTAGTTGGGAACACTGGCGCGTCTCTGTCAATTTCCCTGTCAATTTTTGGAGCGGAACGTTTTTTTTCTATGTCAGAAAATTTGGAAGCCTGTTTTGGGGTGAGCTTTTGAGGGCTTATTTCGTGTCCGTAGAGACGCCGTTGGCGGTTTTTATATGAGAGAGCCTTTAGTTTGGCTATAGTTTGGTTCTGGAGCCGTGTTTGGTTGACAAAAACTATAGACGAGCCCCGCTTCGCGGAATTAATTTGAAGTCGCCCCAAGCCATGCTGTCTACGTAAGGTAATTTATTTTTTTTTAATGTTTTAATGGTTCTGGGTCATTGTTACCCCATTTTTCTGGCTTCCTATACCATTTCCCACCGGCATTTATTGGATTTTCTCCATTGTTTTCAGACTTGAATGTTACCCGTACATTGGATCACCCCATTTTGGAAGCATAGGCCCTCATGACCTTTGAGGTGAGTCTACATTTAGGTTAGGTAACACTTCTTGCTAGACATTGTGGTCTTTTTGTAAATATATTTGTGTTATAAGTTTAAAGAGCCCCGTTATGAGCTTAGAGATCACTGGCATAGAGATGGAACTCTTACCGCAGTGTTCCCATTTTTATTTAAAAATGGGTTACAGATTATTTTATACTGATTAAATTGTACTATTTTAATATAACATGTACTGATTAATTTTAAAGTGCAGATTAAGTACCTGTTGCAATATTAAGTGGTACCTAAGTGGTACTTATTTCAGTGAGATGTGTGTCTGTTAATTTTAAGTTGAGATTACTTTTTCTCTTACATGAGTATCTGCTGCAACATTGAGTAGTACTCATTTCGGGACAATAAATGTCTATAAATTTTGGCTGCAACGAGTTTTATAATCTTTTTTTAAGTTGTAGTCCAGTTCTTGGCCTATAACCATGTTATTTTGTTTAGGGTCTTCTTCTTTGGTCTTCTTCTTGGCCTGCGTCTTTCGGTCTTCTTCTGGTTGTTGCCTGTAGAGAGTTCCTGTTACTGTGGAGCTGTTGGCGAGTACCAGAGTAGAGCGACCAAGGTTGGGTAGCGGTGGAATACTCCAGTGCCTATGGATTGCCATTTCAGCATTGGCTTAATAGAAGCAGCTAAGTGGGAAAAATAATGAAAACATAAAGAAACATAAAAACAATACTTAGTACTCCCTCATATGGCCTTTTTTTTGTTGGAGTGAATGTTTTTCACGGGCGCCCAAACGTGTTCCTTTTAGTTGGTACTGAAACTCTTTCACTGGCGCACCAACATGGTCTTAACATTCTAAAAAGTGGTATTATACTTTTTTTTCTCTGTGATATAACCTCTTGATGAAAGCTTTACAATAGTTTAGTTTTCTTCTTTTTTTTAAATAGAAACAGAATAACTAAATTCTAAATTAACTTAAAAATGGAATAAACTATCGGGAGAAACATAAAGGGATAATCCTAACCTAACCTAAAAACATAAGGAAATAACTCGGATATCAGTATTTTAAAGGAAAACTTGGGACAATTCTGATTCTATTTTAAATACCTACCTTGTGGGTAACAACATAAAAAACTTAACTAACTTAGGTCATACGTTACTAACCCTTAACTAACTAAGTAAAATTAGGTTAAGATCCAACAGATGTAAGTTTATCCAAGAACATGATCAATTAAACTTTTTTGTACTCTAATGTTGGTGTTTCACTACGCATCCCCACATAGAAAACCAAGTCATAAAGGCAGTCTCATAAGAGAATTGAACCCGAACATCCACTGATCCTGTTTTGAGGGGCAGTGATATTGTTGTTTTATAAATACTTAGTACTCCCTCACATGGTTGAAAGTACTAGTGTTTCAAAGCTTGAAGGAAGCAAATAAAGAAGCTGCTAAATACCAAGATAATAGAAATAACGATAAGATGTGGATGGAGGAAATACAGGAACTTGTCAAAGATAAAAAACGCAAATCCTTGAAGTGGCTCAGTACTAAAGAGCAAACACACCTACAAATCTACACGGACACCAGTAGACAGCTAAGATATTCAATAGGCACAGAAAAAAATAAAATTTTAGAGCCCAAATGCCACGATATAAATGATGATGATGATGATGATTCATATATGAGTGGGCCTTGCAGCCCTTCCACTGCGACCACTAGTGGGTCTATTGTGGCTCACTTTTGAGTGGTTTCTCACCACTGTATGCCTAATCCTCCAAAAAGGTTAGCTATCAGTTTGGGTGAGACACTGTTCAGATCTTCTGACTCAATCTGAGGTTTACCGAAAGTGTTTTGACGTAAACGTGCAATAGCCGGACATTCGCACAGTACATGTCTAACTGTTTCATCATCCTCCATACAGAGTCTACATTCGGTCCCTTCTGTTATTCCCATTCTGTGCATGGGTACTCTTAGTCGGCAGTGACCCGTAAAAAGTCCTGTCACTATGCGGATCTCATGTCTGGTAAGTCCAATGATATTTCTGGCTCTCCTCTGACACGGTCCTTTAATGAACTCTTTAGAGTGAGCCAGTTCTGGTATATTCATCCAGTATTGTTGGAAGCTGTCCTCCATCCATCCCAATATGGTTAATTTAGCAGCATTTTATGATATGCCCAGGGCTGGTTCGGGGCCGAAAAATTCGGCAGATGCCGCTTCCCTCGCTGCCTGGTCCACGGCCTCATTTCCCTCGTGTCCAGAATGCCCTGGTATCCATACTAATGACACCTTAATAGCGCTACCAAGCGTATTCAGCGAGTCTCTGCAGTTCCTCACGGTTCTCGATGAGACCGTGTAGGAATCAAGCGCTTTTAAGGCTGCTTGACTGTCGGAGAAGATTTTTATTGTCCTGTTGGTCCATTCGTGGTCAGTAATCCACCGGGCACACAGTTCAATGGCTACGAGTTCGGCCTGAAATATAGTAGCCAATTTGCCGAGACTATGTTGAATCTCGACTTTTTCTTGGATACTAACAACTCCAGATCCAACGCCTCATAGCACTTTGGATCCGTCGGTATACCAGAAGCTATCGTTGTTTGAAAAGTTAGTCCTGTTTTTTAACCATTCCTCCCTCTCTGGGAGTATAATGTTGTATAGCTTTCTGCTGTACACCGTGTTGGGCATGACGTCGGATATCATTCCTAGAGTTGCATCCAACTCTTGTTCCCTCATTAGGGCTGTTGATATCACTTTGTTTGCCCGGCCATCCTGGTGGTTGGCCCTTATTCTATAAGTTGCTCTTCGTGCCTCCGCCTCTAAGAAAATGTGAAGCGGAGGTAAGTTTAGTAAGCATTCAAGCGCAGTCGATGGGCTAGAGCTCATTGCACCACATATGGCAAGACTGGCCTGTCGTTGTAAACTGGTTTGTTTGGCTCTCGAGGTTCTTTGATGTCCCTTCTCAAACCAGACTATTGCACCATACGCAATCATTGGTTTAATGACTGTTATATACAGCCAGTACATTTGTTTGGGGCTAGTGCCCCAGGTTTTTCCGCAAATTCTTTTACACGTCCATAGGGACAGTGTGGCTTTGCGGATTACCTTTTCCAAATGGGCGTTCCAGGTGAGAGTTTTATCTAGGGTGACCCCCAGGTATTTACCCTCTGTCGCAAATGGAATTATTTCACCGTTAAGCTCCGGAGGCGTCAGGAAGTCTAGCTTTCTTTTACGGGTGAACGGTATAATGATTGTTTTGCAGGGATTAACAGATATCTGTTCCCTATCACACCAGTCTTTTACCGTGTTTAGTACTTCTTGTATCTTTCCAGAGAACTCTTCTTCTGGAATGTCTCTAACGATTGCTCCTACGTCATCCGCGTAGCCCAATACCCCTACATCCAGCGATTCTAAGATGGCAAGAAGATCATTGACCAGCAGAGACCACAGGAGGGGAGACAGAACTCCTCCTTGTGGACAGCCTCTAGCCGCTCTAAACCTTACCATCACATCGTTAAGTGTGGTTTCAATCACTCGATTTTCGAGTGTGCACCTGATGAACCCTGTGATGGTGGATTCAACTCCTCGGGCGCAGGCTGATTCAAAGAGGGAATTGGGTAGTGCATTGTTAAATGCTTCTTCTATATCAAGGAAGATGCCCACTGCGACGCCTTTTGCATCGAGGGTTTCCTTGATTTTTCCAACAAGGTTGTTTAAAGCTAGTTCTGTTGACTTGCCTCACGATATAAATACACACGTAAGTAGGAGGTGGGCAGAGTTCTGAAGTATGGAAATTCATTTCTACGGTAAAAACCCAACAAAAGAGAAAGTAAACATTCAGATGATCAAGCCAGAACAATGGACAGAACCCCACAGAGGAATGCTTCAGGAAACGAGACCCGAATATATATCAGCCTCCCCGAGAAGAGATATAAAAGTACATGGAGAGGAAGTAATCATCGAAAAAGAAATTATAAAAAATAGTATTATAAAAATATAGCGGACCTGGGAGAATATACGCTGAAATTCTCAAATATCCAGTACCTGATGAATGGAAAATAGCATTCATATCCTCAATACATAAAAAAGGAAATAAGCTGGATTGCATCCATTACAGAGGAATTTCAGTAACCAGTACTCTAGTATGCTAGGATTCTTAGAGACCTAATAGAGAATGATGTTCATGAACAAGAAGAAGAACAGCAAAGTGCGTTTCGTGCAAGCAGATCTTTTAGTGACAATGTTTTTTGTCTTAAAACAGTAATTGAGAGACTGATATTGCCAGTAATTTAGAGACTCATGTTACCTTTGTGGACCTACCTTTTGGAATAACCATTTTGTTGTAAATCCTTTTTTTATGTTGTGGATTTCTGTGTTTAATTCTTCATGATTCCTACAAATATTTACGGTTCTTAAATACAAACTTCTTACAACTCCTTGTTTTGTAGCAACAGAATGATTAGACTTAAAATTTAGGTACTGTGTACATGTCCATTCTTTTGACAAGAACATCCAAAAATGGTAAGGCCGAGTCTTTTTCAATTTCCATTGTGCATTTGGTTGTTGGTCGAATGTAGATGTTTGCTATAGCTTAGAGCTCCAACAGATCGATCACCCCCTCTACCGATATCCTTGTTTTCTCAGTTTGTAATTTGCTTTTGATGATACTGAGTGACTCATTCCCAGTTGGCAAATTAGGGTTCTTTAGGTAAGAGTAAATGAAGAACTAAAAAGTAATTAATTTAGTCTGAAACCAAAAGAGTCGCATTGGCGAAAATGAAAATTTATTGAAGCTGCATTTATAATACAGAATAAAGAAGTTTTCAGTTAACCAAGCAGGGACATACCAAACAAATGGAAACCACTTCTTAAGAAAAACAAGCGTCTTAGAAATAAACAGGAGCTGGGCCATCAAGGGCATAAGTAGGAGCCTGTAGATTGGATTGTTTAGTTTACACTTGAAAACGGTTAAAGATACTGACTAACCGAAATGTCGTGTTTAAAATAAATAAAGACAATGTAAGTCGAAAATTATGTTTCCAATCAATCATTGTCTACGAGTTTCAAACAAAGGATTTGGAGATAACTAACGGAAAAGCAAGAATGCCTCACAAAAAAATTGAGGACCAAAAAAGGGGGTTGCTACCTCGATAATTTAAATACGACACATCAAAATCCTTATTTTCCAACTGCTATATAAGTTTGCAAGCTGCTATTTCAAAAGCAGTTTTTTGTTATTTTTATTTAGCAGTTAAAAAATTTGTAAATAATTTTTGATTTATTGATTTAAATTAAAGTTTTTTTTAACAATTTTTTCAATGAGCTCCCTTCTCCTCCTTTCGAGAGGTCAAAATCGGTATTAACACAACCTCTGTGCCCCGTTAGTGGCACTTTTCCCTTTTAGAAATCTGGCAACCCTACTAAAGAACCCGGGGCGAATTGATGCAAAATGAGTTCCAGAGGGGATCCCCAAATGGAGACCCTAAGCAAAGTCCAAGGTACCTTATAAAATACTCTGCCAATATATGGGCCCCTAGGCTCACACTAGGTACTATAGTTATAGTGTACGTGTGAGCTAATATAACTAAAAACTGACATATATTTTATTCAACTCCAGTCTAAATAACATTTTGTTTGATACCACACAACCCATGTTTTGACACCCTTAAAAAAAACAAAATGAAATGAACCTCCTTTCGAGAGGTCAAAATCGGTATTAACACAACCTCTGTGCCCCGTTAGTGGCACTTTTCCCTTTTAGAAATCTGGCAACCCTACTAAAGAACCCGGGGCGAATTGATGCAAAATGAGTTCCAGAGGGGATCCCCAAATGGAGACCCTAAGCAAAGTCCAAGGTACCTTATAAAATACTCTGCCAATATATGGGCCCCTAGGCTCACACTAGGTACTATAGTTATAGTGTACGTGTGAGCTAATATAACTAAAAACTGACATATATTTTATTCAACTCCAGTCTAAATTACATTTTGTTTGATACCACACAAGCCATGTTTTGACACCCTTAAAAAAAACAAAAACTAAAATGTATTTTGTTTAACCCCGGACTTAATTACCTTTCGTTTGATATCACACACACCATATTTTCCCGTAAACTCTAATTTTTTAAATCTACCCCCACCCTTTTATTTGGCTTGTGTTCCGTGGATTTTTTTCATTTTTAAATGGGACTATCTCGACCCAAGACCCAGCCTAGGTACCAAATTTCATTGAAATCGGGCAAACGGTTTTTAAGTTATGCGCGTTGGTCGTTACAGACAGACATACACACAGACAGACAGACAGACAGACGACGTGACAAAAAAGTTTCAAAATCATCTGAAACGCAAAGATATATAAAATTTTTTGAAATCGGAGCAAATTTTTATTTGGAAAAAATTAGAATCACCATAGCTTGCACTACTATAGTATAGTATATGTGTGAGCTAAAATTATACTCCTTCTAGACAGCTAACTAAGGTTATGGCATGGGTAATGTCTCTACAGCCAGCACATCAGAAGAAAATTTTGAAACAATAGAAAAAAATTGTGTGTGCTTAAGACCACAGGGCAGAATTGTAAACTTCAACAAGGCGAAATTAATAATACTGGCCTTCATCTGCATCATCATATCGCTCGCTGTATGTTCCTCTCACAGTTAGTCGACTCGAGCCGACTTCACCCGAATGAGCGTTACATAGCCGAGCCTGACGGCTCAGGTTAATTCCCTAATCACAAAAACTGTTAAACGCGCCTAAAGAAATTTACACTTCAAAAATTGAATATAAAATTACAAATTTTTAACGAAATTTTATTAGCAGTCCAGTGAGGAGAATTTTTTTATCCAAAATTGCCAGAAAAGATATGTTTACGAGCCGGTGGCAATACTTGTCAGGGCTCAGCTGGGGTTGCAAATAATGTTAAGAGATCGTATGAGCTGCCAAGGAGTAGAGAACATTTCCTCTCTAGCTTTCGATGCAATAATTATACAGGTTATAAGTATCCCAAAAGTTAAGCTGCATAGACGGTACATATACTAACCTAATCTGTATATTAAGACAAAAATATAGAAATATTTTTAAATTATTTTTTTTTCGGAAAAATATTCTTTAAATTAGCTACTCTGTCCTTCTTTTAGGAGGTCGAAATTAACGTAAACCTGGTTAGTTGATCAAGGTTAGCAGACCCTCGTCATACCACCGCTACGTGTTTTAGGGAATTTTTCGAGAGGTTGCATTAAACAAGCACTAGAACAAATTTGTTCCGCTATGCTCGTTATAATGAAAGCATTAGAAAATTATTGAAATAAAGCCAGGCTATAATTATCCAGGCACTATTTTGACACATTCACATTAAAAACGGACAGTTGATCCTTCAAAATTGACATACCAAAGTCGAATTTAAAATTTTCGTCGTT
Organism: Aspidapion aeneum; assembly: GCA_963576565.1. Lineage (NCBI taxonomy): Eukaryota > Metazoa > Arthropoda > Insecta > Coleoptera > Brentidae > Aspidapion > Aspidapion aeneum. Next base: position 58,264,445 of record OY755043.1, on the reverse strand, counting down.
TATTTTCAATTAATAAAAGAAGGCACTATTTATTCCGGTTCATAAGGAACCAAAGGCCGTGTGTTGAAAGATTACAGCTGATATTACAATGTGAAGGTGTCAAAATTGTGCCTGGCACTATTATAGCCTGGCTTTATTTCAATAATTCTCTATCATATATGACGAGATCTAGCGTCCCTATAGTATTATATTTAATATTTTTTTAAAAAGCTGCTGTCATATACAACGGCATTCTTTTTAGATTTATTAATTGATGCGGACATGGAAAATGCGGAAAACTACAAAAATGAAAAATACCAAAAACTCATAATATGTAACAAAATGCAAATTAATCTCAATGTAAAACTTCGTTTTAAGTGGGTTGAAAATATTCGTGCAATTTTAGAACTTTAATTTTGAATTAAAATTTTGCGCAAAATTATACGAAAAAAAACCACACATTTTCAATTTTGATTGGCACAAACAAAACGCAAGCGCAATCTACGACAAAATTCATCTACGCAAAAAGGCGAACCTGAGAACAGCCACTCTATCGAAAATCACCACGCAGCAGAGTGATAAAAATTCAATCGAACAAAAAATCCAATAAAATTCGTTTCGGAAATAAAACTAAACTTTACCAATTCTTTAAATTGTGTGAAGTGAGATTTTAGTGTGAAGCGACTGCAACGAGAGGAGTTCCTCCGGACGACGAGAAACAACTGCAAAAATGCAAATCCTCCATTGTATTTGTGTGGCTCAAAAAAGTTAATATTTTTACCTACTTGCGTGCGGGAAAGTAATTACTTTACCGCACAATGTGCGGTAAAATATTTTACCGCACGCGCACCCCTTAGAAACCTTAATAATAAGACAATAAGACAGCTTCAATATTTGCTTACATTTTAACTCCATCTAATTTGACATGTTTATTTATAAATCACATTTAATTGAAAAAAAAAAGGTATATTAATAGGTAATAGTTATTTAAACAACAAGGTTTGAAAACGACTCTTTGCACACGATCGAGACAGTTTGGTATGTGCAAAGGGAGGGAGTGTGCAAAGGGGTTTTCAAACGAGTTTTTTACAATATTTTTTATACGACTGCTAATAAAGAAAGAAAAATCAAATTTAACTTGTTTTTATTTCCGACATTTTTACAACAAAAGTTTAAAAATTCAACAATTTTTTGACGTATCTAATCAACAAAACATACGAGCAGTGACGGTTGCCACGGAACTAAGCCAACTTATATTGATGGGTGACAACAACAAAAATCACAATGACGGGAGACCCGTATGCAGAAATGACATAGGCGTGCGCAAAAATGACATAAGCGTGTGCAAAACGTTTTGCACACAGCGTGCGCAGAATGCCATTTTCAGATCGTGTTCTCCGTGCGCAAAACCCCCTTTTACAAGACAGTCGTATAAAAAATATTGTACCTAACACATGCGGTAAGTCTCTTTACCACCACTGCCGTGACGTGCGGTAAAGTATTACTTTCCGCACTTGTTAGGTAAATAACTATTACAACAATGTTTTAACCGATTTTGCGGCCAGATTTTATAAAAACGACCATCGCGCTTACAGTCCGCGGAAGTTTTTTTTTAAATCTATTTTTGCCCATGTGTATGACATCTGACATATGTCATCAATCTGAAATTATGATTGCATCAGATAAAGCCATCAGTTGAAATTAAAACCTGATGGCATCACGCCCATTAACGACAAGTGACAAAAGAAGAAAGGGACATAACCCATCTTTTTTCAATTTTTCACTATCATCTTTCACCTTCAGCTTTTCGAAGAAAAATAGGTCTGACGAAGAAGAAATTCTGATAGCCCTTGAGGTGTCTAATGAGAAAATGAGATTCTGCCTGAATTCTTTAAGTTTTATTGTGCAACTTTCAAAGATTTCTCATTATTTGGTTGGTTTATTTTTTCATATCCATCTCCTTCGGCAATATCTGCTTCAAAAATTTGATCATTGTCAAGAATTTCGTCTAATGCTCTTGTTCTTCTTCAGTAAATGCAAATTCATTTTGACGAATGATAAAGTTTTGTAACACGCAAGCCGCTAGAACAATATACTTATATTATTCTCCATTGTAGAGGTGAAGGTTTCTCATCTGAATTCTAAGATGAGGAACTACTACCCTCCAATAGCTTTTGCGCAATTTTGGCCGCAGCCGTATTTATTGCAGACATGCTTTTTTTTAACTCGACTCTCACTGAAAAAGAAGTGAGGTTATGTACTCCATCAAAACCTTCCACTGACTCCCAGACCCGGTTGCAGTAGATGGCATCCATCAGAAAATACAGTAACGTGATTAATGGATGGTGCATTGAACCGGAAAAATGTAAGAACTTGATTGATGGCAACGGAAATCCATCTGAAAAATTTAAGAACCTGATTGTTGCCACAGGTTGCTGTTAAACTTCCCCATCCGCGTCTCTCTACCAATCTTTACCCTTAACCTGAAAGTATCAACAGATGCAAAGTATCAAATTTAACATTTTTAAAAACTTTTTTGGTGTAATAGGGACATTTTGGGTCAGGTCAAATAACAGAAAATTTGACAGCTGTTACCGTTATTGTTACTAAGAATAACGGCAACATTCGGGGCAAAAAAGATAGATTTTGGAACACCTAAGATAACACAACACAAACGTTAATTTAGTAGTTTCACACACCTTCAAATTTTCGTTTATTTATATTTGTTAATTTATTTTTATTAGATTTATGGCTTTTTACAAACCAAACTACCGAATTATAGTAAAAAATTCGACTGCATGAAACAAAACAATACAAAACTAACCTTAAAAAATAGCGGTAACATTAAAGGCCGGTCACCGTAAGTACCGGGCGCCGTTACCGTACATAACAAAAAAGGAGCAAGAAGCGGCTAATGCGCAGACTCAGTAACAACAATAACGGTAACAAAGTGTAAAATACAGGACCCAAAATGTCCCTAATATCTATGGATTGCGATAAATAAAAGTTGTGGTTTCACAAGCGTATTTCTGTATTTACAGGGTGGCAAGTGGTTCGCCCCACAAGATTGACATTTTACCACTCTTGTTGGGATTGGACGACGTCTTGTTGTTATTCTCATATGGACTTGCGCTTGACCGTGAAAATGTGACAGCTGGGGTGCGTTTACAGTTATCGCCATGCGATCGCACGGCGCCGGCGTCGTCAGGCCTTTAAATCGGGTGTTCACAGTTTTCGCAAGGTAACTTTTAAAATCGTTTACAGTTCGGGTGAAAATTCGCCGGGCAAACAACTTTTTACCCCGCTAAATAATTGGTAAAAATTCGCAGTGTGCAAAAGTACAAAACCCTACTTTTTGTTTTTTTCTTTGGTGCTCTGTAAGTTTTATTTTTATAATGGGACCCACATCTACCCATTCTGTTATCCTTATTTGTTTCAAAACAAACCCTAAATGCACCGTAACAAGGTTTATCTAATCCAATCTCTCTCTTGTTTTGTATATGAGCTACAAGAACTTATAACTTGATTGAGTAGTAGTAGTTCCAAGAAGCAGCGCAGGTTTACCCTATAGGCACTCTAGGCACTTACCCAGGGCCCGTAGACTCAAGAGACTGCAGAGCCTTGATTAAAATCTTAATTTCACTTTCACATTTTTTTCATTATGAGTTTTCAGAAAAACTAGTATTGAAATCTAGGTAGGTAGTTAACATAATAATGCTACACTCAAGTTCTTTAGAACTATTACCTCATAACAACCCTTTAATTACTAATAGCAATGAGTATATGACCCATATAGAGTGGCAGCCGGCGAGCTTTGTAACATTGAGGGGCAGATGGCGCTGAAATAAATTCATCTATTACGCAATATTGAGGGACTACTGGTACGATTCAGTTGCATGTGGGAGTTTCGAGGTTCATGTCTATCATATAAATGCCATTAGATCATAGTACTTGTCTCTAAATATTGCGTACTAGACGAATTTATTTCAGCGCCATCTGCCCCTCAATGTTGCAAAGCTCGCAGGCTGCCACTCTATATGGGTCATATACTCATTGCTAATAGCATTTTGGGAACACTTATTATTAAAAATAGTTTGCTGTGTTTTTTACCATTTTAAACGTTTTTATAATAAAAACCTCAAACATTATTTTATTTTTATAAATTTTTTTATATTAGGTATCGAATAAATCGCCCTTGCTATCTGTTAAATAGTTTTCCTTTAACAGACATTGTCCTTTAGGTCAGATGAACATTAGGCGTTAGCTAGAGCAGTGGCAGATCCATAGGGAGGCCTATAATCTATAGCCCAGTAAAAAAATAACCAATGCGTAAACAACAATTTTTTAACAAATTTAACTTTTAAAATTTTTTATCAAAAATTTTAATTTTTTATACAAAAATTACGTACTTTAGCTTCCAAATCATTATTTCCATGCTACTGTGAACTTCAGGGCTCAGACTGATTGAAATCTATTTTTTTTTTGTTTTTGCTTCCTCCTTGGCCCCTCCCTCCAAACATCCTGGAATCGCCACTACGCTTTTTTTTTCATAAAAAATATTTCTTATGTGGGAATTGAGAGATTTTTAGTCTTGGAGTATGAATGTTCAGTTTATTAAATATCCATTCCATGCTATGTCTGTAGATAATTTTGACTATTATCTCGCAATATTCCTTTATTTTATTGTAAAATAAAGAGTTTAAAAAAGCACAAAAAAATAGACTTGGCCTGCTGGTAGGCCCTTAAACCGGCACTGCCTAGAAACGTATTTACGGTGCATCAGCAGGTTACTGCAGCCGGATCCATTTTGGAGCACAGAGTTTTAGAAGTTAGGTCTGGTTGGAAAACCGTGAACGTGTATCATTTACCGTGCGTTCTCCCGTAAATTGACCTGAGTAAAGACCAAAATTTTTGGTGGATCTAACTGTGAACGTACTCCTGGACTTCTCATTGATCGGTTGCGCCGTACGTCACCAGCGTCATCGCCAGTGGCCAAGCGTACGGGTAGAAAAGGTCTACCCAAAATTTTCAATATTATTATTACATAAAAATATTCCTTAATGCTGTTTATTTTTTTTATATTATTTAAAATATTTAGGCATAGCACATGATCAATTAATAATTAACAACAATTAAGAACTCAAAATCAAAAATGACAATCCTGGTCCCGCCGCACGGCCCGTCCCTCTCTGAAAAAACACAGTGTAGATGGTGTAGACGTATTCGAAATTGTCTTCTAAAATCCCTGCTATAGGTTCTAGTTCAACGCAAAAGCGCGACAATTTGGTGGCGGAGATAGCGAGTGGAAAAGACATTCGGCTAGCTGTCTACTGTAGACGGCCAGCTAGATAGGGCGTGCACATTTCGCATTATAATATATATCGAAGCGCATTACAAGTATACTCGACTCTGCGTGTATTTCGTCCCTAATTTTACAAACGGTCCTATATTTACCATTTTTCTACTATGTGACACTGTAAATAGAACAATAACGTTGGGTGTCAATTTGTGACGTATAAAATTGCGACACTATTAAAATTACTGAGTAATTAAACAAATATCTGGAAGCAGAACTGTATTTTCCAGCTAGGTAAAATATTGTTATGCCCGGTAACTTTTATACAGTGAAGAAAGGGGGGTTCAGAAATAAGAAAATTTTAAGCGCGCAACAGTGTTTTAACACCAATGTTTTACAAGAAGATCTTAATTAAAATACAGTTCAACTCAAACGTTGTAGCCAAACAATGAAACTCTACCTACTTTCGAGGCTTCCAGAGTATTTGTGTAATTAAAATACCAAAAAGAAGTTGACTTATTGACAAAATAAAAGTAGAAAGCACTTTATAAGTAGATAGACATCTTCAACATGTCATAGTGTACCTACATCTGAGTCAGTAGTGTGAGACTCAGCCATATAAATGATTGTTAAAAAAAAATACTCTGCCAATCTATGGGCACCTAAGCTCACACTAGGTACTATAGTTATAGTGTGAGCTAATATAATCAAAAACTGAAATATAATTTATTCAACTCCAGACTCAATTACCTTTCGTTTGATACCACACAAGCCATGTTTTGACTTAAACTCAAATTTTTTTAATCTACCCCCCACCCTTTTGAAAAAAACTAAAATGTATTTTGTTTAACTCCAAACTCAATTACCTTTCGTTTGATATCACACACGCCATATTTTCACTTAAACTCTAATTTTTGACATCTACCCCCACCCTTTTTTAAAAAATAAACTAAAATTCATTTTTTTTAACTCCAGACTCAATTACGTTTCGTTTGATATCACACACGCCATATTATCACATAAACTCTAATTTTTGGAATCTACCCCCACCCTTTTATTTGGCTTGCGTTCGGTGGATTTTGTTCATTTTTAAATAGGACCATCACGGCCCAAGACCCAACTTAGGTACCAAATTTCATTAAAATCGGACAAGCGGTTTTAGAGTTATGCGGGTTGGTCGTTACAGACAGACAGACAGACAGACAGACAGACAGACAGACAGACAGCAAAACAAAAAAGTTTCAAAATCATCTGAAACGCAAAGATATATAAAAAATTTTGAAATCGGAGGAACTTTTTTTTTTCTCGAAAAAATTAGGATCATCATAGCTCATACTACTTATAGTAATAGTGTGAGCTAATACACTTTCAAAATCATTCCATCATAGGGGAGATCTGGGCCAAATATGCGCTGTCATCATTCTACGTTGGGTAGAATGAGACAGACAGCAGCCCAGTCCGAGATCTACCCCATGAGGTAAAACAATGTTAAGAAACCGCAAAAAAAAACAACTCTTTCTCTCTTTTGTCTCTGCAAAGTTGGTCACTGGGCTGTACAAATAATACAAAAATTTAGTTCATCTTGTAATTTATTCTAAGTGTAAAACTGGAGGAAAATACTGGAAACATGAAATATGCAAAAAAAAATGAAACAAGTTCGGGCCAAAATAGCAAGGCACTTTTAATTTGACAGGAAAAATTATCTTAAATAAGTGAAATGAAGGAAACAAATCAATGTAGTAAATACGCCGCACAATTGTGGTTATGACGTCATACCGTTACCTTGCGTTTACAAGCAATGTTGAATTTATACCAAAAAAAAATTATTATTTATAAAAAAAATTAAATCTAAAGCTTGCTCCTACCTTGGTCCGGTTATTATTTTGTGGTTAAATAAAATGTTTTATTTTATGAACCTGTATGTGTTGTCCCCATGCATCTCCCACTACTCCTGTGTCTCTGTCCCGTTCTGCCCGCGCCTCCCCTGCTGATTACCTAGCACATGACGCTAGGGCAGCACGTGGTCAAAAAATGTTGTTGGATCTTGCCCGAGCGTGAAACCCTGTGGAAAATGAAATATTTCAGTTTCCTGGAATTCGTCGGTTTTGCACGAAGTTCACCTACACCGAGTAACTTAAATCAAGAATCCCATGTCGACTTAATAAAAAAAAGCAGATTTCAACAGATGAACTAAAATAACCCTAACATACCTTTCCCAGGGTTACAATGCTACAACCGGCTTCACACCAGCGTCCAGCACAACCGTCCCCTTGATGGATTGGACAGGGCTGTAGACAAAGAAGAAAAACAATATATAGTTTTTATCCAAAACGTGGTTTAAAAAAATATATAAAAAAACTCTCCAAAAATCCCACACGTCTTGTGTAGAAAAATTATATTTCACACGAACAACAGTTACAATTTGAGAGGCAAATATTATCTTGAAGAATAACCAAATAAAATTTTTTTAAAAAAATTGAACTTACCACTGCCTTTCCCGTAGAAATGGCGCAGGTCGTCTTAGATCCCTCACTCAGGCTGTGAGTCGTCACTAAAATTACGCCTAAACGACGGACTCACTCTTACAGTCTCTGGGACAGAACCTGCAAACACTGCAGTGCCAGTAACCAAAAAAACAATGGCGATCCCAGAGACTTGTTGTCGACCCAACACCAATTCTTTAGAGAGAAATGACACTTTGTCAAGGAAAAAAAAGGAAGATGCCGGAAATAGTTCTTTAATTTGGTGGGGCACAGTACCAACCCAATTTTCCCGGTTAAATTCAAATAAGGATGCAAACCCATTTATAAAAAACGCTCTCACCAAAAAATCCCCAGCCCGGGTTTGCAAGCCTGAAAAAACTACACCGTTTTCAAACCAGCCAATGACGACGTACACTAGTACTTCGGTATAGGTCTATAGGGGGCAGCATCAAGCAATGGAATATCGAAAATGCGTCCTCTGCGCATTGAGGTGTTGTCAGATCTATTTCTACGGATGGCCATTTTTACAAACGAGGATTTCAAGGCGCCATGCATAGACCGACACAAATGTCAACCGAACCCCTGCCAACATAGCACGTAGGAGGAAAATAACCAGTTAGACTATAAGACGTTTACGGTTGAAACCATCAACTGTAAAATCAATTACTGGAGATCAGGGCATGCATCAAACCCAGGAATATTCGAACACAATTCCCATATGAGTAAAGCCATACTAAGTGTAGAATTTAGTTGTATTTTAGTTATAGTTTTAGTCAGAAGTTTCCTTTGCTCTTTATATATGTTTTCTCTAAGATTCATATAGTTTGACGCCATTTTTGTAAAACATTTTTACATTAATAAAGTTGTTTCTGAACTTGAACCTAAAAATACACATTTTTTGTTCACGACTAGCTAGCCCTACATAACCCTTCAATCCTACTAACTGAGTTAGATATTAACTTTATTTAACTATGATTATATATCAATTTATATAATATAAAAATACGATTTTGTTTATTCTTTTAGTCCTGGTTTTTATCCCTCGTTTATCTCCAATTTACAAAAGTGCATAACTTGTATTTATTTTATCTTCTCCTTATCAAAGTAATAAAGATATCAAGGTGGGCGGAGCCTCGGTTGTTCCTGGTCAAACCGTGGACCTAAATTATATTGAACTACGTTTTTCTCTCCTGCCACCTCTAACCTTCTCTTAACATCAGCATAGAGCTTCCGGAAACCTTCGTTCTTACTTTCAGCTGCAGATTCTACACCATTCTCTTCAGATAACAAAACTGGGTTGGAGTAATCTTTTCCTGACAGATACATATTCCTACCAAAATTAACAAAGAGAGGAGACATCCTGGTTGTCTCATGGGTTGCAGTACGAATCGCGCAGGCAAGTTTATGTATTTGTTCGTCCCACTTCCTGTGGTTGTTTTCACATAACAACATAACATGGTTTTTAACGTACGATTCGTCCGTTCTGTTGGATTAGCTCTGGGATGATAATACGGATTATACTGAATTTTAACCTGATAACTCTCAGCGAAACGCTTAAACTCGTTACTTTTGTACTGAGGCCATTATCACAAAGTAGCAAACGGGGTACTCCGAAGACCATAAATACTTGCTCCGCAAGATGCTTGACAACAGCTTGAGTAGGGGCTGTTCGCATTGGAAAAACTAAGGAAAACTTACTTAAATAGTCCGTAACGACGAGAATCCAGCAATTACCCTTTGTCGAACGAGGTAGAGGTCCACATAAATCTGTTGAGATAATTTCCCAAGGACGAGTTGGTTTTGGGTGAGATATCATCTGATCAGATACACCTATAAGAATATTGTAAAACTAAATCTGCCTACTCAAGTGTTTTTACACACAACATAAAAATTTTTTTTACTGCTTAATACATTCTCAGATCCTTATTCCTGGAGTTCACGAGATATAAAATTAAGTTGGGCCCTTTCCACAGCTATTAGTCAACGCAAAATTACCAAATGTCCAAGGGCTAATGAGACCCTATCACCAACAAATGATATTTTGAAAAGAAATAGTTGGGAATAATCCTGCGTAAAAACCAGAAAACAAAATCAAGAACCAAAACAATTACATTAATTTTAAAAGAGCATAATAAAACTCCCGGCCCCAATTAAATTTTTGTTATCTCAACAAAACTCGGCCTAAACCCAAAAAAACTTTTTATTAGACATTTCCCCTATTTCCTAAGTATAATGTCAATAAACCCCAAAACTTGTGATTTCCATTCCAATCCCATCTGTACCCTATATATTTTTAACCGGCCAAACGCCCACAGGCGAAACAATATCTTATTTCAAAGAAAGGGTGAAGATATTTTGAAGCACCCTGTGAAAATAGGACACTATTATGGAAAATTGTTCAGATCAGTGTTCTTACTACTTTTTAACCTAAATATATCTAGTTCCCTCATGTGCATGTTACTATTTTAATTCCTATCATAACTAAACAGATCACAAAAATTGTCTTTCTCCGCAAATCTGCAAGGTCCTGGAAAATGCGAGATTCAGCCTGTAGGCCAAATTTGGATGTATTTTAATTTAGCGAAAACCGAAGTTGCGAAATCCTAAAAAGATTAGCAGGAAGTCCTCGTTCCTCGATTTCTACACTCCGAACCAAACATTTCTTCCGCTTCCACCCAGCTCGCGGGAGGAAAACCCCTAATTATTGCAATACAAAAGGTACTACTATCATATTATGCATAACAAAAAAATATATGCCCTCTTCATTGTTTAGTCGCATCAAAGAAAACCTATTATTTTTAAATTTATTCTTAGGTTGAAATCTTTTTTAAAAATCAATCATCTTAAAATTATTGTTTAACCTGAACACTTTCCCCTTTATTCCACAAAAGTGTATTGTAATTTAAAAATTTGCTTCATTATTTGAGGTCACCAGAATGAAATTATTTAAAATTAAAAAAAATGAAATAAAAAAAAATTACTTCCCAATTGTTCACAACTTCCAAGTTTTCATCCCTAAATACCTAGGTACTTTCTCAGTCTAACACCATCCATCGTTATCCAACCTAACGCTTTAATTTCAGAAGCAACAAAACGAGGATAACGTGAAAAAGCTAAGCAAGTAAGTTGGAAGTTGCTTTACAATGGGCGCAGATGACAGGCCCCCTTAAGTACACGCCACTGTCCTGAACTGCAAACTAACAAAAAAACTGAAGACTAGCATATCTGCCGTCAAACAACATTTGGCATGAAATTAAAATAATTTCATATCATACCAGTACCCTCCAAAAACAAAACGTTTTTTTTTTACTATAAGACCCAAACACTTAACCAATAAATCTTGTTATTTAAAATTATGATTCGGAAGTAAAAAGATTTATTTATTCCTGCCTGATCAACTAAGACAAAAAAAGTTCACCTTTTTGTAACTCAAGAAGTTCCTGTTTGGTCCCCTAAAAAAAATATTATCTGTCTGGTCACCCTTTAAAACTACGACCACTATACAAACCGTTTTGACCAAAACAAGAATTCGAGAAGTTATGTTTACAGAAAGAAATAATCTTTCTAAGAAAAATTAAATTATTTGAAAAAAAGTAAAATTTTGAAATATTTTTACCAATTACCACCGCCTAGCATTTATATTTAGTTGAAAGTCTCTCTTAAATTCACTGACCAGTTTCACGGCCTCACAATGACATTACTTAAAAAATTACTGAACTTTACAAATGAACTAAAAAAAAACAAAAAAACTTATATCTATATCTGTCTCAGTTAAACATTTCTTTTGTGGTATTATATCTAGTTGGGCTTCAAATTCATCTTCTCTGTATTTAATCCGGAGCAGGCAAAACTTCTCAAGGCTCAAACATAAATGTTTGCTCTCCATTGGCCATGACCAAGCTATGACCTGAACGCAGAAAAATACAGAAAAAAGTAATTGTGAACCAGAAAAACTTTAATTGATAGAAATACCCGTAGGTCATTTTTAAAAAAAATGCACTCCAAAGCCCAACACTGTATTTTCTACCAAAAAAAATTTGACCAGTCACATAAACACAACTAGACAACTAAACTGGCAACCAAAGACCTAAAAAAACTGTCTTTCAAACAAAATACCCCAAAAAAAAATGCCAACTGGACTTTTGGCATTGATCTTCAGCCAAGGTGTCACTCTAGGGATTTTAGCCTTGTGTTTCCTAACCTCCCGAGCCGACACTAGTAGTAGTACCCTCCTCTGACCCGATGTAACTGAGTGACGTAAGTTCTAATTTGTCCTCAACAGTTACCACCAAAAAATAAACTCATTTTTCTTTTCTTTCATTACTAATTAATACTTTCAACTAAACAAATCTACCAGCTGTTAAGCTATATTCACTTTAAAACAACTCAGTCAAGAAAAATTTGTGTGAAACCCTGTAAAAATATTCCAAATACCAAGTGGTGATATCCCACAAAAAATTAAAATCACCAAAAAAAAATAACTTGTTGACCTAAATAAATTGACTGCACTAAAAAATAATCGGTGAAACAATTTCTATCTTATTACAAGCAGGAAATAATAACATATTAGTAGTAGGCAACCTGCAAAAAAAATTGTGAGAAGAAAACACTACCTATGTCATATATTTAAAACATAAAAAGACCATGTCTGGAGGTCCATCCACCTATAAATCAACAAAAAAAAATTGAAGTAAATTTACATTGTTGTATTTATTTTTCTTAAAAAAAATTAAAACATGTTTTTCCTACAAAAAAAAACTTTAAAGAATTAAGAACATGAGTTGGACTTCGTTCAATAAAAACTCCCATGTTTTTTATCCACTTATTCTTCCTTAATAAATAAAAATGAATATTTTATTTTCCAAGAAAAACTTGTGAAGATAAGCTAACAAAAACTATGAGAATTACTAAAACAACAAACCGAGTTCCAAATCAACGCTCAAATATTACTAAAAAATATTTAAAAAAGTGTTATCAAAACCAACAATGAAGGAAAATCTTATTTATTAAAAAAAATGATTGAGTGTCAAAACCACAAAAAAATTTTTAAAAAAATTCCAAAAAATTCAAAAAAAGTTTTTTCTTTTTTTTTCCAATTAAAAAACAAAAAAAAATTACATCAGATGTTAAAAAATACTAGCCAAAACACACGTAGGGCGCCAATTTGTGGCCCTGTAATTAGAATAATACCAATTTGCCAGCTTGTGACACAACAAAACCACTGAATAATTAAACAAATATCTGGAAGCAGAACTGTATTTTCCAGCTAGGTAAAACATTGATATGCCCGGTAACTTTTATACAGTGGAGAAGGGGGGGTTCAGAAATAAGAAAATTTTAAGTGCGCCACATTATTTAATACCAATGTTTTACAAAGAAGATCTTAAATAAAATACAGTTCAACCCAAACGTTGCAGCCAAACAATGAAATTCTACTTACTTCCGAGGCTTCCAGAATATTTATGTAATTAAGAATAACCAAAAAAAAATAAACAGAACAAAATTCTAAAAGATTGAATTAAGATGACAAAACTAGAAGTACTTTACAGGTAGATGGACTCCTTTAACAGGTCATAGTGTACCTACATCTGAGTCAGTAGTGTGAGACTCACACTCAAATACACTTCCAAAATCGTTCCATCATAGGGGAGATCTGGACCAAATATCTGCTGTCATCATTCTACGTTGGGTAGAATGAGACAAACAGCAACCCAGTCCGAGACCCACCCCATGAGGTAAAACAGTGTAAAGAAACCGCTAAAACATATAATCTCATCTCTCTTTTGTCTCCGCAAAGTTGGTCATCGGGTTGTACAAATAATACAAAAAAAATTAGTTCATCTTGTTTATTCTAAAAGGTAAAACTGGAAGTATTACCAAAAACATGAAATAGAAAAAAAAATGAATGAAATGTAGTGGAACAAGTCAGGGCCTAAGTAGCAAAACACTCCAAATTTCACAAGAGATTGTCTTAAATAAATGAAATGAAGGAAAACAAGTCAACTTAGTAGATACTCCGCAAAATTTTGGTTATGACGTCATACCTTTACCTTGCGTTTACAAGAGATGTTAAATTATACTGTAAAAATTATATTGGAAAAGATTATGTCTAAATTATATTGTGAAAATTATATATGGAAAAAAATTATAGTTAAGGCTTGCTCCTACCTTGGTCCTTGATTATTTTATGTATAAATGTGTGTTCTAGTTTGTAAACCTGGAGTTGTCCAGACACCTCCTCACTGCTACTGCTGCTCCTGGTTTGCCCTGGTTTGCTCGCGCCTCCCCTGCTGACTAACTAGCACATGGTGCTAGGGCAGCACATGGTTGTGGAAAGGTTGTGGGATCCTTGCCCGAGCGTAAAACCCTGTGGAAAATGAAATGTTTCAGTTTCCTGGAATTCGTCAATTTTGCACGAAGTTCCCCTACACCAAGTAACTTAAATCGAGAACCCCATGTCGACTCAATAAAATGAAGCAGATTTAAACAGATCAACTAAAATAACCCTAACGTACCTTTCCCAGGGTTACAACTGGCTCGTCCGGCTTCCCACCAGCGTCTAGCCCAACTGTCCCGTCGATGGAATTGACAGGGCTGTAGACAAAGGAGAAAAACAATATATAGTTTTTATCCAACACGTGGTTAAAAGAAAAATATAAAAACGCCAACAATTCCCCACGTCTTTTGTCAAAAAAAAGTACATTTCCCACGAAAAATAATTACAATTTGGGAGGCAAATATTATCTTGAAGAGTCCTCAAATAATAAAAAAATGAAAAAAATAAAATCGAACTTACCAATGCTCTTTCCGTAAAAACGGCGTAGGCCGACTTAAATCCCCTTCAAAAGGGTATGAGCGTCACTTTAGATTTCGCCTAAACACGACGGACTCACTTCTACAGTTTCTGGGATATCTCCTGCAATTCGCTGCAGTGCCAAAAACCAAAAACAAAGGCGATCCCAGAAACTGTTGTCGACCCAGCCAAAATTCGTTAGCAAGAGACCAGGCAGAACACAAAAAATGAAGTGGCCGGAAACCGTTTTTAGATTTGGTGGGGAGTGGGGACAGTAAAACGAGACTGGAAGAAAAACCCGCGGTTTTCAAACTAACCAATGAGGAAATACACCAATAGTTCTATACAGGTATATAGGGGGCAGCACCGACCAAGGGGACATTGAAATTAGGTAAAACGCGCATTGAGGTGTTGTCGGATCTATTCCCACGGTTGAAATTTTTATAACAAGGACGTCGAGACACCCTCCATACATAGACCGAACATTTGCCTACCGGACTGTAAGAAGCTCAGCATTGAAACCATCAACTGTAAAATCAATTACTGAAGACCAGGGCATGCATCAAACCCAGGAATATTCGAACACTCAACCAATTCCCATATGAGTAAAGCTATACTAAGTGTAGAATTTAGTTGTATTTTAGTTACAGTTTTAGTTAAAAGTTCCTTTGCTCTTTATATATGTTTTCTCTAAGATTCATATGGTTTGACGCCATTTTTGTAAAACATTTCTACATTAATAAAGTTGTTTCTGAACTTGAACCTAAAATACACACTGAACTAGTGCTTAAAGGCACAAGAGTGTTCAGATGCCAACCCACACGATTTCGTCTATTCTTTCAGTGTTGGTTTTTATCCCTCGTTTATCTCCCATTTACAAAAGTGCACGACTCGTATTTATTCCATCCTCTCCCTATCAAATTAATAAAGATATCAAAGTGGGCGGAGCCTCGGTTGTTGCTGGTCAAACCGTGGACCTAAATATGTTTTCGTGCTGTCACAACTAGCTATGAGGTTCGGATTGTCCCAATATCCTCGAAAATAAACGTAAGGGAATGAAATGTTCATCCAAATGTTTCCTTCCTGTTACTAAAACCATTTGTGATGCGGCAACGCCGCCCTTCCCCAGCAGTACAGCTGTTTAATTTCGTCAACGTCAAAAAGAATCATGGAATTTTACGGATAAACAAAACAACCAAAAGTTTTTATGTGATTTTCCCGAAACCTGTGATCCTAAATTCCAATTACGATGTCCAGATAATACGGTGTGCGTAGTGTCCACAGTAATTCGATGGAATGTCTCCTTTATAAGGTAACTTTTTGGACACTATATAACCTCCAAACCTAGCTCTATAAAATACCCTTAATTTGTGTACAGAAAGACGAGTCAAAGAGCCTTGATTATTTACCTAAATAAACAAATATGTAACGTTGCCTTAAACGTAAAAATGACACGTTACAGCTGCACAGACAAAGCATTTCTGTACAAAAGTTGCCACGTCCTGGCGCATTTTTGGCCAATAATATTTTTCTGCCAGTCTGTGGAAGGTTTTATACACACCCATATGTCCTGCGGTATGACGATCGTGAGCTTCTCCAATAATTCTACGCCAATGATCTTTGGGGAATACCTCTTTCCAATATTCGTTAGATGGTGAAAGTTAAGGGTATTCTTGTTTGACATATTTATACAACTTATTATCAGTGTATCTCCAATTCATAAATTTTAACGGTGATTCTACGACCCTCTTTACCATCTTTTGGTACCATCGATCTTTAATTGCTGTTGAAGCGTCTCTGGGCTGCGAAATTGTATCAATCATAGGTACTGCGCGAGACAACATGTCCGGGACAACTAAATCTTTCCCTTTCCGATGGATTACAAAGTCATATTGCTGCAGTTTTACAGACCAACGAGCAAGTCTTTCACTGGGCTCTTTCAAGCTATGAAGCCATTTTAAGCTAAAATGATCTGTTATGACCTTAAATGAGATCCCCTTAATATATGGCCGGAGCTTCTCTATCGCCCAAACCAATGCCAAACATTCTCGCTCGGTGGTCGTGTAAACACGTTCTTGCTTAGTCAAAGATCGACTCAAATATCATATAACTTTGTCCGCTCAGGATAAGGCTGCGTCAAACATGCTCCTATTGCATATCCTGATGCGTCTGTTTGAATGACAAATTCTTTGGTATAATCTGGACATGTAAGAATCGGTGCAGTCACTAAAAGTTCCTTAATCTTAATAAATGCTTTCTCGCAGTCTGGAGTCCAATCGAACTTTTGATTTTTCTTAGTTAGAGCTGTAATTGGAGCTATTATCGCTGAAAAATTCTCTATGAAACGTCTATACCAGGAACTTGTACCTACAACTCTACGAACTTCTCTGACAGTTCTTGGCCTCTGGAGCTCTAACATGACTTTACTTTTATTAGGGTCAACTCGGATGCCTCGACGGTCCACTACGAATCCTAAATAAGTCATTTCTGGCCTACACAGTTGGCATTTCTCCCAACTTACCGTTATCTTTGCATTCTGCAATCTTCGTAGGACTTCCTCGAGAATTATAAGATGTTCAGAAAAGCTCTGTGTGACAATTACGAGGTCATCGTGATATACGTACACTTAGGGGTCTAAATCGTTCCCTATGATGCTATCTATGAGTCTCTGTCAAGTTGCAGGTGCATTATGAAGTCCAAAAGGTAAACGCTTAAATTGTAATAGACCTCGTCGGCAGATGAATGATGTTAGTGGCTTTGATTATTCTTCCATTGGTACTTGCCAGTAAGCACTTTTGATATCTAAAGTTGACAAGTATTTAGCATCTTTCAAGGGTCTCGGATACGAGTGGTAAAGGATAACTATCACGCGCCGTCACTGAGTTCAATTTGCGGTAGTCTACGCAGAAACGATATTTCTTTGTGTTTTTCTTTTGTACCATTACCACTGGTGAAGCCCATGAACTGCTACTACGTTCTATTACATCCATTTTTTAGCATTTCGTCGATTTCGTCATCAATAAGTTTTTATGAACGTTGTCTTATCGGTGCTGCAAACTGTTGTAATCTTATGCTCTACCCTGTCTGTACATCCCAGTGAGTCACCCATAATAGTCTTATATTTATCGACCTAGTCGTTCTGATTCATAAGGCGTAAGAGTAGTTTGTTGGTCTGATGTTTCTAAAGAACAAATCACATCTTTATTACCGGCAAAGTGCCACTCATTAGTACTTAAGTTCGGTACTATACCCATCGAAATCCAAAAATCTAATCCCAAAATCAAAGTGTGCGGCAACTCAGGAACGACGACTATTAACCTAAATTTATCCTGAACTCGCATATGAAGCTGCTCGTGCTTTGACCATTTGCCACAATACAACTCGTCTTCTTCGTGGTATCAAGTGAAAAACCAAACCTCTCGATGATTGACCAACCATGATTCCCTAAAAAGGTATGTGAAGCCCCGGAATCCAACAAACCTAGTAACTTATTTCCGAGCACATCCACTTCTAAATAAGGTCTCTCATCTCTAAGACGTACGTTAGCCTATCGGTCGATGCTTGTTCAGGCTGACTTGAAGGTCGACCGCCTACGAGCGCCTGGGTCCGTTTCCCTAACGATTACAATTACGACATTCTCTTATTGTTACCCCTGCTTGACCACATGAATAACACTGCTTACCTCTAGGTAGTGCACACCCTATCGCCATGTGCCCTGTTTGGTTGCATCTATAACAAACAACGTCCCTGTTCGCCCTACTAGACCTAGCACCTTGTGGTGGCTGTCTATCCCTGTCATTTTCACTAGACTGACCACTAGCTGGTTGCTGTCTATCTCTATCAGCCCTAGCAGCGAAACTGCTTGTTGGCTGCTGACTATCTCTGTTGGTTATATGTCCCGGCACTTGATATTTGAATTGCATTGACTTCTGTTGGAAAATCGTCACTGTCGCTCTCTACGTCAACGTATGCCAAGTCAGGTTCGATAGATTGGTTTTTCCTAGGGATAAAGTTCTCTTCCTCTAAACCATATCTCTGGTCTATTCTACGACACAAATCCTTTAAATGTGATAGGCTATTGACCTCAGTAGCAATCAACCCATTTTTATAGATGTCCGCTATATTTCTGAAGACGATGGCTAATTTCGCCTCTTCAGAAACACGACGGCCAAGTCTTTGGAAATATGTGTTCATGACAGCAATGTAGGTCCCTATAGACTCTCCAGGGCCTTGTTTACGTTTTTGAATTTCCGTCAATAGCTTCTCGCCATACGAAGAAGGAAGATATTCTGCCATGAACCTCTGTTCCAGCTGTTCCCATGTATGGACTTCTCTACGAACATCTTTATAAAAAGTATAGGCTGACTTTTCAGTTCAGTAGAACCTTTTTACTAACTCCTCTCGCCTGACTTAACTCGTCCACTCCCTCAAAAAATGCGGTGACGGAGATCGTACCCCTCTCGCCTGTAAACTTTAAGTTCCATTGGTGCAACGTGATATGAGGTACCAGGATCACTTGACATTGAAAAAGGTCGGGACTGAGCAATTGGTGCTATGCTACTTTGGAGGGCAGCTAAACTCAAAGGAACAGTAGACGGTTGTTGATAATGAAAAGCTGATGTACCGTCATTCTGAATTAGCATTGGGGGTGGTGCTTGTATTTGTGGTGGAGTCGGGTTCGTAAGCATTTGCATTTGCACTGGAGCAATGACCGACGGTTGGTTCGTAGGCGATTGAGCTGTTCTTTGTGTGCTCGAGAGCTGTGGTTGCGGGAAATGAGACTGGTTAGGTGTGTTGCCAGCATTTGACGAGTGGTCTGAGCTTTGACTCGTTGATTGGGTATGAGATGCTTCATCATCTGAGGTCACGCCAACTCTTAATAAAGCTGTTGCTTGGCTCTGCAACCTCCCAATCAAACTCAAGGTTTCCGCAACCAGTATTTCTTTCGTTTGACTTTCTTCAAAGTTAGACGGATTCATGTTATTTATCCTGGCTAACACGTGTTCCAACCTTACAGCGATTTTTCTAAACTCTCCCCCTTTGCTCGTACCCGAGAACTTCTCTACCAGCGGTACCAGACTATCTAGCTTCTTCATGCAGCTAAAAGCATCCTGGCCAAATTTAAAGGGATATGAAGAGTATCTCATGCTTCTATCAGTCGTTTCTCTCTGCCTAATTAGTATGAGCTGTTGCTTCATCTCTTCCACCGATCCAATGGCTATACCTCTCCATGTTAATTCGTAGATTAACTTGTCCTTGACTAAGTACCTTATGTCAGACAACCGACTCAAAGAAATAGCCATGGTGCCTTTTATATTAAAACTTTAAACTTTAAAACTCTTAATTATACCTCCCAATTATTAAACTAAACAGTAGTGGGTTTATGGGGGTTCTGGCGCACTTTGGGGGGGGGGGGGCAGAGCCTTATTCGACGACCCCTAAAATCAGTCAAATTTACCAAAAACGAGTGAACCGTAGCAAAAATTGAACGAAAAAATCGAGTGAACCGAAGCAATCGATCTCTAAAATCAGTCAAATTTACTAAAAACGAGCGAACCGTAGCAAAAATTGAATGAAAAAATCGAGTGAACCAAAGCAATCGATCTCTAAAATCAGTCAAATTTACTAAAAACGAGCGAACGTAAGCAAAAATTAAATGAAAAAATCGAGCAAACCGAAGCTGTCGCGCTATTCAACGACCCCTATAATCAGTCAAATTTACTAAAAACGAGCGAACCGTAGCAAAAATTGAACAAAAAAATCGAGTGAACCGAAGTAATCGACCTCTAAAATCAGTTAATTTTACGAAAATCGAGCGAACGTAAGCAAAAATTGAATGAAAAAATCGAGCAAACCGAAGCTGTCGCGCTATTCGACGACCTCTAAAATCAATTAATTTTACGAAAATCGAGCAAATCGAAAATTTAATGAAAAAGGTCTCTAATTGAACCAAAAAATTTCAAAAATCCCATCTTTTGAAAAAAAAATAATCGAAAAACCCAAAACTTCGCTATTGGAGAACCCAAAAATCAATGAATTTTACGAAAATCGAGCGAACGTAAGCAAAAATTTAATAAAAAAGGTCTCTAACCGAACCAAAAAAATCTCAAAATTCCCATCTTTTGAAAAAAAAAATCATCAAAAAACCCAACATTTCGCTATTCGAGGACTCAAAAATCCACTAACTTTGCGAAAATCGAGCGAACGTAAGCAAAAATTGAACAAAAAATGTCTCTAAGCAAACCAAAAATTTCAAAATTACCA
This sequence comes from Aspidapion aeneum, assembly GCA_963576565.1. NCBI lineage: Eukaryota > Metazoa > Arthropoda > Insecta > Coleoptera > Brentidae > Aspidapion > Aspidapion aeneum. The sequence continues at coordinate 58,243,630 of OY755043.1, read as the reverse complement.
ACTTTTGAAGAAAAAAAATCATTGAAAAACCCAAAATTTAAGCTATTGGAGGACTCTAAAATCAATTAATTTTACGAAAATCGATCAAATCAAAAATTGAACAAAAAAGGTCTCTAAGCGATCCAAAAATTGAAAAATTCCCAACTTTTGAAAATAAAATCTCGAAAAAACCCAAAATTCACGCTATTCGAGGACCGTAAAATCAATTAATTTTACAAAAATCGAGCGAACCGAAGCTAAAAGTAAATTAAAAAGGTCTCTAACCGAACCAAAAAACTTTCAAAATTCCCAGCTTTTGAAAATAAAATCTCGAAAAAAAAAATTTTACGAAAAAAGGTCTCTAACCAAACCAAAAAAAATTTCAAAATTCTCAACTTTAAAAAAAAATCTTCGAAAAACCCAAAACACGAGCTGGTCTATGAATTAATTTTACGAAAATAGAGCAAATCAAAGTCAAAATTTACTGAAAAAGGTCTCTAAGCGATCTAAAAATTTCAGAATTCCCATCTTTTGAAAAAAAATCTTGGAAAAACCTAAAATTTCGCTATTCGAGGACCCTAAAATCAATTAATTTTACGATAATCGATTCGAACGAAGCCAACCAACATTAAACGAAAAAGGTCTCTAACCGAACCAAAAATTTTAAAATTCCCAACTTTTGAAATTTTTTTTTTCTCGAAAAACGCAAAACTTGCGCTATGCGAGGACCGTTAATCAATTAATTTTACGAAAATCAAGCGAACCGAAGCCAAAATTGAACGAAAAAGGTTTCTAAGCGAGCCAAAAATTTCAAAATTCCCAACTTTTAGAAAATAAGTCATCGAAAAACAAAAAAAATTATCAAAAATGAAATATCCCAAGTAAACTCTTGTGTTTTTAGACGAAATTGTGAAAAAGCGACTAACCGCGTGTTAGTGTAAATATTAATTTTACGAAAGCCCTTCTATCTGAACCCAAAATTTAACGAAAAAAAGGTCTCAAACTGATCCAAAAATTCCCAACTTTTGGAAAAAAAATCATCGAAAAACCCAAAAAAAAAAAATTCACCAAAAATGACATAGCACAGTAAACTCTTGTGTTTTTTAGATGAAATCGACATCAAGCAACTAACCGTAGGTAAAAAATAGTTTAGAAATGCGAGTGTAGTTAAGATTATAAAAAAAGGGTAATAAATGATTTTTCCGATGAAATCACTAAAAAGCGACTAACGGGTGGATTATTTGATAATTAAAAAAAATGACAAAAAATGGAAAAATTCAAAAAAGTTGCTGAAGAGTCATTAAGTTCTAATAACCTCAATATACTAGATAACAACAGATTAGACTATGTCCTGGAACTTGATGTACACTATCCCAGAGAATTGCATGACAAACATGCTGATTTTCCCTTTTTAGCTGAGAACATAATAACACCTAGTTAAAAATCCAAAATTCCCAAACTAATTTTAAATCTATATGATAAAAACAAATACATCATACATCAAAGATTACCAAAATTTACAGATTAATCGAGTTTCAATAATCAGAGTGGTTGAAACAATACCTCAATGCAAATACCGACTTACGACGACTTCGGTTCGTAGGGTTTTCATAAAATCACTCACACTATTCGACGACTCATAAAATCAGTTAAATTTCGAGCGAACCAAAGCAAACATTTTATGAAAAAATCGAGCGAACCGAAGCCATTGCACTCGACCCCTAAAATCAGTCAACTTTTCAAGAGCCCCTAAAATCAATCAATGTTATGAAAATCCTACGAACCGAACCAAAGATTTAACGAAAAAATCGAGCTAACCGAAGCCATCGCACTATTTGAGGACCCTAACGACTCTGACCTCCCAACTAATTTGTGAAAGCGTGCTTAGAACTGGACTTCATGCTTTGCTAGAAGAATTTACTCCAATTATTAAACTGGAGAATAGTGTTGATAAAAAATGGATCTGTCTAAAACCAAAAAAGTTGCCTGAGTTGATCAAAATTTTAAGAGATATTTACGAAAACTACTTTTTTAATATAGGTCCACGCCCACAATCCGAATGGATATTTAATAAATTTTCCATATTTTGCCTGATATTTTAAGAGAAGTTAAAGTTGTTAGATTTGTAAGAAATAATAAAAATATTCAGTTGTTTCAAAACGATTTGGAAGAATTTTTATATTTGGAATCTTTTTTGCACAACAAAATCCAAACACTTCAAATGTTTTTATTTGTTTTAAACAGTTTAACAAAGTTAGTTGATTGTTTAGAAATATGTATTATAAAAGAGCTTTTATTTATTAACTCACAAAAGTTGTAGCTGATAATTTGTATATTCTTAGAAGAAGAAGAAGGGATCTTGCACCTTCCGTTTTTAAATAACTGTCCCAAGTTGTTACAAGTTTTGTCTACATTTTCCATTATTTCTCTAAAGACAGCATTGTTGAATTATTTGCATTGATCACATTCAAAATTGTGCTTTTACTTTTAACTCGTAAGTCGGTATTTGCATTGATGTATTGTTTCAACCACTCTGATTATTGAAACTCGATTAATCTGTAAATTTTGGTAATCTTTGATGTATGATGTATTTGTTTTTATCATATAGATTTAAAATTAGTTTGGGAATTTTGGATTTTGATCTAGGTGTTATTATGTTATCAGCTAAAAAGAGAAAATCAGCATGTTTGTCATGCAATTCTCTGGGATAGTGTACATCAAGTTCCAGGACATAGTCTAATCTGTTATTATCTAGTATATTGAGGTTATTAAAACTTAATGACTCTTCAGCAACTTTTTTGAATTTTTCCATTTTTGTCATATTTTTTTTAATTATCAAATAATCCACCCGTTAGTCGCTTTTTAGTGATTTCATCGGAAAAAATCATTTATTAGACTTTATAAACTAATTAATATTATTAATTAACTTAAAGACTTTGATTTTATTTAGCCAGTTTGAATATTTTTCTGTATTTTTTTTTAAGTTTTTTCTTGATCTTTTCTTTGATAAAGATTAAGTGGCGTCCAATTAATTAAATCCCTAGTTAATTAACATCTTTTAATTAATATTATTGAACCCATGACCCAATGCCACCAGACGAACAGCTGCCGGTGCTGTGTGATTCCTTTTTAAAAAAGAGAGAGATAATATTTTATTTTAATTTTTTTTTTAACCTCTCCTCTTAGAAAAAAAAGGGCCACATACAATATGGCGTCCAGAACGTGGGGCTCGACCAATATAGCTTTCCGAAATATGACATTGACAGGGAATTTTTTATTAGAGTTTTTTTGAAAATTTTTCTAAATTTAAAAAAAAAATATATTTTTTTCATTATGAAGTTTGAGTGGGAGATTAGAGATTAACTTTAACTGTCCTGGCTATCTTAACCTTGGTTTAGAGTTGTTTTTTCATAAACATACGATTTGCTGTTTTTTTGTTTTTTGTATTTGCGTACACAAATTTTTTATGCATACCGGTACATTTTAAAACATTATAATATAGTGTTGTAGGTATTACCTACTGATTTAAGTGATTATACTAAGATTTTTTTTCAGAGCGCTTTTGATTTATTTTATTTTGAACTTGTTATTTACATTGTATTTATTTTCTTATTGTATAACAGCTGACTATATTTTATTGAAAGTGAAATACGTTCTGCCTACCATACCTACTACATACCTACAATGATATTTTTAACTGGTTTATTTTACTGATTTTTTTTTAGGGCGCTATTGTATTTTATTTACGACTTTATGATATTGATACCTACTAATATTTTGGAAAATAGATTTTCTTGAGTACAAGAGTGATGCAATACTTTTCGGCGGTGTTCGTTGGTGCACTAAAAATTATTTAATTTTTTTCTTCCTTTGACAACTTTTAATAAAATAAGTAATGCATTAATATATTTATAAAATTAATTAATTTAACTTTATGAAACAACCAATTGGTAGTTTAATTTTTTTCTTTTCAGAATATTTTTGAAAAAAGGGTAGTGCAAATACTCTACTCACTTAACATCTCTTTCTCAACTTTTCCATAAAAATACAGTTACAAACAATGGAATATTTTTCTAAAATTTAGGTGGGTGTGTTTTTATATGAGAGTACCTTTTTCAGCTGCCACATTGAAAGTTTTTTTTATCTTTTAGGTTGAATATTTTTTTGAAAACATGATAGACGGTCGTTTAGATATTATTAAAAAAAAAAAAAAAAAAACTTAGAAACTCCCTGTATCCTCCTCTATTTGTTTAAATTTAATTTTTTTTAAATTTAAATTTTCTGCTTAAGCCATTTTGAATTAAGAACAAAATAATTGGAAAGATGTCCAATATTTTTTTTTGTTTTTAATGATTTTTTTTTTGCGTGCAATATTTTGATGGATTTTTTTGAATACTTATTAATAGTGTGAAACAATAGTAGATTAGTTTCACCTTTTTTAGTTTTGCGCGCAATTATTTTTGAAAGCTGAAGTGACAGTTTTGAATTGATTTTTTATTAGTTTTTTTTATTTTTAATTTTGAAACCTGCGTTTATTGATTTAAAATAAAACGCATTTATTTTTAAACTTTGAGACTTAAAAAAAAAATGGATCCTTTTGGTACTCCTAGAGCGAGTCATTTATTAGACTTTGAATTAGATTATGAGTTGGGCATTAGAGGTGCATTGGTCACTCGCCCTATTAAAGAGAAGAGACAAATTTTGACGCGAATTTTAGCTAAAGAAAGGGAGAAACGCGCTCCTGGTTGTTTGATTTTAACTGATGCCTATGAGTATACTTTCGAGAAGGAAAAATTGGAGGTCACTAAATCTTTACAGTCAATTCAAGAAGAGGTTGAAAATTTTGAGGGTAATACTAAAGATTATGCTTTTCAAAAGTTAAAGTCTCGCCTCGCGCATGTACATGGGCGCTCGCAACGTTTTCCGATTCCAGAGAATGGTGACGCAGACATTACTGAATATAAAAGAACAGTTTATTCTACTTGTTTGAAACTTGAGGATGATTTGATTACCAAGACTTCACCTAAACAGACGAACTATAGACCTTCCTCGCCGTTTCCTAGTGCTTTCGAGAATACGACCCCTCAATTTCAGTTGCCTGCTCCAGTGATCGCTTGTAATGCACATAGGGTGCCTATTTCTGAGTGGGGAATCAAATTTTTTGGCGAACGCAAACATGTTCATACTTTTCTAGAGCGAATTTCTGTCCTGTCTAGAGCTCATGATGTTTCTGATGAGGAACTTTTTAAGTCGGCGGGTATACTTTTTGATACAGATGCTTTTCATTGGTTTACTTTTATTAAGGATAAAGTGACTTCTTGGGCTCAATTGGTTGACCGTTTGAAAAAAGACTTTTTATCCAACGATGAAGATGAAGACCTTTGGAATTTGATTAAAGCTAGAAAACAGAAACCTGGGGAGCCAGTTCATATTTATGTAGCTCACTTGAATACATTATTTAGTAGATTACCTCGTTCTCCTGCAGAACCGACAAAAGTTAAGTATACAAGACAAAATTTATTAGACGAATATAAAAGTCAACTAGGACTTACACATATTAGAAATGTTGAGGAGTTGATGGACCATTGCAAGACTTTGGATGAAAATCTGAATTTGAATCAAGGTAGAAAACCACCTGCTTTAGAGACATTTTCCTCAAGTAACAATTTTCAGGATAGAAATGATAGAAATAATTTTCCGACAACAAATAATTTTAGAGGCCAGTTTTCACAACAAAGATTTTTCAATCATAATAATAATTTAAGTTCAAGTTTTTCGAATCAGAATCATAACTCAAATACAAGATATCCAAATCGGAATGATAGTTCGAATAAAAGATTTTTGAATCAAGCAAATAATTTACCCAGTACTAGTTCGTTGACTTCCAATAATCCTACCTCTCCAAGACTTAAAGAAATACTTTGTTGGAACTGCGGTGAGAAAAACCATTCTTTTAAAACTTGTTTAGCTAAGAAGACTGTATTTTGTTATAAGTGTGGACATAAAGGTAAGAGACTAAGAGAGTGCCCTAAGTGTTCAAAAAACTAATAGATAAGGTGTCTTTAGATGGTCGTGACACTTTTTATAAGGCAAAGGCCATCACTAAAAATTATTTTTCAGCTAAAGAATGGGAATCCTGGAAAAGTTTTGTTGCTGCATTTTATAAAAACTCAAGTACAAACTCTAATCATGTTTCACCTTTATTTATTAGAAAAAATTTTGATAATCGACCTTACATATCAGTAAAGTTATTTGATCAAACTATAGTGGCTCTTTTTGATTCTGGGGCAACTTCTTCAGTAGTGGGTTTACAAGGTATAGATATTTTAAAATTTTGTAAATTAAAAACCACTTATTCAGAACATAGAGTAATCAGTACGGCTGATGGAACCCAGAGAGTAGTGCAAGGTGTGGTTGACTTACCCATTTATGTAGATAATTGTTGTCATATTATAAAAGCACTAGTTGTTCCTTCATTGCCTCAAGCTTTTATATTTGGTGCAGATTTTGCCAGACAATTTAAAATAGTTGTAGATTTTAGATATGATTCATGGAGTGTTCATAGCGGTTCTTCAAACTCAGACTTAGTCGTTTTAGAACAACCAACCTTAGATTATTATAAAGACTCTTTGCTTTCATTAGATGATCTAGATAGTGATCAAAGAGCTAGAGCCGAACAGGTTATTAAATCATTTCAGGAAATAAGTAGCGAAACACGAATTGGTCGTACACATAAGATGGAAATGACAATCGTTACAGGAGATGCTAAACCTTTTAAAAAAAGACCTTATCCAATGTCACCGTATTTATCTAAAATTCTTAACGAAGAAATAGACGAAATGTTAAAATTGGGGGTAATTGAACCTTCGGACAGCCCTTGGTGCTCTCCGGTGCTATTAGTTAAGAAATCCAATGGGGAATATCGCTTCTGTTTTGACGGAAGAGCTTTAAACGAGGTGACTCGTCATGACAGTTATCCTTTACCGAACATAGACCGAATCCTAAGCACGCTGAGAGGAGCTAAATTTATATCTTCTATCGATTTGCGAAAAGCTTTTTGGCAGATACCCCTGGCGAAAGAATCACGTCCCAAGACTGCTTTCAGTGTCATAGGTAAGGGTTTATTTCAGTTCCGCTCTGTTCCATTTGGTTTGTGCAATTCTGCGCAGACGCAGCAGCGTCTGGTCGACAGTATATTTGGTCCAGAGTTTGAACCGCACGTTTTTTCCTACTTAGATGATTTTTTGGTAGTTTCACCTGATTTTGAGCATCACGTGAAGTTACTGTCAGTAGTAAAACAAAAAATTGAAGAGGCCAACTTAACCATTAATTTGGAGAAGTCAGAATTCTTTAAAACTGGCGATTTAAAATTTTTAGGTTACGTTATTGGAAATAATTCGCTCCGTACCGACCCAGATAAAGTAGAGTGTATGGTTAATTATCCGAGACCTAGGAATTTTACAGAGATCAAAAGGTTCGTGGGAATGTGTTCCTGGTATCGGCGTTTTATTAAGGACTTCGCTGCATTGATGTCTCCCATAAATGACTTACTTAAAGGACGAAAAAAGGGTCAGTCAGTTACTTGGAACGAAGCCGCTGAAGCATCCTTTGTAAAGATTAAGGAAATGTTAGTTTTCGAAAAAGTTTATTATTGAGTGTGATGCCAGTACTCGTGGTCTAGGGGGAGTTCTTTTACAGAATATTGACGGTGAAGAACGGGTCATAGCCTATGCCAGCCGTGGTTTATCAAAATCCGAGAGAAACTATAGTATTGTCGAGTTGGAATGTTTAGCTGTTCTATTTAGTATCTCAAAATTTAGATGCTATATTGAGGGTGCAGAAAAGTTTACCGTTGTTACAGATAATTGGTCTTTACTTTGGTTAAATTCCATGAAAAACGCTAGTGGAAAACTTCAAAGGTGGGCTGTTAAATTGCGTGAGCATAACTTCGATCTTGTCCATCGAAAAGGCAGCGCAAACTTGGTTCCTGACGCACTTTCAAGAATTCCATATAACGACGAAAACGAGGATGTCCAAGAATGTAATGTTATTGCCCAAATTTCTATGTATCAAATTAATATAGAACACTTAGATAAATTTTATATTAACTTGAGAGAAAAAATTAATTTAGATCCTACTCAATACCCACAATGGAAAGTGGAAAATAATTTTGTATTTAAGTTCATACCTTCTCGTTTACCTATGCAAACCGGATTGCCGGAATGGAAATACTTGGTTCCTAGACCTCAAAGAGTGAGTGTAATTCGATCATGTCATGATCCACCAACTGCTGGACATTTCGGTTGTTTTAAAACCTTAGCTAGGGTGCAAGAGTTTTTTTATTGGCCCAAAATGAAGGATGATGTCCTTCGCTATTGTCGTTCATGTAAAGTTTATGGTGCACAGAAAATGAGTAATAGAGCACAGATGGGTCTGATGGGTAAGGAGAAAGAAGCTACAAGGCCATTTGAAATTCTAGCTATTGATTTGATAGGTCCTTTGGTTAGGTCCAAGAAGCAGAATAAATGGATGTTAGTTGTCGCCGATTGGTTTTCCAAATATACCCTTATCTTTCCCCTTCGAAATGCTACAGCCCCTTTAGTTCGTAGAGCCTTAGAGGAGGAGGTTTTCTTAGTTTTTGGTGTTCCCAGTGCAATTTTAAGGGATAATGGAGCCCAATTTGCCTCAAAAATTGTTAGGAATATTTGTAAAGAATATGAGGTAAATAAAGTTTGGTTTACGGCACTCTATTCCCCTCAGTGTAATTTTGTAGAGAGGAATAATCAAAGTGTAGGTACGACTTTAAGGTGTTACATTCAGTCTCATGATGACTGGGATGTGAACGCTGCGAAAATTCAGCAAGCTATCAATACGTCAAGGCATCATGTTACAGGCTATTCGCCGTCTTTCTTAGTTTTTGGTAGGCATATACCTTTGTCGGGCAAGTTTTATCTTGATGCAGATAGAGTTCAGGAGGAAGATGTGGAAATCATGCCAGGAGACCGAAATTCATATGCCAGGAACTTAGAAGGGCTAAAGGAGATATTTACTGAAGTTCGTCAAAAACTTCACCTTGCTTACGAGCGAAACTCTAAAGCCTATAACCTCCGCAAGAGGGATATATCGTTTAACGTGGGTGACCAAGTCTGGAGACGTAATAAAGTATTGTCTAATGCTGCGAATAAATTTTCGTCTAAATTTGCCCCTAAGTATATTCTTTCAGTTATAAAGAAAAAAAGATCCCCTTTAGTTTATGACCTGTGTAATGAGGACGGTTCTAAGGCTGGTGCTTGGCACATTAAGGACCTTAAGCCATTCTACTATTATGAGGAGTCTTGTTCTGAGAGTTCTTCAAGTTCCTCAGATGAAAATTCTTAAGTAAATTTTTTAGTGGCCATGTACATAGTTTACGCGTAAACGTATAGTTTTAAGAATATAGAATTAAAAAAAAATATATATATAGCCACTATTTTGCTCATACCCAAGTAGGTAAATAGTATTAGCTATCCTAAGTTTTAGATCTTTATGAATATTTGCATCTGTTGTTTTCTTGATTAGACCGCACCAATTTTGTCCAATCTCTATTTTGTCCTACTGATTTTGACCCCTCTGGGCGTGTGATACGCGTAGTTATCAAGAATCAAGAAAAACTTCGTATTGCCTAAGTGATTACATCATTAAAGATTCCAAAATACCAGAAAAAGAAAAAATTGTATTTTCTAATACATATATAAGATATAAGAAAGATCTAGTTTATTTGATCTAACGTAAAAATATAAGATAATAAGCTTTTGTAAGATTTTAGTTGGAAACATATTTTGATGTTATGAAGTTCCTTTTGAAATATTTTACAAGGTAAAATATTTTTCCTTGGTGGGGTGGTGTGTAGCGTTTTTATTTTCCGCTACAAAGAAAATTTAGAAAACACTTAAAAATAGCCTATTTCTATATTTTCTTTCTTTTAGTAACTTATTTTAACAAATTCTAATTAAAACATTAATAAAAAAAATTATTGTGCTCTTGCTGAGATTTGATCTCGGGCCTGCTGGTTACGAGGCCGATGCGCTGTACCTTGTTCCATTGTGGCAGATAGAAATTTTTTGCTGTTACATTTGGACCGCAGAATAAGAAGCCTTGGGCTATGGAAAACTATAAAAGTTATGAAAATTGACTTTTTTACATAAATATTTTTTAATGAAGTTTCACACTTATTGGAAGTCCTCTTTAATATTTAGAAAGTTTTTTCGCCATTTTGTCGTCTATTGGTTGGCACCTTATTTCCATTAACACATCTGAGTATGAAGGGAATTGTTTATTCGTTGTCTCAGCCGTAGTATCGATCGCAGGGAATGAGTATGCCGCAGGCGCACATTTTCTGGTCCCCTCCAGAACGGGTGCAAAAATTAGGTCGGCCGATCGATCTTTCCTTTTTCTTCGACATTTTGAACAGCAAACAGCAAAAATTTTTGCAGTGACAAGTGATTTCATTTTTTGGTGATGAAATTTTAAAAAATGGTAAGTTTACCTTATTAAATCCAAGCTGAAGGATTCTTCTTGTTGTTGAACCAAAAATTTAAGGGTTTTCTTGAAATTAAGTCCATCTTTTTCCTTGTTACAGAAAAGAAAAGGCAATTTTCCATCATGGCGTTGGCGTGGCCGCTGTAACGCGCTAGTCATAATGGCGTAAATTTTTGACGGGGCCATAGGATGACAGGGGTGAGTTGAGCTGATTTTTTTTCAACAAATAAAAACATCAGCGTTTCTCCTGTGGTTTTGTTTTTGCCTGTTTTTTATTTTATTTTTGAAACCGTTTTTTTTTACCGGGGTAATTTTTTATTCCAGAGTTTCTGGGTAAGACAAAAATCGACCATCTTACCTCTATGGGTTAGTTTCCGACACTGCAAGTATGAGTAACCGATTGAGGTTTAAGAGGGAACATCACACACAACAAACCTCATCTTTCTATTTCGTGACGTCACGTGAGGATTTGCAGCTCCTTGTAATATGGGCACTCAGGCTTTATGAGATTGAAAGAATACCTAGTCTGTATTTGCAGGTATTTGGTTGACATGGTGATAAAACATCCTAATTGGTTCCATTATAAGTGATTACCTATCTGAATAATTAATTACTATTTTTCTATTTGAATTTTAAGGTAAAACCTAAACTTTGATATCTTCTTATAAACTAAACAGTTTATTCTTGAAATTTTTTAACATAAACTTTTAAATTTTCTAATTGATTAAACTGAAATTTTTTTCTTAATGAATTAAACTTAAAACTTTTAATTATTCTTAATTATTAAAAATAACAAGCTGAAGGAGGAATCTCATTTTAAAGGTATTTAATGTGATAAAAAAAAAAGTACTAGTTATGTATTAATTTGATTTTACATGGTGGTATACAAGGTTAGTTATTAAGTAACTATGAGTAAACAAAAATTCTAGAATTTTTCATTTGGTATTTAGGTTAAGATAGTTAAGGCTGTTTCATATTTTTTTTTATAACACACTGTATAAAATGTCACAACATTTATGTCAATACATCACCCCAATGTGTCTAAAACATTTGCCTATTATTTAAAATTTGACTCCCCTCCCACTTTATAATGCTTAAACATTAATAAGATTTGACTTATTAATTAGACTTTATAAACTAATTAATATTATTAATTAACTTAAAGACTTTGATTTTATTTAGCCAGTTTGAATATTTTTCTGTATTTTTTTTAAAGTTTTTTCTTGATCTTTTCTTTGATAAAGATTAAGTGGCGTCCAATTAATTAAATCCCTAGTTAATTAACATCTTTTAATTAATATTATTGAACCCATGACCCAATGCCACCAGACGAACAGCTGCCGGTGCTGTGTGATTCCTTTTTAAAAAAGAGAGAGATAATATTTTATTTTAATTTTTTTTTTAACCTCTCCTCTTAGAAAAAAAAGGGCCACAACTTAACGTCCAACTTGGAAAGCAATTGATTAAATGTAAGAAAGTCCCACTCTGTCGTAGGAAAACCGAGTTCCGTCAAAATGGCTAAGTTCTCGGAAAAGGTGTCGAACATAAAACGGAGCTCTTTCGCAGAACTGGTTTTCACCGAAACGGAATTCATAGCATTTAGAGCAGTCGTAGCTATGAGACGCTTATTTTGATATCTCTTGACTAGAGCCTCATATGCAATATGATAATTGCTGTCAGATAACGGAATTGTTTTTACCAGACTAAGTGCTTCGTTAGTCACTGAACTACGTAGGTGCTGAAACTTTTCTATATCGCTCAAGTCGCTATCATGAATCATGAACTTATAGAGGTCAAACCAATGTTGCCAATTCTTATAGTTGCCATCGAAACTAGCCAACTTGGGTAAAGGAAAAGATCTAGAATTTGACCTAGGGCTATTGGCAGAAGTATTTAGTGAAACGAAATTAGTATTGCTGGCTCGAAAAATATCATAATAAATGCCACGACATTCATAAAAAAGTAAATCGAATCTTTTTCTTATGTTGTCCTGTTCATCAAAATCGAGTCCCAACTCCTCGAGGGATTCGATGATTTGGTTATGAGACGCGTAAAACTTTTGATGACATTCATCATTATCCTCGTACCTAGATTTAAAAAGGAACTGGAACGAAGAGTCTGCCTTCGCCTGTTTCGCGACCTCATTCGATTCGGTTATTTGATTTACACAAATAGCACGCTTGTCTAGCAATAATGTCTTTTTTAGTTTTGACATTTTGATTTTTAAAATTACCTTTTTATTCTAAAAACCAAAGATTTGTTAAAACTTCTAAAACGCTTTAAAAATCCAATTTTAATTTATAAAATGAAAGAAAAATTAATTATTAAAAATTTCATTAAATTAAAGAATTTTTAATTTATTTTAATTATTTATTAATTAGTAATTAGTAAATTTTAATTAAGGATGTTTATACTAAGTATCCTCTGATATTACCAACACTGCGGATCTCGAGTCGAGCGCTATATACCCTAAATTACTGGAGTCCGCAGTCAAATATGTCGACCAATGCCTAAGGTGATCCGTGCCTATGCCGGCAGTGTAACCCAAGTCAAGTAATTCAAACAGCGCGCGCGTGGCTTCCAATACTGTATTGGTCGACTATACCTTTTAATTCCATAGGTACATTCGATATTCGATATATAACTCACCCGAGTTGATATTTTTAACACACGTGACTTAAGAAAATACGAAAAATCTCGCCGAAAACGGAAAATTTTGGAAATTTGTAAGTTTGGGAAATTACAGGATAAATATTTAAAAAAAATCCAAAAAAAAAATTCTAAAAATTAGAAAATTATTAAGTAGTAGGGTTGCAGCTCCTATTAGCGAACCTTAATAAAAAAAAAATCAAATGAAATTAGCACTAGCAAAATCTTAATAGAGTTATGTCATGCAACAGTTTTTGATCTTTTCTTTAAAAAACAGTTGTAGATTCCCTTTCCTCTCCCAAAACTGTGTGAATGTAAAAGTAAATGAGCCAGAAAAAAAATATATTATCCGGAATTATTATTATTATTATTATACAATTATTGAAAATTATTATTATACAATTATTGAAAATTAAATTTACTTAAAACTCATAAGGAATAAAAAAAAATCGTCATTGCAAAAACAATCAGTTTAGGAAAGGTTAGAAAATAGATATGTTTAAAAAAAACAAACGATGTTAGTATTTTTATTTAAATTTATTACTTAAGGAAATAAGCAACGTTAATACTCATTTACTGTACCACTATAATAAAGTTTTAAACTTTGCACTCAACTCAGTAAAGAATTATCTTGTGTGCACTTTCAGAAAAAACAACTATGAAAACAATTCCAAGGTCCAACTATAAGACCGTTGTAAAATTAACTCATTCTACTCGAGTGTATTTACACACAGCATCCAATAAAAAAATTAGTGCTTAATGCATTCTCATATCCCTATTCCTGGTGTTCACAAAATATAAAATTAAGTTGGGCCCTTTTCACAACTATCAGTCAACTAAAATTACCAAATGTCCAAGGGCCAATGAGACCCTACCTCTACAAATCATATTTTGAAATGAAACAGCTGGGAATAATTCTGCGTAACAAACAAGTTTGGGAAGTTACAGGATAACTGCTGAGAATGTAAATTGAAAGGAACCGGTTAGGACCATCAATAAGGGTGCAAACATAAGTTGGGTTGAGTTTATGTTGGCTGGTTCACCACTTACACCACTCATTCGAGAAATACACAATTTTTGAGATAAGAAATTGAAAAACGTAATTGTAAAGTTTATTGAAAGGAAATCAGTAAAACCGATGCATATAAAATATCTAAAGTGCACCTACCTTAGTTTTCATCTAGTTGCAGTCGTTTTGGTCGCTTGGAAGATAGGAAAAAACGGGAAAATCGTAGCACTCACGGCGTTTCTTGTGCTTCTTCTCGGTTTCCCGATTGCGACTCCTCGCGCAGACTCGCGCGTGTCTCGGTGCGGGGATAAGTCATATGCATATACCCCGCGAAATTTGAAATGAAAAATAATATTAAAATATAAAAGTAGCCAAAAGCTGGCAAATAATTCTTGCACCAACACATGGTCAAAAGACCCTAGGATGGTACCGGAAGGTGTCCAAAAAAGATTTAAAAAAAAATTTTTTTGGTGTCGACCACAGTAGCCCAATAATAAAACAAAATTATTAATGGCTCACTAAAATTTTCAAAATATTACTCTACCCTAATAGGTAGTTTGGAGTAGGGAGAAAAAAAATAAAACAAATGATGATAGGTTGTTAAAACGCGAGGGTTCGAAATGAAATTATATTTTAATTCAGAAAAAAAAATATTTAAATAAACTGGTAAAACCATTGTAGGGCAAGGTACTACTATGCACCAAGAAAAAAAAAATTTGCAACAAGAGAATCAAGTTTCCTTTTTAAAAAAAATATTTAAAAAAAATCCAAAAAAAAAATCCAAAAAAAAATTCTAAAAATCAATAGCAAAATCTTAATAGAGTTATGTCATGCAACAGTTTTTGATCTTTTCTTTAAAAAACAGTTGTAGATTCCCTTTCCTCTCCCAAAACTGTGTGAATGTGAAAGTAAATGAGCCAGAAAAAAAATATATTATCCGGAATTATTATTATACAATTATTGAAAATTATTATTATACAATTATTGAATATTAAATTTACTTAAAACTCATAAGGAATAAAAAAAAATCGTCATGGCAAAAACAATCAGTTTAGGAAAGGTTAGAAAATAGATATGTTTAAAAAAAACAAACGATGTTAGTATTTTTATTTAAATTTATTACTTAAGGAAATAAGCAACGTTAATACTCATTTACTGTACCACTATAATAAAGTTTTAAACTTTGCACTCAACTCAGTAAAGAATTATCTTGTGTGCACTTTCAGAAAAAACAACTATGAAAACAATTTCAAGGTCCAACTATAAGACCGTTGTAAAATTAACTCATTCTACTCGAGTGTATTTACACACAGCATCCAATAAAAAAATTACTGCTTAATGCATTCTCATATCCCTATTCCTGGTGTTCACAAAATATAAAATTAAGTTGGGCCCTTTTCACAACTATCAGTCAACTAAAATTACCAAATGTCCAAGGGTCAATGAGACCCTACCTCTACAAATCATATTTTGAAATGAAACAGCTCGGAATAATTCTGCGTAACAACCAGAAAACAAAATCAAGAAGCCAAAAACTATTATATTAATTTTAAAAGAGCATAATAAACTCCAGGCCCCAATTAAACTTTTGTTATATCAACAAAACTCGGCCTAAAACCAACAAAACTTTTTATTAGACATTTCCCCAATTTCCTAAGTATAATGTCAATAAACCCAAAACTGATTTCCATTCCAATCCCATCTGGACCTATATATTTTTAAACGGTCAAACGCCCACAGGCGAAACAATATCTTATTTCAAAGAAAGGGTGAAGATATTTTGAAGCACCCTGTGAAAATAGGACACTATTATGGAAAATTGTTCAGATCAGTGTTAACTTACTAATTTTTAACCTAAATATATCTAGTTCCCTCATGTGCATGTTACTATTTTAATTCCTATCATAACTAAACAGATCACAAAACTTGTCTTTTTCCGCAAGTCTGCAAGGTCCTGGAAAATGGGAGATTCAGCCTGTAGGCCAAATTTGGATGTATTTTAATTTAGCGAAAACCGAAGTTGCGAAATCCTAAAAAGATTTGCAGGAAGTCCTCGTTTAACGATTTCTACACTCCGAATCAAACATTTCTTCCATTTCCACCCAGCTCGCGGGAGAAAAACCCCTAATTATTGCAATATAAAAGGTAGGTAGTTCTTTTATACCCCCTACAACTATCAGATTAAAAAAAAATATATGCCCTCATCAATGTTTAGTCACATCAAAGAAAACCTATTGTTTTTAAATTTATTCTCAGATTGAAATCATTTTTAAAAATCAATGATCTTAAATTTATTGTTTAACCTAAACACTTTCCCATTTATTCGACAACGGTGTATTGTAATTTAAAAATTTGCTTCATTATTTGAGGTCACCAGTATGAAATTACTTTAAACTTAAAGAAAAATGAAATAAATAAAAAGTTATTTCCCAATTGTCCACAACTTCCAAGTTTTCATCCCTAAATAGGTACTTTCTCAGTCTAACACCGTCCATCGTTATCCAACATAACGCTTTAATTTCAGAAGTAACAAAACGAAGATTAAGTAAGAAACTAAGCAAGTGCGTTGGAAGCTGAGTTACAATGGGCGCAGATGTAAGGCCCCTTTAAGTACACGCCACTGTCCTGAAATGCAAACTATGAAAAAAAAATCTAAAGACTTGTAACGTGTCATTTTTACGTTTAAGACAACGTTACCTATTTGTTTATTTAGGTAAATAATCAAGGCTCTTTGATTCGTCTTTCTGTACACAAAGTAAGGGTATTTTATAGAGCTAGGTTTGGAGGTTATATAGTGTCCAAAAAGTTACCTTATAAAGGAGACATTCCATCGAATTACTGTGGACACTACGCACATCGCATTATCTGGACATCGTAATTGGAATTTAAGATCACAGGTTTCGGGAAAATCACATTAAAACTTTTGTTTGTTTTGTTTATTTTTGTAGTTTCATCGTTTACTTGACGTTCATAAAGTTAAACAGCTGTTATGCTGGGGAATGGCGGCGTTGCCGCATCACAAATGGTTTCAGTAACAGGAAGGAAACATTTAGATGAACATTTCATTCCCTTACGTTTATTTTCGAGGATATTGGGACAATCCGAACCTCATAGCTAGTTGTGACAGCACGAAAACATATTTGGGTCCACGGTTTGACCAGTAACAACCGAGGCTCCGCCCACTTTGATATCTTTATTAATTTGATAGGGAGAGGATGGAATAAATACGAGTCGTGCACTTTTGTAAATGGGAGATAAACGAGGGATAAAAACCAAGACTAAAAGAATAAACGAAATCGTGTGAGTTAACATCTGAACACTCTTGTGCCGAGCTTCTTAGCAGTAGTTCAGTGTGTATTTTTAGGTTCAGGTACAAAAATGGCGTCAAACCATATGAATCTTAGAGAAAACATTTATAAAGAGCAAAGGAAACTTTTGACGAAAACTGTAACTAAAATACAACTAAATTCTACACTTAGTATAGCTTTACTCATATGGGAATTGGTTGAATGTTCAAATATTCCTGGGTTTGATACATGCTCGAATCTCCAGTAATTGAATTTACAATTGATGGTTTCAGTGCTGAGCTTCTTATAGTCCGTCTGGTTATTTTCCTCTTACTTGATATGTTGGCGGGGGTCCGGTAGGCAAATGTTCGGTGTATGTATGGAGGGTGTCTCGACGTCCTTGTTATAAAAATTTCAACCGTGGAAATAGATCCGACAACACCTCAAGGTGCGTTTTACGTACTTCCTATCCCCTTGGTCGGTGCTGGCCCCTATATACCGGGATGGAACTATTGCTGTATGTCCTCATTGGTTAGTTTGAAAACCGCGGGTTTTTTCTTCCAGTCTTGCCACTGAAGGTAGAGATTTATTTTTGGCGAAAAAGTTTTTTATAAATAGGTTTGCATCCTTTATTTGAATTTAACCGGGAAGATTAGGTTGGTACTATTGCGTTTTACCGTCCCCACTCCCCACCAAATTTACAAAACGGTTTCCGGCCACTTCATTATTCTGGTATTCTCGACGAAGTGCTTTGTCTCTCTTTGCTAACAAATTTTGGCTGGGTCGGCAACAGGCTCTGGGATCGCCATTGTTTTGGTTAGTGGCACTGCAAAAAACTGCAGGTTCTGTCCCAGAGACCGTGAGGAGTGAGCCGTCGTGTTTTAGGCGTAGTCTGAAGTGACGCTCGCACCCTGTTTGAGGGGAATTTAAGTCGGCCTACGCCATTTGTACGGAAAGAGCAGCGGTAAGTTCGATTTTATTTTTTTTCATTTTTTTTTATTTGAGTACTCTTCAAGATAATATTTGCCTCCCAAATTGTAGTTATTTTTCGTGTGAAATGTACTTTTTTTGACAACAGACGTGGGGAATTTTTGGCGTTTTTATATTTTTCTTTTAACCACGTGTTGGATAAAAACTATATATTGTTTTTCTCCTTTGTCTACAGCCCTGTCCATTCCATCGGCAGCGGTGCTGGACGCTGGTGGGAAGCCGGACGAGCCAGTTATAACCCTGGGAAAGGTACGTTGGGGTTATTTTAGTTCATCTGTTTAAATCTGCTGTATTTTATTGAGTCGACATGGGGTTCTCCAGGAAACTGAAACATTTCATTTTCCACAGGGTTTTTATGCTCGGGCAAGAAGCCAACAACCTTTTGACCACCATGTGCTGCCCTAGCACCATGTGCTGAGCGGGCACGAGGGGAGACGCGGGCAAGCCGGAACAGCAGTAGCAGGAGTATGTCGGGAAACCTACAACACTTCCAGGTTTACCAAATAAACACCAATAATTATTAAATAATTCAAGGACCAAGGTAGGAGCAAGCCTTTAGACATAACCATTTCATATAATTTTTTCAATATAATTTGGACAATCTTTTCATATAAATTTTTAATATAATTTAGACGTAATCTTTCATATATAATTTTTTATAGTATAATTTCAACATTGCTTGTAAACGCAAGGTAACGGTATGACGTCATAACCACAATTTTGCGGCGTATTTACTATATTGACTTGTCTTCCTTGATTTCATTTATTTAAGACAATTTCTCCTGTGAAATTTGGAGTGCCTTGCTATTGTGGCCCGAACTTGTTTAATTTTTTTTAGCATATTTCATGTTTCTAATCTTAACTTCAGCCCTTAAAATATACAAGATGAACTAAATTTTTGTATTATTTGTGCAACCCAGTGGCCAACTTTGCGGAGACAAAAGAGAGATGAGATTATATGTTTTAGCGGTTTCCTTACATTGTTCTACTTCATGGGGTGGATCTCGGACTGGGTTGCTGTCTGTCTCATTCTACCCAATGTAGAATGATGACAGCAGATATTTGGTCCAGATCTCCCCTATGATGGAACGATTGTGGAAGTGTATTTTTTTAACAATCATTTATGTAACCGAGTCTCACACTACTGACTCAGATGTAGGTACACTATGACCTGTTAAAGGAGTCCATCTACCTGTAAAGTGCTTCTAGTTTTATTATTTTGATTCAGTTAAAAATCTTTTAGAATTTTATCTCGTTTATTAGTCAATTTTTTTGGTTTTTTTATTACACAAATACTCTGGAAGCCTCGGAAGTAGGTAGAATTTCATTGTTTAGCTACAACGTTTGGGTTGAACTGTATTTTATTTAAGATCTTCTTTGTAAAACATTGGTATTAAATAATGTGGCGCACTTAAAATTTTCTTATTTCTGAACCCCCCCCTTCTCCACTGTATAAAAGTTACCGGGCATATCAATGTTTTACCTAGCTGGAAAATACAGTTCTGCTTCCAGATATTTGTTTAATTATTCAATGGTGTTGTTGTGTTACAAGTTGGCGAATTGTCACTATCCTAATTACAGTGTCACAAAATGGCGGCAACGTCTTTAAGCTGCCACAAATGTCACACAACGCATTTTTAATAGGCCACAAATTGGCGCCCAACGTGGGGCCCGAGCATAAGCAACGTCTTTAAGCTGCCACAAATGTCACACAACGCAAGTTTAATAGGCCAAAAATTGGCGCCCTACGTGTGTTTTGGCTAGTTTTTTAACATCTGATGTAATTTTTTTTTGGTTTTTTTTGAATTTGAAAAAAAAAGACAAATGTATTTTTAAATTTTTTTCTGAGAAAATTTTTTTGTGGTACAGCCAAAGCCAGGTTAGAGGCTTTCAGTGGCTGTGGGTGGTTTTGACACTCAATCTTTTTTTTTTCATAAAAAACAAGATCATTGGTTTTTGGAAATAATACTTTTTTAGTAATATTTGAACGTTGATTTGGAACTCGGTTTGTTGTTTTAGTAATCCTCTTAGTTTTTTATTAGCTTATCTTCACAAGTTTTTTCTTGGAAAATAAAAGATTCATTTTTATTTATTAAGGAAGAATAAGTGGATAAAAAAACATAGGAGTTTTTATTCAGCAGCGTCCAAATCATGTTCTTAATTCTTTAAAGTTTTTGTAGGAAAACATGTTTGAATTTTTTAATTTTTTTTAAGAAAAATAAATACAACAATGTAAATTTACTTCAATTTTTATTTGTTGATTTATAGGTGGATGGACCTCCAGACATAGTCTTTTTAGGTTTAAATATATGCCAGATGTAGTGTTTTTTCTAACAATTTTTTTTTTGCAGGTTGCCTACTTCTAATATGTTATTATTTCCTGCTTGTGATAAGATAGAAATTGTTTCACAGATTATTTTTTAGTACAGTCAATTTATTTAGGTCAACAAGTTTTTTTTTGGTGATTTTAATTTTTTGTGGGATATCACCACTTGGTATTTGGAATATTTTTACAGGGTTTCACACAAATTTTTCTTGGCTAGGTTGTTTTAGGGTAAATATAGCTTAACAGCTGGTAGCTTTGTTTAGTTGAAAGTATTAATTAGTAATAAAAGAAAAGGAAAATGAGTTTATTTTGCTTTATCATTTTCTTTTCTTGTTTTTTTTGGTGGTAACTGTTGGATGACAATTAAGATCTTACGTCACTCAGTTACATCGGGTCAGAGGAGGGTACTACTACTAGTGTCGGCTCGGGAGGTTAGGAAACACAAGGCTAAAATCCTAGAGCAACACCTTGGCTGAAGATCAATGCCAGAGGTCCAGTTAACATTTTTTTTTGGGGTATTTTTTGGAGCAGTTTTTTTTAGGTCTTTGGTTGCCAGTTTAGTTGTCTAGTTGTGTTTTTGTGACTGGTCAATTTTTTTTGGTAGAAAATACAGCGTTGGGCTTTGGAGTGCATTTTTTAAAAATGACCTAAGGGTATTTCTATCAATTAAAGTTTTCTGGTTCACAATTATTTTTTTTCTGTATTTTTTTCTGCGTTCAGGTCATAGCTTGGTCATGGCCATTGGAGAGCAAACATTTATGTTTGAGCCTTGGGAAGTTTTGCCTGCTCCGGATTAAATACAGGGAAGATGAATTTGAAGCCCAACTAGATATAATACCACAAAAGAAATGTTTAGCTGAGACAGATATAGATATAAGTTTTGATTTTTTTTTAGTTCATTTGTAAAGTTCAGTAATTTTTTTTAAGTAATGTCATTGTGAGGCCGTGAAATTCGTCAGTGAATTTAAGAGAGACTTTCAACTAAATATAAATGCTAGGCGGTGGTAATTGGTAAAAATATTTCAAAATTTTACTACTTTTTTTTAAAATAATTTGATTTTTCTTAAAAATATTATTTTTTCTCGGTAAACATAACTTCTCGAATTCTTGTTTGGTCAAAACGGTTTGTATAGTGGTCGTAGTTTTAAAGGGTGACCAGACAGGTTATATTTTTTTTTTGGGGGACCAAACGGGAACTTCTTGAGTTACAAAAGGTGAACTTTTTTTTTGTCTTAGTTGATCAGGCAGGAATAAATAAATCTTTTTACTTCCGAATCATAATTTTAAATAACAAGATTAATTGGTTAAGTGTTTGGGTCTTATATAATGAAAAACGTTTTGTTTTTGGA
Source organism: Aspidapion aeneum (assembly GCA_963576565.1). Lineage (NCBI taxonomy): Eukaryota > Metazoa > Arthropoda > Insecta > Coleoptera > Brentidae > Aspidapion > Aspidapion aeneum. The sequence continues at coordinate 58,221,523 of OY755043.1, read as the reverse complement.
GGGGACTGGTATGATATGAAATTATTTTAATTTCATGCCAAATGTTGTTTGACGGCAGATATGCTAGTCTTCAGTTTTTTTGTTAGTTTGCAGTTCAGGACAGTGGCGTGTACTTAAAGGGGGCTTACATCTGCGCCCATTGTAAAGCAACTTCCAACTTACTTGCTGAGCTTTTTCACTTAATCTTCGTTTTGTTGCTTCTGAAATTAAAGCGTTATGTTGGATAACGATGGATGGTGTTAGACTGAGAAAGTACCTAGGTATTTAGGGATGAAAACTTGGAAGTTGTGGACAATTGGGAAATAATTTTTTTTATTTAACTTTTTTTTAAATTTTAAAATAATTTCATACTGGTGACCTCAAATAATGAAGCAAAATTTTAAATTAAAATACACTGTTGTGGAATAAATGGGAAAGTTTTCAGGTTAAACAATAAATTTAAGATGATTGATTTAAAAAAAAAAAAGATTTCAACCTAAGAATAAATTTAAAAACAATAGGTTTTCTTTGATGCGACTAAACAATGAAGAGGGCATTTTTGTTATGCATAATATGATAAGTAGTACCTTTTGTATTGCAATAATTAGGGGTTTTCCTCCCGCGAGCTGGGTGGAAATGGAAGAAATGTTTGGTTCGGAGTGTAGAAATCGAGGAACGAGGACTTCCTGCTAATCTTTTTTTTTAGGATTTCGCAACTTCGGTTTTCGCTAAATTAAAATACATCCAAATTTGGCCTACAGGCTGAATCTCACATCTTCCAGGACCTTGCAGATTTGCGGAGAAAGACAATTTTTGTGATCTGTTTAGTTATGATAGGAATTAATAGTAACATGCACATGAGGGAACTAGATATATTTAGGTTAAAAAGTAGTAAGAACACTGATCTGAACAATTTTCCATAATAGTGTCCTATTTTCACAGGGTGCTTCAAAATATCTTCACCCTTTCTTTGAAGTAAGATATCGTTTCGCCTGTGGGTGTTTGGCCGGTTAAAAATATATAGGGTACAGATGGGATTGGAATGGAAATCACAAGTTTTTGGGTTTTATTGACATTATACTTAGGGAATAGGGAAAATGTCTAATAAAAAGTTTTTGGTTTTAGGCCGAGTTTTGTTGAGATAACAAAAATTTAATTGGGGCCGGGAGTTTTATTATGCTTTTTTAAAATTAATGTAATAGTTTTGGCTTCTTGATTTTTGTTTTCTGGGTTTTACGCAGGATTATTCCCAACTGTTTCATTTCAAAATATTATTTGTAGGTGATGGGGTCTCATTAGCCCTTGGACATTTGGTAGTTTTGCTTTGACTGATAGTTGTGGAAAGGGCCCAACTTAATTTTATATCTCGTGAACACCGGGAATAAGGATCTGAGAATGCATTAAGCAGCAAAATTTTTTTTGATTAGATGTTGTGTGTTAAGACACTTGAGTAGGCAGATTTAGTTTTACAACGTTATAGGTGAACCTTGAAATTGTTCTCATATTTGGTTTTTTGAAAGTGCACACAAGATAATTCTTTACGGAGTTGAGTGCAAAGGTTCTTCACATTATAGTGGTACAGTAAATAAGTACTAACGTTGCTTATTTCCTTAAGTAATAATTTTAAACAAATACACTAACATCGGTTGTTTTTTTGTAACATAAATATTTTTTTAACTTTTCCTAAACTGATTGTTGTTTTGCAATTACGATTTTTATACCTTACGATTCTTAAGTAAATTTAATTTTCAACATTTTTTTTTGTATAGTAAATTAATTTTTCTAGCTCATTTACTTTTCACATTGCCACAGTTTTGGGAGAGGAAAGGGAATTGACAACTGTTTTTTAAAGGAAAAGAACAAAAACTGTTGCATGACAACTCGAATAAGATTTTTCTGGTATTGGTTTTATTAAATTTTTTTTAACGTTCACTAATAGGAGCTGCAACCCCACTTAAACATTTTTAATTTTTTTTTTGAAAATATTTTTTAAATATTTTTCTTTAAATATTTTTTTTAAAAGGGAAACTTGATTTTCTTGTTGGACATTTTTTCCTTGGTGCATAGTAGTACCTTGCCCCTACAATGGTTTGACCAGTTTATTTAAATATTTTTTTTTGCTGAATTAAATATAATTTTATTTCGAACCCTCACGTTTTAACAACCTATCATCATTTGTTTTAATTTTTTTTTCTTCCTACTCCAAACCACCTATTAGGGTAGAGTAATATTTTGAACATTGTAGTGAGCCACTATTTAATTTTTTTTTATTATTGGGCTACTGTGGTCGCCACCAAAAATTTTTTAAAAAAAATTTTTTTGGACACCTTTCGGTACGATCCTAGGGTCTTTTTGACCATGGGTTGATGCATCAATTTTGGTTTAAATTTTGGGAATTTCATGTTAACGATTATTAGAGAGTTGCAGTCCTACCAAGACGTTATTTGTATAAATTTTTTTTTATTACCATCGGTTTTTTAAAAATTTTCTTTTAATTTTTTATTACACACAACATCCTTACTAGTCTAATTCGACGCAATTTCAGCGAGCGGATTTTTTTTTTAATTGAGCATATTTTACGATTTCTATAACATGAACATCTGTTCCGATGTTTATTGCGTTCACTTATATATTAAGGGATGATTTTGCCTTAAGCAATGCAATTTCGTGTAGACTCAAAATAGGTAAGCAGGTTAAAGTGGGTTTTGATTTATTCTTTTTAGAAAAATCATTGTATACGGCGATTTGGGTTTTTTTTGAGGAGTTTATTAGTGGAGCCGTTCTGCAATAGCAGGAGTATACCCTAGCGTTAACTGTGTACGACAGCTTTGGGATTTTTGTTATAGGTAGTCTGTTGTACGTTCCATTTAGGGATAAATTTACCTATTCGGTTGCTGAGGTAAACAAACATCACTTAACTTTAATTTTAATCCAGTTCAACTAGGATAAGCGCAATTATTTTTTTTTTGGTTTTACTCACGCAGGAGTGGAACATAAGACCTGAATACTGCCAAAACTCTTGTCTCTCTTTTATTTTTTTTTTAACTTTTGTTATGGCTACTTGTTAATTCTAATTTAGGATTTAAGTAGTTATTTCTCTCGGCAGGGTTGGACGTCATAGTTGGTTGTACAAATACTTAATATAAATTATGATTACATTTTTAAATGCAAATAAATTTTATTTTCTTACTGCTCCGGTGTTTTTCGGTTTTGTTCGCGTCTGCCCGTATTTAAGTTTTATATTTTCTACATTTGTGAGAAAATTTATAGTGATTTTCACTAGTGAGTTTAAAGTGAACTTTGTGTTTGTTATTGCGTGGTTTAGTTTTTATAATTGGGAGGTATAATTAACAGTTTTAATTAAAGTTTAAAGTTTGAAGATAAAAGGCACTATGGCTATTTCTTTGAGTCGGTTGTCTGACGTAAGGTACTTAGTCAAGGACGAATTAATCTATGAGTTAACATGGAGAGGCATTGCTATTGGATCGGTGGAAGAGATGAAACAACAGCTTATGTTGATCAAACAAAGAGAAAAGACTGATGCAAGTATGAGATACCCTCCGTATCCCTTTAAATTTGGCCAAGATGCTTTTAGCTGCATGAAGAAGCTTGATAGTCTGGTACCGCTGGTAGAGAAGTTCTCTGGTACGAGTAAAGGGGGAGAGTTTAGAAAAATCGCTGTGAGGTTGGAACACGTGTTGGCCAGGATAAATAACATGAATCCGTCTAACTTTGAAGAAAGTCAAACCAAAGGCATACTGGTTGCCGAAACCTTGAGTTTGATTGGGAGGTTGCAGAGCCAAGCAACAGATTTATTAAGAGTTGGCGTGACCTCAGATGATGATGAAGCATCTGAAACTCAATCAACGAGTCGAAGCTCAGACCACTCAACAAATGCTGGCAACACACCTAACCAGTCTCATTTCCCGCAACCACAGCTCTCGAGCACACAAAGAACAGCTCAACAGCCCACAAACCAACCGTCGGTCATTGCTCCAGTGCAAATTCAAGTGCTAACGAACCCAACGCAAGCACCAATACAGGCACCAGTCCCTATGCCGATTGAGAATTACGGTACATCAGCTTTTCATTATCAACAACCGTCTACCGTTCCTTTGAGTCTAGCTGCCCTCCAAAGTAGCATTGCACCAATTGCTCAGTCACGACCATTTTCTTGTTCGTCGCCAGTACCAATGTCAAGTGATCCTGGTACTTCATATCATGTTGCACCTGTACCTCCACATAAATGGAACTTAAAGTTTACAGGTGAGAGGGGTACAATCTCCGTCACCGCATTTTTCGAGAGAGTGGACGAGTTGAGTCAGGCTAGAGGAGTCAGCAAAAAGGTTTTACTGAATTCGGGCATTGATCTTTTTGAAAAGTCAGCTTATACTTTTTACAAAGATGTACGTAGAGAAGTCCATACATGGGAACAGCTGGAACAAGGTTCATGGCAGACTATCTTCCTTCTTCATATGGCGAGAAGCTATTGAAGGAGATCCAAAAACGTAAACAAGGCCCTGGAGAGTCTATAGGGACCTACATTGCTGTCATGAACACATACTTCCAAAGACTTGGCTGTCCTGTTTCTGAAGAGGCAAAATTAGCTATCGTCTTCAGAAATATCGCGGACATCTATAAGAAAGGGTTGATTGCTACTGAGGTCAATAGCCTATCACATTTAAAAGATTTGTGTCGTAGAATAGACCAGAGATATGGTTTAGAAGAGGAGAATTTTACTCCTAGAAGAAACCAATCTATTGAACCTGACTTAGCCTACGTTGGCGTAGGGAGCGATAATGACGATTTTCAAACAGGGATCAATACAATTCAGATATCAGGCGCCGGGACATCAAATCAACAGAATTTTAGTGTTCCTGATAATAGATTTAATAGAAATAGGCAACAGCCAGCAAGCAATTTCGCTGCTAGAGCTGATAGAGATAGACAGCAACCAGCTAGTGGTCAGTCTAGTGTAAATGACAGAGATGGACAACCACCACAAGGGGCTAGACCTGGTATGGCGAACAGGGACGTTGTTTGTTACAGATGCAACCAAACAGGGCACATGGCAATCGGGTGCGCATTACCTAGAGGCAAGCAGTGTTATTCGTGTGGACAGGCAGGGGTTACAGTAAGAGAATGTCGTAATTGTAATCGTCAGGGAAACGGACCCAGGCGCTCGTAGGTGGTCGACCTTCGAGTCAGCCTGAACAAGCATCGACCGATAGGCTAACGTACGATTTAGATTATGTGATAAGTCATGCTCGTAAAGATGAGAGGCCTTATTTAGAGGTGGATGTGCTCGGAAATAAGTTATTAGGTTTGTTGGATTCCGGGGCTTCACGTACCTTTTTAGGGAATCATGGTTGGTCAATCATCGAGAGGTTTGGTTTTTCACTTGATACGACAAAGAAGACGAGTTGTATTGTGGCAAATGGTCAAAGCACGAGTAGTATTGGGACAGTGCAACTTCCTATGCGAGTTCAGGATAAATTTAGGTTAATAGAGGTCGTCGTCGTACACTTTGATTTTAGGATTAGATTTTTGGATTTCGATGGGGATAGTACCGAACTTAAGTACTAATGAGTGGCACTTTGCCGATAATAAAGATGTGATTTGTTCTTTAGAAACATCAGACCAACAAACTACTCTTACTCCTTATGAATCAGAACGACTAGAGGAATTGGTCGATAAATATAAGACTATTATGGGTGACTCACTAGGATGTACAGATAGGGTAGAGCATAAGATTACAACAGATGCAGCACCGATAAGACAACGTTCATATAAGGTCTCACCGGTCATTCAGAAACTTATTGATGACGAAATCGACGAAATGCTGAAAATGGATGTGATAGAACGTAGTAGTAGTTCATGGGCTTCACCAGTGGTAATGGTTCAAAAGAAAAACACAAAGAAATATCGTTTCTGTGTAGACTACCGCAAATTGAACTCAGTGACGGCGCGTGATAGTTATCCTTTACCACTCGTATCCGAGACTCTTGACAAATTGAAAGATGCTAAGTACTTGTCAACTTTAGATATTAAGAGTGCTTATTGGCAAGTACCAATGGAAGAATCATCGAAGCCACTAACAGCATTCATCTGTCGACGAGGTCTCTTCCAATTTAAGCGTTTACCATTTGGTCTTCATAATGCACCTGCAACTTGGCAGAGACTCATAGATAGCATCATAGGAAACGATTTAGACCCCTACGTGTACGTATATCTCGATGACCTCGTAATTGTCACACAGAGCTTTTCTGAACATCTTAGAATTCTTGAGGAAGTCCTACGAAGATTGCAGAATGCAAAGATAACGGTAAGTTGGGAGAAATGCCAACTGTGTAGGCCAGAAATGACTTATTTAGGTTTCGTAGTGGACCGTCGAGGCATCCGAGTTGACCCTAATAAAATTAGAGCCATGTTAGAGCTCCAGAGGCCAAGAACTGTCAGAGAAGTTCGTAGAGTTGTAGGTACAATATCCTGGTATAGACGTTTCATAGAGAATTTTTCAGCGATAATAGCTCCAATTACAGCTCTAACTAAGAAAAATCAAAAGTTCGATTGGACTCCAGACTGCGAAAAAGCATTTATTAAGATTAAGGAACTTTTAGTGACTGCACCGATTCTTACATGTCCAGATTATACCAAAGAATTTGTCATTTAAACAGACGCCTCAGGATATGGAATAGGAGCATGTTTAACGCAACCTTATCCTGAAGGAGACAAAGTCATATGCTATTTGAGTCGATCTTTGACTAAGCAAGAACGTGTTTACACGACCACCGAGCGAGAATGTTTGGCATTGGTTTGGGCGATAGAGAAGCTCCGGCCTTATATTGAGGGGATCTCATTTAAGGTCATAACAGATCATTTTAGCTTAAAATGGCTTCATAGCTTGAAAGAGCCCAGTGGAAGACTTGCTCGTTGGTCTGTAAAACTGCAGCAATATGACTTTGAAGTAATCCATCGGAAAGGGAAAGATTTAGTTGTCCCGGACATGTTGTCTCGCGCAGTACCTATGATTGATACAATTTCACAGCCCAGAGACGTTTCAACAGCAATAAAAGATCGATGGTACCAAAAGATGGTAAAGAGGGTCGTAGAATCACCGTTAAAATTTATGAATTGGAGATACACTGATAATAAGTTATATAAATATGTCAAACAAGAATACCCTCAACTTTCACCATCTAACGAATATTGGAAAGAGGTAGTCCCCAAAGATCATAGGCGTAGAATTATTGGAGAAGCTCACGATCCTCCTACCGCAGGACATATGGGTGTGTATAAAACCTTCCACAGACTGGCAGAAAAATATTATTGGCCAAAAATGCGCCAGGACGTGGCAACTTTTGTAAAGAAATGCTTTGTCTGTGCAGCTCATAAAGGTGATACACAAGGTGTATCTGATCAGATGATATCGCACCCAAAACCAACTCGTCCTTGGGAAATTATCTCAACAGATTTATGTGGACCTCTACCTCGTTCGACAAAGGGTAATTGCTGGATTCTCGTCGTGACGGACTATTTAAGTAAGTTTTCCTTAGTTTTTCCAATGCGAACAGCTCCTACTCAAGCAGTTGTCAAGCATCTTGAGGAGCAAGTATTTATGGTCTTCGGAGTGCCCCGTTTGATACTTTGTGATAATGGCCCTCAGTACAAAAGTAATGAGTTTAAGCGTTTTGCTGAGAGTTATCAGGTTAAAATTCAGTATAATCCGTATTATCACCCCAGAGCAAATCCAACAGAAAGGACGAATCGCACGTTAAAAACCATGTTATGTTGTTATGTGAAAGACAACCACAGGAAGTGGGACGAACAAATACATAAACTTGCCTGCGCGATTCGTACTGCAACCCATGAGACAACCAGGATGTCCCCTTTCTTTGTTAATTTTGGTAGGAATATGTGTTTGTCAGGAAGAGATTACTCCAACCCAGTTTTGTTATCTGAAGAGAATGGTGTACAATCCGCAGCTGAAAGTAAGAACGAAGGTTTCCGGAAGCTCTATGCTGATGTTAAGGGAAGGTTAGAGGTGGCTGGAGAGAAAAACGTAGTTCAGTAAAATTTGCGTACAAGGGTACCCAACTTTGTTGTGGGTCAGCGTGTTTGGAAGAAAAATTATGTTTTGTCGGATGCTGCGAAGTTTTTCTCGAAGAAGTTAGCACCGAAATTCGTTGGTCCTTATGTGATTAGGAATAAAATTTCTCCATGGATATTTGAGCTTCAGGAACCATCGGGTAAAGTACTACCAGGGAGCTGGCATGCCAAAGACCTTAAGTCAGCAGCGGACCTCTCCGATTAACCTTTTTAGGTTAATCGTCTTGAAGTTGGGGGGGGATTATGTAACGTGTCATTTTACGTTTAAGACAACGTTACCTATTTGTTTATTTAGGTAAATAATCAAGGCTCTTTGATTCGTCTTTCTGTACACAAAGTAAGGGTATTTTATAGAGCTAGGTTTGGAGGTTATATAGTGTCCAAAAAGTTACCTTATAAAGGAGACATTCCATCGAATTACTGTGGACACTACGCACATCGCATTATCTGGACATCGTAATTGGAATTTAAGATCACAGGTTTCGGGAAAATCACATTAAAACTTTTGTTTGTTTTGTTTATTTTTGTAGTTTCATCGTTTACTTGACGTTCATAAAGTTAAACAGCTGTTATGCTGGGGAATGGCGGCGTTGCCGCATCACAAATGGTTTCAGTAACAGGAAGGAAACATTTAGATGAACATTTCATTCCCTTACGTTTATTTTCGAGGATATTGGGACAATCCGAACCTCATAGCTAGTTGTGACAGCACGAAAACATATTTGGGTCCACGGTTTGACCAGTAACAACCGAGGCTCCGCCCACTTTGATATCTTTATTAATTTGATAGGGAGAGGATGGAATAAATACGAGTCGTGCACTTTTGTAAATGGGAGATAAACGAGGGATAAAAACCAAGACTAAAAGAATAAACGAAATCGTGTGAGTTAACATCTGAACACTCTTGTGCCGAGCTTCTTAGCAGTAGTTCAGTGTGTATTTTTAGGTTCAGGTTCAGAAACAACTTTATTAATGTAGAAATGTTTTACAAAAATGGCGTCAAACCATATGAATCTTAGAGAAAACATTTATAAAGAGCAAAGGAAACTTTTGACGAAAACTGTAACTAAAATACAACTAAATTCTACACTTAGTATAGCTTTACTCATATGGGAATTGGTTGAATGTTCAAATATTCCTGGGTTTGATACATGCTCGAATCTCCAGTAATTGAATTTACAATTGATGGTTTCAGTGCTGAGCTTCTTATAGTCCGTCTGGTTATTTTCCTCTTACTTGATATGTTGGCGGGGGTCCGGTAGGCAAATGTTCGGTGTATGTATGGAGGGTGTCTCGACGTCCTTGTTATAAAAATTTCAACCGTGGAAATAGATCCGACAACACCTCAAGGTGCGTTTTACGTACTTCCTATCCCCTTGGTCGGTGCTGGCCCCTATATACCGGGATGGAACTATTGCTGTATGTCCTCATTGGTTAGTTTGAAAACCGCGGGTTTTTTCTTCCAGTCTTGCCACTGAAGGTAGAGATTTATTTTTGGCGAAAAAGTTTTTTATAAATAGGTTTGCATCCTTTATTTGAATTTAACCGGGAAGATTAGGTTGGTACTATTGCGTTTTACCGTCCCCACTCCCCACCAAATTTACAAAACGGTTTCCGGCCACTTCATTATTCTGGTATTCTCGACGAAGTGCTTTGTCTCTCTTTGCTAACAAATTTTGGCTGGGTCGGCAACAGGCTCTGGGATCGCCATTGTTTTGGTTAGTGGCACTGCAAAAAACTGCAGGTTCTGTCCCAGAGACCGTGAGGAGTGAGCCGTCGTGTTTTAGGCGTAGTCTGAAGTGACGCTCGCACCCTGTTTGAGGGGAATTTAAGTCGGCCTACGCCATTTGTACGGAAAGAGCAGCGGTAAGTTCGATTTTATTTTTTTTCATTTTTTTTTATTTGAGTACTCTTCAAGATAATATTTGCCTCCCAAATTGTAGTTATTTTTCGTGTGAAATGTACTTTTTTTGACAACAGACGTGGGGAATTTTTGGCGTTTTTATATTTTTCTTTTAACCACGTGTTGGATAAAAACTATATATTGTTTTTCTCCTTTGTCTACAGCCCTGTCCATTCCATCGGCAGCGGTGCTGGACGCTGGTGGGAAGCCGGACGAGCCAGTTATAACCCTGGGAAAGGTACGTTGGGGTTATTTTAGTTCATCTGTTTAAATCTGCTGTATTTTATTGAGTCGACATGGGGTTCTCCAGGAAACTGAAACATTTCATTTTCCACAGGGTTTTTATGCTCGGGCAAGAAGCCAACAACCTTTTGACCACCATGTGCTGCCCTAGCACCATGTGCTGAGCGGGCACGAGGGGAGACGCGGGCAAGCCGGAACAGCAGTAGCAGGAGTATGTCGGGAAACCTACAACACTTCCAGGTTTACCAAATAAACACCAATAATTATTAAATAATTCAAGGACCAAGGTAGGAGCAAGCCTTTAGACATAACCATTTCATATAATTTTTTCAATATAATTTGGACAATCTTTTCATATAAATTTTTAATATAATTTAGACGTAATCTTTCATATATAATTTTTTATAGTATAATTTCAACATTGCTTGTAAACGCAAGGTAACGGTATGACGTCATAACCACAATTTTGCGGCGTATTTACTATATTGACTTGTCTTCCTTGATTTCATTTATTTAAGACAATTTCTCCTGTGAAATTTGGAGTGCCTTGCTATTGTGGCCCGAACTTGTTTAATTTTTTTTAGCATATTTCATGTTTCTAATCTTAACTTCAGCCCTTAAAATATACAAGATGAACTAAATTTTTGTATTATTTGTGCAACCCAGTGGCCAACTTTGCGGAGACAAAAGAGAGATGAGATTATATGTTTTAGCGGTTTCCTTACATTGTTCTACTTCATGGGGTGGATCTCGGACTGGGTTGCTGTCTGTCTCATTCTACCCAATGTAGAATGATGACAGCAGATATTTGGTCCAGATCTCCCCTATGATGGAACGATTGTGGAAGTGTATTTTTTTAACAATCATTTATGTAACCGAGTCTCACACTACTGACTCAGATGTAGGTACACTATGACCTGTTAAAGGAGTCCATCTACCTGTAAAGTGCTTCTAGTTTTATTATTTTGATTCAGTTAAAAATCTTTTAGAATTTTATCTCGTTTATTAGTCAATTTTTTTGGTTTTTTTATTACACAAATACTCTGGAAGCCTCGGAAGTAGGTAGAATTTCATTGTTTAGCTACAACGTTTGGGTTGAACTGTATTTTATTTAAGATCTTCTTTGTAAAACATTGGTATTAAATAATGTGGCGCACTTAAAATTTTCTTATTTCTGAACCCCCCCCTTCTCCACTGTATAAAAGTTACCGGGCATATCAATGTTTTACCTAGCTGGAAAATACAGTTCTGCTTCCAGATATTTGTTTAATTATTCAATGGTGTTGTTGTGTTACAAGTTGGCGAATTGTCACTATCCTAATTACAGTGTCACAAAATGGCGGCAACGTCTTTAAGCTGCCACAAATGTCACACAACGCATTTTTAATAGGCCACAGACTAGCATAGCTGCCGTCAAACGAAATTTAGCATGTAATAAAAATAATTCATATTATACCAGTATCCTCAAAAACAAAACGTTTTTCTTTTAAGACCCAAACACCTAACCAATAAATCTTGTTATTTAAAACTATGACTTGGAAGTAAAAGATTTATTTATTCCTGCTTGATCAACTAAGACAAAAAAGTTCACCTTTTGTAACTCAAGAAATTCCCGTTTGGTCCCTCAAACAAATATAACCTATCTGGTCACGCTTTAAAACTACGACCACTATACTAACCAATTTGGCCAAAACAAGAATTCGAGATGTTATGTTTACAGAAGAAAAATAATCTTTTTAAGAAAATTTAAACTATTTTAAAAAAAGAAATAAAATTTGGTAATATTTTTACCAATTACCCCCGCCTAGCATTTATATCTAGTTGAAAGTTCCTCTCAAATTTACTGACCAATTTCACGGTCTCGAAATGACATTACTTAAAAAAATTACTGAACTTTACAAATGAACTAAAAAAAAATCAAAAAAAACTTATATCTATCTTTGTCTCAGCTAAACATTTCTTTTGTGGTATAATATCTAGTTGGGCTTCAAATTTACTTTCTCTGTATTCAATCCGGAGCAGGCAAAACTTCTCAAGGCTCAAACATAAATGTTTGCACTCCAGTGGCCATGACCAAGCTATTACCTGAACGCAGAAAAAAAAATACAGAAAAAATAATTGTGAACCAGAAAAACTTTAATTGATAGAAATACACGTAGGTCATTTTTAAAAAAAAATGCACTCCTAAGCCCAACGCTGTATTCTAACAAAAAAAAATACTCTGCCAATATATGGGCCCCTAAGCTCACACTAGGTACTATAGTTATAGTGTACGTATGAGCTAATATAACTAAAAACTGAAATATATTTTATTCAACTCCAGACTAAATTACCTTTTGTTTGATACCACACAAGCCTTGTTTTGACTTTAACTCAAATTTTTGAAATCCTCCCCCACCCTTAAAAAAAACAAAAACTAAAATGTATTTTGGTAAACTCCGGACGCAATTACCTTTCGTTTGATATCACACACGCCATATTTTCACTTAAATTCTAATTTTTAAAATATACCCCCACCCTTTTTTTTTAAATAAGTTAAAATGTATTTTGCTTAACTGCAGACTCAATTACCTTTCGTTTGATATCACACACGCCATATTTTCACATAAACTCTAATTTTTTAAATCTACCCCCACCCTTTTATTTGGATGTGTTCGGTGGATTTTGTTCATTTTTAAATGGGACCATCTCGACCCAAGACCCAGCCTAGGTACCAAATTTCATTAAAATCGGCCAAGCGGTTTTTGAGTTAGGCGCGTTGGTCGTTACAGACAGACATACAGACACACAGACAGACAGACAGACAGACAGACAGACAGACAGACATACAGACAGACAGACAGACAGACAGACAGACAGACAGACAGACAGACGGCGCAACAAAAAAGTTTCAAAATCATCTGAAACGCAAAGATATATAAAAATTTTTGAAATCGGAGCAACTTTTTTTTTCTCGAAAAAATTAGGATCACCATAGCTCACACTACTATAATATAGTATATGTGTGAGCTAATTGACTGGTCACGAAACCACGACTAGACAACTAGACTCAGCAACCAAAGACATAAAAAAAAACTCCCCCAAAAAAATACCCCCAAAAAAATGCTAACCGGACTTTTGGCGTTGATGTTCCGCCAATATGTTGCGGCTATAAGTAGTACCCTCCTCTGATCCGATGTAACTGAGTGACATAAGGTGTTAAGCGTCATATCAACAGTTACCACCAAAAAACAAGAAAAGAAAATGACAAAGCAAAATAAACTCATTTTCCTTTTCTTTCATTTTCATTAATTTATACTTTCAACTAAATAAATTTACCAGCTGTTAGGCTATATTTACTTTAAAACAACCCAGCCAAGAAAAATTTGTGTGAAACCCTGTAAAAATATTCCAACTTCCAAGTGGTGATATCCAACAAAAAATTAAAATCACCAAAAAAAAAATAACTTGTTGACCTAAATAAATTGACTGCACTGAAAATAATCGGTGAAACAATTTCTATCTTATCACGAGCAGGAAATAATATTAGTAGTAGATAACCTGTTGAAAAAAAATTGATAGAAACAACACTACTTCTGTCATATATTTAAAACATAAAAAGACCATGTCTGGAGGTCCATCCACCTATAAATCAACAAAAAAATTGACGTAAATTTACATCAATGTTTTTTTCTTTAAAAAAATTTAAAACATGTTTTTCCTACAAAACTTTAAGGAATTAAAAACATGAATTGGACTCAATAAAAACTCCCATGTTTTTTATTTACTTATTCTTCCTTAATAAATAAAATGATTCTTTTGTTGTCCAAGAAAAACTTGTGAAGATAAGCTAATAAAGAAACTATGAGAATTACTAAAACAACAAAACGAACTCCAAATGCAAGCCTAAATATTACCAAAAAATATTTAAAAAATGTTATTTCCAAAAACCAATGATGAAGGAGAATCTTGTTTTTTATTAAAAAAATGATTGGGTTTCAAAACCACCGACAGCCACTGAAAGCCTTTAACAAAACTTGTACATTTTTTTTAATTCAAAAAAAAAATACATTAGATGTTAAAAAAACCTAGCCAAAAACACACGTAGGGCGCCAATTTGTGACACTGTAAATAAAACAATAACGTTGGGTGCCAAGTTGTGACGTATAAAATTGCGACACTATAAAAATGACCGAGTAATTAAACAAATATCTGGAAGCAGAACTGTATTTTCCAGCTAGGTAAAACATTGATATGCCCGGTAACTTTTATACAGTGGAGAAGGGGGGGTTCAGAAATAAGAAAATTTTAAGTGCGCCACAGTGTTTTAATACCAATGTTTTACAAGAAGATCTTAATTAAAATACAGTTCAACTCAAACGTTGCAGCCAAACAATGAAACTCTACCTACTTTCGAGGCTTCCAGAGTATTTGTGTAATTAAAAAACCAAAAAGAAATTGACTCATTGACAAAATAAAATTTTACAAGATTCCCAACTGAATTAGAATGACACAACTAGAAAGCACTTTATAAGTAGATAGACATCTTCAACAGGTCATAGTGTACCTACATCTGAGTCAGTAGTGTGAGACTGCCATATAAATGATTGTTTAAAAAAAATACACTTCCAAAATCATTCCATCATAGGGGAGATCTGGGCCAAATATCCGCTGTCATCATTCTACGTTGGGTAGAATGAGACAGACAGCAACCCACTCCGAGATCTACCCCATGAGGTAAAACAATGTTAAGAAACCGCAAAAAAAAACAACTATATCTCTCTTTTGTCTCTGCAAAGTTGGTCACTGGGCTGTACAAATAATACAAAAATTTAGTTCATCTTGTTATTTATTCTGAGTGTAAAACTGGAGGAAAATACTGGAAACATGAAATATGCAAAAAAAATGAAACAAGTTCGGGCCAAAATAGCAAGGCACTTTAAATTTGACAGGAAAAATTTTCTTAAATAAGTGAAATGAAGGAAACAAATCAATGTAGTAAATACGCCGCAAAATTGTGGTTATGACGTCATACCGTTATCTTGCGTTTACAAGCAATGTTGAATTTATACAAAAAAAAATTATTATTTATAAAAAAAATTAAATCTAAAGCTTGCCTTGGTCCGGTTATTATTTTGTGGTTAAAATGTTAAAATGTTTTATTTTGTGAACCTGGATGTGTTGTCCCCAGGCATCTCCCACTACTCCTGTATCTCTGTCCCGTTCTGCCCGCGCCTCCCCTGCTGATTACCTAACACATGACGCTAAATGTTGTTGTATCTTGCCCGAGCGTGAAACCCTGTGGAAAATGAAATATTTCAGTTTCCTGGAATTCGTCGGTTTTGCACGAGGTTCCCCTACACCGAGTAACTTAAATCAAGAACCCCATGTCGACTCAATAAAATAAAGCAGATTTCAACAGGTGAACTAAAATAACCCTAACATACCTTTCCCAGGGTTACAATGCTACAACCGGCTTCACACCAGCGTCCAGCACAACCGTCCCGTTGATGGATTGGACAGGGCTGTAGACAAAGGAGAAAAACAATATATAGTTTTTATCCAAAACGTGGTTTAAAAAAAAATATAAAAAAAATCCAAAAATCCCACACGTCTTGTGTAGAAAAATTATATTTTACACGAACAACAATTACAATTTAAGAGGCAAATATTATCTTGAAGAATACCCAAATAAAAAAAAAATCGAACTTACAACTGCCTTTCCCGTAGAAATGGCGCAGGTCGCCTTGGATCCCTCACTCAGGATGTGAGCCGTCACTAAAATTACGCCTAAACGACGGACTCACTCTTACAGTCTCTGGGACAGAACCTGCAAACACTGCAGTGCCAGTAACCAAAAAAACAATGGCGATCCCAGAGACTTGTTGTCGACCCAACACAATTTCTTTAGAAAAAAGAAATGACACTTTGTCAAGGAAAAATACACATTGAACTACTGCTTAAACCCGGCACAAGAGTGCTCAGATGTTAAGTTTGTTCACCACTAGCTAGCCCTACATAACCCTTCAATCCGACTAACTGAGTTAGATAATAACTTTATTTAACTATGATTATATATTAATTTATATAATATAAAAATACGATTTTGTTTATTCTTTTAGTACTGGATTTTATCCCTCGTTTATCTCCAATTTACAAAAGTGCATAACTTGTATTTATTTTATCTTCTCCTTATCAAAGTAATAAAGATATCAAAGTGGGCGGAACCTCGGTTGTTTTTGGTCAAACCGTGGACCTAAATATGTTTTCGTGCTACAAAACTAGCTAATCCGTGAAGAAGAAGAGGTTCGGACGAGAAATCATTTTCCTAATATCCTCGAAAATACAAATAATCGAACGTCCAAAATAGACGTGTGTTTGTCCCCGCTGTTATTGAAACCATTTGTGATGTGGCAACGCCGCCATGCCCCAGCAGAACAGCTGTTTATCTAGTTCATGGATGTCAAAGAAAATTACGAAATTTTAAAGATAAACAAAACAATCAAAAGTTTTTATGTGATTTTTCCCGAAACCTGTGATCTCAAATTCCAATTACGATGACTAAATAATGCGACGTGCGCAGTGATTACAATAACACGATGGAAGGCCTCCTCTATAAGGTAAATTTCTGGACAATATATAACCTCAAAACCTAGCTCTATAAAATACCCTTAATTTGTATACAGAAAAACGAGTCGGATAGTTTTGGTTATTTACAGAAATAAAACAAATATGTAACGTGTGTCTTAAGCGTAAAAATGACACGTTACATAATCCCTCCCAACTTCAAGACGATTAACCTAAAAAGGTTAAACGGAGAGGTCCGCTGCCGACTCAAGGTCTTTGGCACGCCAAGTCCCTGGTAGTACTTTACCCGATGGTTCCTGAAGCTCAAATATCCATGGAGAAATTTTATTCCTAATTACATAAGGACCAACGAATTTCGGTGCCAACTTCTTCGAAAAAAACTTCGCAGCATCTGACAACACATAATTCTTCTTCCAAACACGCTGACCCACAACAAAGTTGAGCACCCTTGTACGCAAATTATATTGAACTACGTTTTTCTCTCCTGCCACCTCTAACCTTCTCTTAAATCAGCATAGAGCTTCCGGAAACCTTCGTTCTTACTTTCATCTGCAGATTGTACACCATTCTCTTCAGATAACAAAACTGGGTTGGAGTAATCTTTTCCTGACAGATACATATTCCTACCAAAATTAACAAAGAAAGGAGACATCCTGGTTGTCTCATGGGTTGCAGTACGAATCGCGCAGGCAAGTTTATGTATTTATTCGTCCCACTTCCTGTGGTTGTCTTTCACATAACAACATAACATGGTTTTTAACGTACGATTCGTCCGTTCCGTTGGATTAGCTCTGGGATGATAATACGGATTATACTGAATTTTAACCTGATAACTCTCAGCAAAATGCTTAAACTCGCTACTTTTTTACTGAGGCCATTATCACAAAGTAGCACGGGGTACTCCGAAAACCATAAATACTTGCTCCTTAAGATGCTTGACAACAGCTTGAGTAGAAGCTGTTCGCATTGGAAAAACTAAGGAAAACTTACTTAAATAGTCCGTAACGACGAGAATCCAGCAATTACCCTTTGTCGAACGAGGTAGAGGTCCACATAAATCTTTGGGTGAGATATCATCTGATAAGATACACCTTGTGTGTCACCTTTATGAGCTGCACAGACAAAGCATTTCTGTACAAAAGTTGCCACGTCCTGGCGCGTTTTTGGCCAATAATATTTTTCTGCCAGTCTGTGAAAGGTTTTATACACACCCATATGTCCTGCGGTATGAGGATCGTGAGCTTCTCCAATAATTCTACGCCTATAATCTTTGGGGACTACCTCTTTACAATATTCGTTAGATGGTGAAAGTTGACGGTATTCTTGTTTGACATATTTATACAACTTATTATCAGTGTATCTCCAATTCATAAATTTTAACGGTGATTCTACGACCCTCTTTACCATCTTTTGGTACCATCGATCTTTAATTGCTGTTGAAGCGTCTCTGGGCTGCGAAATTGTATCAATCATAGGTACTGCGCGAGACAACATTTCCGGGACAACTAAATCTTTCCCTTTCCGATGGATTACTTCAAAGTCATATTGCTGCAGTTTCACAGACCAACGAGCAAGTCTTCCACTGGGCTCTTTCAAGCTATGAAGCCATTTTAAGCTAAAATGATCTGTTATGACCTTAGATGAGATCCCCTTCATATATGGCCGGAGCTTCTCTATCGCCCAAACCAATGCCAAACATTCTCGCTCGGTGGTCGTGTAAACACGTTCTTGCTTAGTCAAAGATCGACTCAAATATCATATAACTTTGTCCCCTCAGGATAAGGCTGCGTTAAACATGCTCCTATTCCATATCCTGATGCGTCTGTTTGAATGATAAATTCTTTGGTATAATCTGGACATGTAAGAATCGGTGCAGTCACTAAAAGTTCCTTAATCTTAATAAATGCTTTCTCGCAGTCTGGAGTCCAATCGAACTTTTGATTTTTCTTAGTTAGAGCTGTAATTGGAGCTATTATCGCTGAAAAATTCTCTATGAAACGTCTATACCAGGAAATTGTACCTACAACTCTACGAACTTCTCTGACAGTTCTTCGCCTCTGGAGCTCTAACAAGGCTTTAATTTTATTAGGGTCAACTCGGATGCCTCGACGGTCCACTACGAATCCTAAATAAGTCATTTCTGGCCTACACAGTTGGCATTTCTCCCAACTTACCGTTATCTTTGCATTCTGCAATCTTCGTAGGACTTCCTCGAGAATTCTAAGATGTTCAGAAAAGCTCTGTGTGACAATTACGAGGTCATCGAGATATACGTACACGTAGGGGTCTAAATCGTTTTCTATGATTCTCTGCCAAGTTGCAGGTGCATTATGAAGTCCAAAAGGTAAACGCTTAAATTGTAATAGACCTCGTCGGCAGATGAATGCTGTTAGTGGCTTTGATGATTCTTCCATTGGTACTTGCCAGTAAGCACTTTTTCTAAAGTTGACAAGTATTTAGCATCTTTCAAGGGTCTCGGATACGAGTGGTAAAGGATAACTATCACGCGCCGTCACTGCGTTCAATTTGCGGTAGTCTACGCAGAAACCATATTTATTTGTGTTTTTCTTTTGTACCATTACCACTGGTGAAGCCCATGAACTGCTACTACGTTCTATTACATCAATTTTTAGCATTTCGTCGATTTCGTCATCAATAAGTTTTTGAATGACCGGTGAGACCTTATATGAACGTTGTCTTATCGGTGCTGCAACTGTTGTAATCTTATGCTCTACCCTGTCTGTACATCCCAGTGAGTCACCCATAATAGTCTTATATTTATCGACCAATTCCTCTAGTCGTTCTGATTCATAAGGAGTAAGAGTAGTTTGTTGGTCTGATGTTTCTAAAGAACAAATCACATCTTTATTATCGGCAAAGTGCCACTCATTAGTACTTAAGTTCGGTACTATACCCATCGAAATCCAAAAATTTAATCCCAAAATCAAAGTGTGCGGCAACTCAGGAACGACGACGACCTCTATTAACCTAAATTTATCCTGAACTCGCATAGGAAGCTGCACTGTCCCAATACTACTCGTGCCTTGACCATTTGCCACAATACAACTCGTCTTCTTGGTGGTATCAAGTGAAAAACCAAACCTCTCGATAATTGACCAACCATGATTCCCTAAAAAGGTACGTGAAGCCCCGGAATCCAACAAACCTAGTAACTTATTTCCGAGCACATCCACTTCTAAATAAGGTCTCTCATCTTTACGAGCATGACTTATCACATAATCTAAGACTTACGTTAGCCTATCGGTCGATGCTTGTTCAGGCTGACTTGGAGGTCGACCGCCTACGAGCGCCTGGGTCCGTTTCCCTAACGATTACAATTACGACATTCTCTTATTGTTACCCCTGCTTGACCACATGAATAACACTGCTTACCTCTAGGTAGTGCACACCCTATCGCCATGTGCCCTGTTTGGCTGCATCTATAACAAACAACGTCCCTATTCGCCCTACTAGACCTAGCACCTTGTGGTGGTTGTCTATCCCTGTCATTTTCACTAGACTGACCACTAGCTGGTTGCTGTCTATCTCTATCAGCTCTAGCAGCGAAACTGCTTGTTGGCTGCTGACTATCTCTGTCAAATCTATTAGCAGGATGATTTGAATTCTGTTGGTTATATGTCCCGGCACTTGATATTTGAATTGCATTGACTTCTGTTGGAAAATCGTCACTGTCGCTCTCTACGTCACCGTATGCCAAGTCAAATACAAAATACAAATACAAAAAAGCTTTATTAAAAAAGAGAAAAATTTACACTGTACATAGTTTAAGTGCAATTAAGTGCCACCTAAGTTCTCGTGAACTTGTATGTGGCAGAAACTTATAGTTTTAGTCACTGAGTAAATATTATTGAAAAAAAAAAGCCTAAGACAAACCAACCTAAGGACTTAAACTAAGAAAAATAAAAATCAAATGATTTTAACGAGAGTTATACCTGAGAATTACACTGATATAGAATAATTGTACTTAAAGCTCATAAGCAATGGCTTTGAAACACTCTAGATTTTGTGATACATATATAGACAGTTCTCTTTTAAATTTGATTTTACTGTTTAATATTTTTAATTGTTGGGGTACAAGATTGTAAAGTCTGATACCAAGGTAATTTACTGATTTTAAAAATGCAGTATTTTTTGCTTGTGGTGTGGTGAAGTTTCGCATATTTACGTTTGCTCTAGTTTGATATGGCTGATTATTTGTTATCCTTAAGCTCGGATTAACATGTACAAAGTTAATTGCTGCAGTTATGAATAGAGTATTTACGTCCTTTAGCTTGGTGACATTTGCAAAGAGCTCGTTAGAAGAGAATCTCATTGGTTTGTTGTGTATTACTTTAATTATTCGTTTTTGAACAAATTTTAAATTTTCTAAATTATTTTCATAAGTTCCTCCCCAGACAGGAAGGCAATAGTTAATAATTGACTCTACTAACGATTTATAAATGTTTTCGATATTTCTCGTTGACATGCAATTACGCAATTGATAGAATTTATGTATAGTCAGGTTCGATAGATTGGTTTTTCCTAGGGATAAAGTTCTCTTCCTCTAAACCATATCTCTGGTCTATTCTACGACACAAATCCTTTAAATGTGATAGGCTATTGACCTCAGTAGCAACCAACCCATTTTTATACATGTCCGATATATATTTCAATAGCTTCTCGCCATACGAAGAAGGAAGATATTCTGCCATGGACCTCTGTTCCAGCTGTTCCCATGTATGGACTTCGCTACGAACATCTTTATAAAAAGTATAGGCTGACTTTTCAGTTCAGTAGAACCTTTTTACTAACTCCTCTCGTCTGACTTAACTCGTCCACTCCCTCAAAAATGCGGTGACGGAGATCGTACCCCTCTCGCCTGTAAACTTTAAGTTCCATTTATGCGGAAGTACAGGTGCAACGTGATATGAGGTACCAGGATCACTTGACATTGGTACTGGCGACGAACATGAAAAAGGTCGGGACTGAGCTATGCTACTTTGGAGGGCAGCTAAACTCAAAGGAACAGTAGACGGTTGTTGATAGTGAAAAGCTGATGTACCGTCATTCTGAATCAGCATTGGGGGTGGTGCTTGTATTGGTGGTTCAGTCGGGTTCGTAAGCATTTGCACTGGAGCAATGACCGACAGTTGGTCCGTAGGCGATTGAGCTGTTCTTTGTGTGCTCGAGAGCTGTGGTTGCGGGAAATAAGACTGGTTAGGTGTGTTGCCAGCATTTGACGAGTGGTCTGAGCTTCGACTCGTTGATTGGGTTTCAGATGCTTCATCATCATCTGAGGTCACGCCAACTCTTAATAAATCTGTTGCTTGGCTCTGCAACCTCCCAATCAAACTCAAGGTTTCCGCAACCAGTATTCCTTTCGTTTGCCTTTCTTCACAGTTAGACGGATTCATGTTATTTATCCTGGCTAACACGTGTTCCAACCCTTTGCTCGTACCCGAGAACTTCTCTACCAGCGGTACCAGACTATCTAGCTTCTTCATGCAGCTAAAGTATCTCATACTTCCATCAGTCCTTTCTCTCTGCCTAATCAGTATGAGCTGTTGCTTCACCTCTTCCACCGATCCAATGGCTATGCCTCTTCATGTTAATTCGTAGATTAACTTGTCCTTGACTAAGTACCCTATGTCATACAACCGACTCATAGAAATAGGCATGGTGCCTTTTATATTAAAACTTTAAACTTTAAAACTAAACTATAAACTCTTAATTATACCTCCCAATTATTAAACTAAACCACGCAATAACAAACACAAAGTTCACTTTAAATTCACTAGTGAAAGTCACTATAAATTTTTTCACAACTGTAGAAAATATAAAGCTTAAATACGAGCAGACGCGAACAAAACCGAAGAACACCGGAGCAGTAAGAAAATAAAATTTATTTGCATTTAAAAATGTAATCATAGTTTATATTAATTATTTGCACAACCAATCATGACGTCCAACCTTGCAGAGAGAGATAACTACTTAAATCCTAAATTAGAATTAACAAGTAGCCATAAAAAAGTTTTAAAATAATAAAAGAGAGACAAGAGCTTTGGCAGTGTTTAGGTCTTATGTTCCCCTCCTGCGTGAGTAAAACCAAAAAAAAATAATTGCGCTTATCCTGGCTGAACTGTATTAAAATTAAAGTTAAGTTATGTTTGTTTACCTCGAGCAACCGAATAGGTAAATATATCCCTAAATGGAACGTACAACAAACTACCTATAACAAAAATCCCAAATCTGTTGTACACAGTTAACGCTAGGGTATACTCCTGCTATTGCAGAACGGCTCCACAAATAAACTCCTCAAAAAAACCCAAATCGCCGTAAACAATGATTTTTCTAAAAAAAATAAATCAAATCCCACTTTAACCTTCTTACCTATCCTGAGATCACACGAATCTTGCATTGCTTAAGGCAACATCATCTCTTAATATATAAGTGAACGCAATAAACATCGGAACAGATGTTCATGTTTTAGAAATCGTAAAATATGCTCAATTAAAAAAAAATCCGCTAGATAAAATTATTTTGAATTAGACTAGTAAGGATTTTGTGTGTAATTAAAAAAAAATTACCGATGGTATTAAAAAATTTACAGAAATATCGTCTTGGTAGGACTGCAACTCTCTAATAATCATTAAAATGAAATTCCCAAAATTTAAAGTAAATTGATGCAAACCATGGTCAAAAGACCCTAGGATCATACCGGAAGGTGTTCAAAAAAGATTTAAAAAAATTTTTTTGGTGTCGACCACAGTAGCCCAATAATAAAAAAAATTATTAATGGCTCACTAAAATTTTCAAAATATTACTTTACCCTAATAGGTAGTTTGAAGTAGGGAGAAAAAAAATTAAAACAAATGATGATAGGTTGTTAAAACACGAGGGTTCGAAATGAAATTATATTTTTATTCAGAAAAAAAATATTTAAATAAACTGGTAAAACCATTGTAGGGCAAGGTACTACTATGCACCAAGAAGAAAAAAAATTGCAAGAGAATCAAGATTCCTTTTTAAAAAAAATATTTAAAAAAAAAAATATTTAAAAAAAAAATTAAAAAAAAAATTCTAAAAATTAGAAAATTATTAAGTAGTAGGGTTGCAGCTCCTATTAGCGAACCTTAATAAAAAAAATTCAAATGAAATTAGCACTAGAAAAATCTTAATAGAGTTATGTCATGCAACAGTTTTTGATCTTTTCTTTAAAAAACAGTTGTAGATTCCCTTTCCTCTCCCAAAACTGTGTAAATCTGAAAGTAAATGAGCCAGAAAAAAAAATATTATCCGGAAAAAAAATTTATTGAAAATTAAATTTACTTAAAACTCATAAGGAATAAAAAAAAATCGTCATTGCAAAAACAGTCAGTTTAGGAAAGGTTAGAAAATAGATATGTTTAAAAAAAACAAACGATGTTAGTATTTTTATTTAAATTTATTACTTAAGGAAATAAGCTACGTTAGTACTCATTTACTGTACCACTATAATAAAGTTTTAAACTTTGCACTCAACTCTGTAAAGAATTATCTTGTGTGCACTTTCAGAAAAAACAACTATGAAAACAATTCCAAGGTCCAACTATAAGACCGTTGTAAAATTAACTCATTCTACTCGAGTGTATTTACACACAGCATCCAATAAAAAAATTACTGCTTAATGCATTCTCAGATCCCTATTCCTGGTGTTCACAAAATATAAAATTAAGTTGGGCCCTTCCCACAACTATCAGTCAACTAAAATTACCAAATGTCCAAGGGCCAATGAGACCCTACCTCTACAAATGACATTTTGAAATGAAACAGCTAGGAATAATTCTGCGTAACAACCAGAAAACAAAATCAAGAAGCCAAAAACTATTATATTAATTTTAAAAGAGCATAATAAACTCCAGGCCCCAATTAAACTTTTGTTATATCAACAAAACTCGGCCTAAAACCAAAAAACTTTTTATTAGACATTTCCCCAATGTCCTAAGTATAATGTCAATAAACCCAAAAGTTGTGATTTCCATTCCAATCCCATCTGGACCTATATATTTTTAAACGGTCAAACGCCCACAGGCGAAACAATATCTTATTTCAAAGAAAGGGTGAACATATTTTGAAGCACCCTGTGAAAATAGGGCACTATTATGGAAAATTGTTCAGATCAGTGTTAACTTACTCATTTTTAACCTAAATATATCTAGTTCCCTCATGTGCATGTTACTATTTTAATTCCTATCATAACTAAACAGATCACAAAACTTGTCTTTTTCCGCAAGTCTGCAAGGTCCTGGAAAATGTGAGATTCAGCCTGTAGGCCAAATTTGGATGTATTTTAATTTAGCGAAAACCGAAGTTGCGAAATCCTAAAAAGATTTGCAGGAAGTCCTCGTTCAACGATTTCTACACTCCGAACCAAATATTTCTTCCATTTCCACCCAGCTCGCGGGAGAAAAACCCCTAATTATTGCAATATAAAAGGTAGGTAGTTCTTCTATACCCCCTACAACTATCAGATTTAAAAAAAATATATGCCCTCATCAATGTTTAGTCACATCAAAGAACACCTATTGTTTTTAAATTTATGCTCAGATTGAAATCATTTTTAAAAATAAATTATCTTAAATTTATTGTTTAACCTAAACACTTTCCCATTTATTCGACAACGGTGTATTGTAATTTAAAAATTTGCTCCATTATTTGAGGTCACCAGTATGAAATTACTTTAAAATTAAAGAAAAATGAAATAAAAAAAATATTTCCCAATTGTCCACAACTTCCAAGTTTTCATTCCTAAATAGGTACTTTCTCAGTCTAACACCGTCCATCGTTATCCAGCATAACGCTTTAATTTCAGAAGTAACAAAACGAAGATTAAGTGAGAAACTAAGCAAGTGCGTTGGAAGCTGAGTTACAATGGGCGCAGATGTAAGGCCCCTTTAAGTACACGCCACTGTCCTGAAATGCAAACTATGAAAAAAAAATCTGAAGACTAGCATAGCTGCCGTCAAACGAAATTTAGCATGTAATAAAAATAATTCATATTATACCAGTATCCTCAAAAACAAAACGTTTTTTCTTTTAAGACCCAAACACCTAACCAATAAATCTTGTTATTTAAAACTATGATTTGGAAGTAAAAGATTTATTTATTCCTGCTTGATCAACTAAGACAAAAAAGTTCACCTTTTATAACTCAAGAAATTCCCGTTTGGTCCCTCCAAAAAAATATAACCTATCTGGTCACCCTTTAAAACTACGACCACTATACTAACCAATTTGACCAAAACAAGAATTCGAGATGTTATGTTTACAGAAGAAAAATAATCTTTTTAAGAAAATTTAAATTATTTTAAAAAAAGAAATAAAATTTGGTAATATTTTTACTCATTACCCCCGCCTAGCATTTATATCTAGTTGAAAGTTTCTCTCAAATTTACTGACCAATTTCACGGTCTCGAAATGACATTACTTAAAAAAATTACTGAACTTTACAAATGAACTAAAAAAAAATAAAAAAAAACTTATATCTATCTTTGTCTCAGCTAAACATTTCTTTTGTGGTATAATATCTAGTTGGGCTTCAAATTTATTTTCTCTGTATTCAATCCGGAGCAGGCAAAACTTCTCAAGGCTCAAACATAAATGTTTGCACTCCAGTGGCCATGACCAAGCTATGACCTGAACACAGAAAAAAAAAAATACAGAAAAAATAATTATGAACCAGAAAAACTTTAATTGATAGAAAGACCCGTAGGTCATTTTTTAAAAAAAAATGCACTCATAAGCCCAACGCTGTATTCTAGCAAAAAAAAATTGACTGGTCACGAAACCACGACTAGACAACTAGACTCGGCAACCAAAGACATAAAAAACAACTCCTCCAAAAAAATACCCCCAAAAAAATGCTAACCGGACTTTTGGCGTTGATGTTCCGTCAATATGTTGCTCTAGGAATTTTAGCCTTGTGATCCCTAAACTTCCGAGCTAACTATAAGTAGTAACCTCCTCTGATCCGATGTAACTGAGTGACATAAGGTGTTAAGCGTCATATCAATAGTTACCACCAAAAAACAAGAAAAGAAAATGACAAAGCAAAATAAACTCATTTTCCTTTTCTTTCATTAATTTATACTAAACTAAATAAATTTACCAGCTGTTAGGCTATATTTACTTTAAAACAACCCAGCCAAGAAAAATGTGTGTGAAACCCTGTAAAAATATTCCAACTTCCAAGTGGTGATACCCGACAAAAAATTAAAATCACAAAAAAAAAAATAACTTGTTGACCTAAATAAATTGACTGCACTGAAAATAATCGGTGAAACAATTTCTATCTTATCACGAGCAGGAAATAATAAAATAATATTAGTAGTAGATAACCTGTTGAAAAAAAATTGATAGAAACAACACTACTTCTGTCATATATTTAAAACATAAAAAGACCATGTCTGAAGGTCCATCCACCTATAAATCAACAAAAAAATTGACGTAAATTTACATCAATGTGTTTTTTCTTTAAAAAAATGTAAAACATGTTTTTCCTACAAAACTCCCATGTTTTTTATTTACTTATTCTTCCTTAATAAATAAAATGATTCTTTTGTTGTCCAAGAAAAACTTGTGAAGATAAGCTAATAAAGAAACTATGAGAATTACTAAAACAACAAAACGAACTCCAAATCCAAGCCTAAATATTACCAAAAAATATTTAAAAAATGTTATTTCCAAAAACCAATGATGAAGGAGAATCTTGTTTTTTATTAAAAAAATGAATGGGTGTCAAAACCACCTACGGCCACTGAAAGCCTTTAACAAAACTTGTAAATTTTTTTTTTTAATTCAAAAAACATTTTTTCTTTTCTTTTTTCTAAATTCATAAAAAATTACATTAGATGTTAAAAAAACCTAGCCAAAAACACACGTAGGGCGCCAATTTGTGACACTGTAAATAGAACAATAACGTTATTAAACAAGAAGCCCATTTACTGAGAAAATGTTTATTTATATGTCTTTTCTTAGAAGCCCTGCCCTGAAACAATCCAAAAAACACAAATTATTCAGCGAAATATCAACAAAACTCTCTTATAAATACGAATAACATCATATACAACGAACGTAAACATAGGATTTAGCACAAGTGGTGATGTCACGCCGCTCTCCTCATCCCGCAAAATTTGTTAACACAGGTTAAATGGAACTAAGCGGTCCTTTATGTCCATAGTCCTTGGAAGGAAGCAAGCAAAGAAGCTGTTGGATACTAAGATAATAGAAATAACAATAAGATGTGGTGGACAGAGGAAATACAGGAAATGTTCAAGGAGAAAAAACGCACATACTTGAAATGGCTCAGTACTAAAGAGCAAAGAGACCTAGAAATTTGATACGCACAGAAAAGAATGAAATGTTCGAGCGCAAATGCCACGATATAAATACACTCGTAGGAGGTAGGCAGAGCTCTGAAGTATGGAAATTCATTTCTACAGTAAAAAACCCAACAAGAGAAAAAGTAAACATCCAGATAATCAAACCAGAACAATGGACAGAACACTATAAGGGACTGCTGCAGGAGACGAGACCCGAATATCTGGCAGCCTCTCCGAGGAGAGACATAGAAGTACATGGAGAGGAAGTAATCATCGAAAAAGAAATGATAAAGAATAGTATTAAAAAGCTTAAATCCGGAAAAGCTAGCGGACCTGGGGGAATATATGCTGAAGTGCTCAAATATGGATCAGAAAAACTACTCGAAAATCTCACATATATTATCAATCAATGCATAAATGGACATCCAGTACCTGATGATTGGAAAATTGCATTCATTTCCTCAATACATAAAAAAGGAAACAAGCTGGATTGCAACAATTACAGAGGAATTTCAATAACCAGTACTCTAAGTAGATTGTACGGTAGGATTCTTAGAGATCTAATAGAGAATGATTTTCATGAACAAGAAGAAGAGCAAAGTGGGTTTCGTGCAGGCAGATCTTGTAGTGATAATGTTTTTGTCTTAAACAAGTAATTGAGAAAAGGAGCGCCAGAAATATAGAAACTCACGTTACCTTTGTGGACCTACAAAAAGCATATGATACCGTTCCAGTAGAAAAATTATGGACCGTGCTAGAGCAGACTAATATTAATCATACATACATAAAAGCGATAAAAGAACTATACAAAGGTTCAAATTCTAAAATTAAAATTGGAAATCGACTTTCAAAAGAATTCCTGGTAACGAAAGGCTTAAGACAGGGCTGTTGTATCTCTCCAACTCTTTTTAAAATATATATCACAGTAGCTCTAAAAAACTGGAAACGCAAAGTACACGGCATGGGAATAAAACTTAACGACCGATTTACCATATACACACTACAGTTTGCTGACGACCAAGTAATTGTAGCTAATGATAAAGAAGACATGGAGTATATGATGAGAAAGTTAACGGAAGAATACCAAAAGTGGGGGTTAACAGTGAATGTGGACAAGACACAGTACTTATGTATTGGAAACGAATCAAATGAATTTGAACTAGAGAATGGACAAACAATATCTCCATGCAATGAGTATGTATACTTGGGTGTCACATTTGATAAGACAGGAACAGACTGTAAAGAACTGGAAAAAATAATAGTAAAAGCAAAAAAGGTTATTGGTTGTCTTAACAGTATTTTATGAAGCAGAGAGATAAAGAAGAATGTAAAATTTAACATATATGAAACAATGGTGAAAAGCACGCTGTTGAATGGAATAGAGACTTGTCGCGTAACAGAAAAATACAAAGCAGAAATGGAAAGTGTCGAAATGGATGCAATATGAAGATCAATGAGAATATCCAGAACAGATCATATTAGAAAGGAGATCATAAAAGAAAGAATGGGAATCGAGGGAAGCATAACGGATGACATCACTAAAAGGCAATTGATATGGTACGGCCATGTACAACGGATGAGCGACGAAAG
Source organism: Aspidapion aeneum (assembly GCA_963576565.1). Taxonomy (NCBI): domain Eukaryota; kingdom Metazoa; phylum Arthropoda; class Insecta; order Coleoptera; family Brentidae; genus Aspidapion; species Aspidapion aeneum. The sequence goes on along the minus strand of OY755043.1, from coordinate 58,191,772 downwards.
ATTACCAAAGCAGGTCCTAGAATGGCAACCAATAGGGCGCAGAAAAAGAGGGCGTCCTAAACTGGAATGGCAACAGTCAATCTAAAGATCAATGAGTCCAAAAAACCTGACGGAAGATGACTGTCAGGGTCGAAGGAGGTGGAGAATAGGCGTCGGACAACGTAGAAAAACGTTCTAAACCGACATAGTAGTAGTAAATTTAAGTTAAAAATAAGAATCAGCGACATGAAAGATCGCAAAGTTCCGAGTTTACTGCATATCGGTTCATAAATGGAAAAATCCGCCATTTTATTTATTTTTCTAATAAAAAAAAATGTTGAATACTAACTACCAAAAACCTAAATAAAAAGTTTGAAAAAAGTTATGATCAAACAATTAAACAAATATATGAAGTCAAGCTACATAAAGCTGTTTAAACAATTGCCAATGTCATAAAACAAAAAATCTCGCGGCGAATTGTCCCCGCGGCTAATCGGCCGCGGCCCATTCTCCCATTCCCTTATTATTATACCCAAGGAGTGTAGGAGTCATTACAATCATGTTAAGACACCGCTAGCCCAACATTTCTCATTAAAACCATTTCTAACCATCACCCTCTCTAGATTTTCGACGTTTTTATCAATCAATACCAAAAATAACTAACTGGGGTGAAAAAAATCACTAATGTATGCCACAAATGTCAAAAAAACATTAAAAAAAAGCGAGAATTTGAAGGATGCTTAGCGAGTTCCATCTCAAGGGCGCGTTTGCCAACGTGAATATAGTCCAAATTATACGCATTTGTAATGACGTCATTTTTGTTAATCTTTGTTTAGTATATTATAAACAGGGGTGACAATAAACTTTTTAAAAAAAGTAGTGTCTATGATTAATTTATTTTTTAAATAGGTACGTAATTGGTTAGGTGAAGTATCCGTCATTGTCAATCAAAAACACGAGTTTGTCGCCATACGTTTTTTCTCACCTGGTGACGTCATTACAAATGCGTATAATTTAGACTATACCAAATTCGATCGGTCAGCGCAAATGCCATGCGAGAAGGGTGCTGTGCGTTTCATTTAGCGTTTTCAAAATGTTACGTTTTTAAACCAATTTATGAGAATACCAGTCCTGATCTAAATTTTTGATGACCTTCCCTGATATTTCCGGTAATTTTCAAATGATAATAAATATTTACTTGCTCTCTTTTCAACGTTTATTCAGCAATAAAACGCGTCATAATTTGATAATAAATACCCAGGCTGATTAAATGGCTGTAACCGATAAATACACACGTGATAGTATAGAGTATCAGCAACAACGTAGCTTTTAAATCACCTTGAAATTTTATATTTTTCTAAACACGAACATCTTGACAACGCATACATACATTTTATTCACTTATTCACACGCAATTATAGCAGTTTACCTAACAAGCGCGGGAAGTGCCTGTTTTCCACACGTTATTGAGGCAAAATGTCGCATTAGGGGAGTACGACCACACAGAAAACAATTTTATTGGACAAAGATGTAGAAATTTTCTGCATCTTTGTATCGGCTCACACTAATAGTAGGGGAAGGTGTTGTACCTCGGGACGCTTGTACCTTGGGACAAACGCCCTAGCAGCGCCACCTTTTGTTTGAGTCCAACAACTTTACTTTTTTTGGCAAAATAAAAAAATGAATTTTTCTAACCTAAGGCAATTCAATAAAAAAAATTTTTAAGATGCAAAGCACGTACTTTGGGACATCGATATGCATGTACCTTTGGACAGTCTCAAGGTACATGCATTTCAAATATTTACATATTTTTACTTTTTTTTATATTTTAATTGTTTTCAGTTTTCACCAAGCGACATTTACAACGTAGATGAAACTTCAAATAGTACTGTTCAGGTTCCATTACGTATTACGAGAAAAATTTTTAGAGTATATGGAACATTTTATTACGCATGTTAAACCAACAAAGGAAAAACCTGTGTTACTAATATATGACAATCATGAGAGCCATATGTCTGTCCCAGTGATAGATCTGGCAACGTCTAATGGTATTGTCCTGCTTACATTTCCACCCCACACCTCACATAAACTACAACCTTTAGACCAAACAGCGTTCGGTCCCTATAAGACCTACTATAACCAAGCTATGAGTGAATGCATGCTCCAGAACCTAGGAAAGCTATTACAATTTACCAAGTTGGTGAAATAGTCGGTAAAGCTTACCCAAAAGCTTTCACACAAAAAAATATAACCAAGGGATTTTCTGTGACAGGTATTTGTCCCTTAAACGAGGATATATTTGGTGAGGATGAATTCCTTAGTGCATTTGTAACAGACCGACCCGTGCCAGTAGTAGCTACGCCAACTGAATTAGCCGAAAACGATGACGAACCAGGACCATCTCATAAAGACAAGCCAAAAGAGAAGAAGTTTGTAAGTCCTGAAATGATAAGACCGTTTCCTAAGGCTGCCCCACGAGAGACCACAGGTGGAAGAAAGAAAGGGAAAACTCGTATTTTGACAGAAATACCAGAAAAAACAGAAATTGAGATTGAATATTTTAAGAGGCAAGCAAAAAAAATAAAAGCAAAATTCAGAAGGTGAAAAGAAAGGTTTGCGATGAAAGCTCCGATGACGAAAACATTGAAGTTCCTCTCCAGGATGATTCCAGTGATGATGAAGATTTTCTAGATAAGCCAGTGGATGAAGAAACCATAAAACAAGAAGAGGAAAAAAGTTTAGAAAGTTCCACAATATTAAAAGGGGATTTTGTATTGGTGTCCTTACAGGGGAAGTGGGTTCGCCATTACATTGCTGAAATAAAAAATGTCTTGGGAGGAAACTCTTTTGAGGGAGTTTATTTGAAAAAGGGTATGGGTAGTCAGAAATTTGTGAAAACGGACCAGGGGTACGAAATTTCTGCAACAGATATATTAACAAAATTGTTTATAAATATTCAAAGTGTAAAAGTTGATTTATTTTGAAAAATGTCGAAGAAAAAAAATAAAAACCAAAAATTATCCCAAGGTACAAGACCTTCCCCTATACTTGAACCAGTTTCCCAACACTGTAGTCCAGTAATTATAGAAGGTGGTGTGGTGGCGATTTTCACATTTGTTGTTGATATTTGCGTCCTAAAAATAAATTTGAGTTTTCGACCATGGGGGGGGGCTTGAGGGGTGGTTTGGTATTTCCTTTTGGTGTACAGGTTAGGGGAAATACCAGGAAATACTCGGGCCGGCTCTCCCCGCCTTCTTCGATTAGTGTGCACAAAACGGGTTTTGTTGTTTGTTTTGTTTGTTTTTCTAGGTTTTAGAAAAAAGTTTTAAACAAAAGTTGAAGACAATAAAATTTCCTACAAAAACGCTTTTGCACGTTTTCTTGTTAGACCAATGGTTTTTGAGTTATGACGCTAAACATTTCGCGGCCATTTTGGATTTTGACCAATTTCTTTCTTTTGCTGAGATACGAACCCTGAAGTGTTAGCAATACACCCGTTTCCTATGTATATGCAAAATAAACCGAAATTCTTAAGTTTTATGTCGTTTTCTTAAAAGGTAAGCACTTTACAGAAAGTGTGTAATCAACTTTATTTAGAAAATTAAATTATCTTTTAAACGATCTACCATCAAAGTGGGCCGAGTCCACGGTTAGCACTTGGCATCCATAAATTAAGGTTATTCTTTTATCTAGAAGTCGCGAGTGCGCATCGCTTTCGCTACCTACCTTTTCATTAGATGTCACCCATTTGCTTTCTCTGTCTTGTACACTTAGATCATATACCTTAATATACGTTGTCTCACGCACTCGTGATTTCTTAAATAAAGAATTGAATTGAAACCCTACACAAAATAATTTGTTAAAAATACAAAAATAGTTATCTCAATTACATATATGTTTCACTCTGCTATGCTACAATTCAGCTAAACATTAAGGTGACCAACCGTCCCGGTTTTGCCGGGACAGTCCCGATTTTTAACCATTTGTCCCGGGGAAAGAATCGGTCGAGGAAAGTTCTGATTTCTGAGCAATGGAGGAGAGAAAGGTAACTAGGAACACACAAGGAAAATAATAACACTCACTCACCGACTTTTTTTTCGTTACTTAGCTTAAAGCGTTTCTTAATATAATCATAATATGACGTTATAAGAAACACTTAAAGCTAAGTAACGAAAAAAAAATCGGTGCGATGGGCTATAAATATACTAAAACTATAAAACTAAAAAAACATATTCTTAAAATAAGGTTTAGCAAAAAAGGTGCATTTTTAATTACCCGACACTGTCGGGTAATTAAAAATGAAAACAGACAGGAGGCGGGTATGAAAGTACGATAAAAATAGTAACAAAACTAAAAATATATACCATCAGAACGACAGCTTATAACCCAAAAATAAAAATAAGTAAAAACGCTATCCATCAAGAAACTGTTCCAAAGCACAGATTAGAAGAAGTGTAGTTATTAGGCTTGTCTACACCACTATATAGTTTGTGAACCCACCTACCAGAATTGATGCAGCGAAACCATTTCGTTTTTTTCCAAATACACAAAAATTCCAAAAACAAAAGAAAATTTCAATATATAATTCAAATAATTTCGGTATAACTGATGCTTATTATATAAATTTTTTGATTGGAACATCAAATTTATGTAGGCATTATAACTAGGTAGGATAATTGATAGAGGGCGTCTTCCGCACTCCCAAAGATGCTACTAGTGGTTTAAATTGCGTGTTCCTCTATTTGCCCGCAGTTAGAAAAACGATAGCTGCAATGGACTGTATATATTTTTATTAAACGAAATCGCGAACAAACATAATAATTAATACGGAATCACGAAAATTAAGAGTCCATAGGTTAGTTGCTATAAATCACACAACGGAAAGTCTAAAACAAGAGTACTCGCCGATGTGCTGTCAATTTCTTCACGTCCCAGGGGCCCCTGTCAGGATCTAATGACATCACGTAGCTACAGGGCTGAAGCTTCTAGTTCTATGGTTTACTACACAAACCGAGCACTTTCAAGTAATTAACACGCCATTTTTCTCGAGGCGGCCGAAGGGATCTCTCCGATTCTTGTTGCGCATGTCCCAAGTGCGGAAAAATGTACTCTCTTTCTAATTCAATTGAGTGGTTTTAAATTTAAACCGCGAAATTTAGCGCGAGCTAACATTTCTCATTAAACACTGTTCCTGATTACCCGTCGCTCCCCTAGTCACGATTTGTCCTGTTTTTAATACCGCGTATTGAGTCACCGCATATCAAAAAGCAGATGTCTGCCATCTAGGTATAAATTTCAATTATTTTTTAGGTTTTCATGGAATTCATTCGAAAAAACAAATACATTTATATATATGTATGTTGACATATTTGGATATAATATTCTATCCGAATATGTCGACATACAGGGACCCTAAGATGGGCCTATTTAAACTGTGGTTTAATTATTTGGGCCTCTAGTTACAGGCATATTACAACTCAATTTACTGAGTGAGCTTTTGCCACTTTAGTTAATTTGTTTGCTCTTATAATTAAACAGTTTAGCGGCTAGCTTTAATTTGATGGATATATTGCGAATACACCTATCCATAACGATGATTGGGTTTGATCTTTACATGGAAATAATATACGATACGACGCGACAAGCCACATAATGTTAATTTTTAAATTGGTTTTCGTAAAATTTTGTATACTGGGTGTCATCGAAATAGGGTGAAATATTTTAGTGAAAGATAGTGCTCCTCAATTGGTAAAAAGTTATTAAGGGAGTTAAAGGCGTGTAAAGATTTTTATAAGATAAAAGATTTTATTTAAAAATTGCACTAAAAAGTTAAAATTATTTCAAAGAGTTCTTTTCACTACAATCTAGATTTAACAATAGCATTAAATGCACATTATACGAGGTGTGACAGTAAAATTATAAGACTGGTGTAAAAAATCTAGTTTATTTAAATAATTCTCTATCGACGCAGCGTTGCATGCGTTTTTTTTTCAATGTTGGAAGCAATTTTTGAAATCATCAGAAGTCTTGCCGTGTTTCCCTTGACATGTTCTAATATTTTAAAACGCGTTGCTTTTAACGATTTCTTCACTTTCGGAAACAGGTAGAAGTCGCAAGAAGCCAAGTCTGGTCAATATGGTGGGTGGTTAACGATTGGGATCTTCTTATTAGCTAAAAACTGGATAATGGATAGGGCTTTGTGGGCCGGTGCATTGTCCTGGTAGAGCAGCCACGCATTGTTCTTCCACAAATCTGGAAGTTTTTTCCTTGGACGTTCCCTTAGCTACATCCATACTTCCAAATATAAATGTTGGTTAACTGTTTGACCCTCACGCGCCCATTCAATAAGAATAACACCCTTAATATCGAAAAGAAAAACAATGAGCATCGCTGTTTTGGATGTGTTGGAGCGCTCTTCTCGTTCATCTTCTTCACGACCCTCGAAAAAGCTTTTATGCCACATAAAAATCATTGCACGAGACATACACTGCTCTCCATAGACATCCTTTAGCATTCGAAATCACTCAGTAGCCGTTTTTTTGAGTTTTACTTTAAATTAATACGTTGCTCAATTTTTTCGGTTGTCGTAATTCCGCCAAATGGTAAGCCAAACTAGCAGAGGAAAAACGACAAGATTGTGCGCGGTAGTAGAACGCACATCAAGGTGAATAACTCCAACTGCCCGAGGCGTAGAGATTTAAAACCTGTTAGTACGGGGGCCAGTCTTAAAATTTAATTGTCACACCTCGTATATTTTTAAGTTCGATATAAAATTGTGGCACGATTATTAAAGATACCCATCAAATGGATGGCCACGCCACGATTTTAAATCGAACTTAATAGGTGTCCATTAGATCTTGGACCCCCGTGAGGTTAAGCTTTCAGGCTACCCACGGAAAAATATAAGGGAAACAAAAAACTCTTTTTTGCCCGATTAGCCACGAAACTTGTTTGATTTTTAAATTCACGGGTACGAAATTCCACGTTTGTTAGTATTGTTTGGCCTAAAATTTCCGTTGATTGACGCTCACTGTCTGGAAGACGGTTAAAAATGCAATCTGTGTTGATCCGGCCTGAAAGACAAAGAGCTGTCGTAGGTCACGGACTATAGTTGTTTTCTTGTATTTGCATTCGATCTTTTCATTGATCGATATTGTATAGCAGTGTTTTCGCCTGCTTTTGGTTTTTTGTTTCTCTCGTATCTCGGTAGATGGCGCTTCTTGCGATAGTTTTCTCACTATTTACATTTGATTAGAGACAATACTGTCTAATTAACTTGGCAAGATTTGTCACATTGACCAGCAGTGTTCTGAGGAGTCCCATAAGGACGAAACGGTTAACTGTCAACACTTATTAGGTGTCCATTAGATCTTGGACCCCCGTGAGGTTAAGCTTTCAGGCTACCCACGGAAAAATATAAGGGAAACAAAAAACTCCTTTTTGCCCGATTAGCCACGAAACTTGTTTGATTTTTAAATTCACGGGTACGAAATTCCACGTTTGTTAGTATTGTTTGGCTTAAAATTTCCGTTGATTGACGCTCACTGTCTTAAAGACGGGTAAAAATGCAATCTGTGTTGATCCGGCCTGAAAGACAAAGAGCTGTCGTAGGTCACGGACTATAGTTGTTTTCTTTTATTTGCATTCGATCTTTTCATTGATCGATATTGTATAGCAGTGTTTTCGCCTGCTTTTGGTTTTTAGTTTCTCTCGTATCTCGGTAGATGGCGCTTCTTGCGATAGTTTTCTCACTATTTACATTTGATTAGAGACAAAACTGTCTAATTAACTTCGCAAGATTTGTCACATTGACCAGCAGTGTTCTGAGGAGTCCCATAAGGACGAAACGGTTAACTGTCAACACTTATTAGGTGTCCATTAGATCTTGGACCCCCGTGAGGTTAAGCTTTCAGGCTACCCACGGAAAAATATAAGGGAAACAAAAAACTCCTTTTTGCCCGATTAGCCACGAAACTTGTTTGATTTTTAATAATATGTAATGAGCCATTAAAGCTAAAGCTATTTTTTTACTTTTTAGTGCAATTTTTTAAATAAAATCCTTTAACTTATTTATTTTATTTTTTACTTTTTAGTTTTAATAAAAAAGAAATAAAATGCTACTTTTATTATTTCAAACAAACTCTAAATCTAAAAACCGCATGTTTGTATTTTAACGTTCACAATTTACCCCCTTTACACTCCTCATCCACAGTACCGAGTACTTTACTTGGTAAAAAGTACTCAGAGTACAGTACCCGGAGTACAGGTACTCGAAAGTTTCGGATACTTTTAAACTATACATTTCGCAAAAATGTATGTTTGGGTTACGCAAAAGCAAAATGAGCAAAATATTCTACAAAAATAATTTTTAATATTAAAGAATAACTTGAAAAATAAGACAAAAAAGAATCCTAAAAATATATTTATTGGTTCGGTTCGGTTTGGTAACATTCTAAAAAGGTTACTTTTAATAAATAATATTATTGATAGATAAATATCGAACTTACAGTGGCGTAGCCAGCTGTGTTCCGTGTGTTCCGGGAACACAGGCCCGGGTCCCCTAGAGGACCGGTAAGAATTTAAGAATTTATTATATTTTTTAGACTTTACACTTACAGATACTTGCTTGGCTTTTTTTTAGCTTTATAACTCTCGTGAACGAACCCGCGTCTATTATGATTGCTTTCTGTTTAGAACCGATTTGCATAACAAGTTGTGTTAAATTAGTTTTATATTTGTCACGATGCATCCTATTACTTATTTTGGAAAAAAACTTTAATAATCCTAAAACCAGTTTTAAAAAAAATTATATCTTAATAAGGGCCCCCAAGCGAGGGGTGGCTCGGTTCCTTTTGGTGTACAGGTTAGGGAAAATACCAGGAAATGCTTGGGAAGTACTGGGAAATATACCAGGAAATACCGGGAACTTATTGGGAAATGCTAGGAAATATTATTAAAATTTGAGGAAATACTGGGAAATACCATAGGTATTTCCTTTTGGTGTACAAAAATCGGCGGTCGAGCCACCCCTCGCTCCCAAGTTTCAAAAAAGTTAGAAAAACGTTACAGAAATTTGCTGTTTTTGAAAAAAGTCGGAAAAACTTAACCTAAAAAATGTAGTTGTGAAAAAACCTGCTTTAAGAAGATTTGGAAAAACGGCAGCATCTGGTTTAAACTAACCCTAACCTAACCTCAATTGACCAAATTTTAAATGCGCGTACTTTTCTCAATAACGGTTTATTCCCGCAAAGTTTTTACTCCGTATTTCATAATCATAAAAGTATTACAAAAAAAATTAAAATCCGATTTTCACACTTTTAAAGTTTTTCGTTTCAATCAGTTTTTCCGGCATTTCCCAAACATGGTGTATTTCCGCAAAGTTCCGTTAACATTTCTAAACTAGAGAACCTCAATAAGTAAATGAAAAGAATGAAGAAAAGCCGGTTTTTTCAAAACGAAAGTCGAAGCTTTGACCTTAGTTTAGGTTCGGTTAATTTAAATAAAGGGAGGCCCGGCCTAAATGTTCAAACATGGGCTCGGTGCTACATCGCTACGCTACTGCGAACTTACCTTAAAACATAACGCCTTTAACCTCAAAAAGCAAGAAAGAACCCCGCAAACCTCTTATGGGATTTTGGTTAAACGCGGAATTTAACCAATTTTCGGTATGTTGTAGATTTTGACCTCCTGAGTAAAAGTTCTTATGGGCACAAACCGATCCTGTAACTAGTTTCGGAGATAAACGCGTTATTCTGATAGTACACTCCCCCACTTTTAGGGGTTATTCTAATAGTACACTCCCCACTTTTTTAATGTCCCATTAATTTTCATTTATTTGTAGAATACAATCATGATTTAGTAAACCATTTTCTTTCAAAGGTATTAAAGTCCGCTAAGATTCCGGGCTTTCCAGACGAGTTTAGGCAATGGTAATATGACATTACCTTAGGCAACCAAAGTGCTTATATTAAGTACACATCGAGCACAAAGACTTGCACTTATTCTCTCTCCGAAACTTGCGCCCATGAGATCTTTTACTCAGAAGGTCGAAATCTACATACCAAAATTTTATTAAATTCCGCGTTCAACAAAAAACCCATAAGATGTGATACAATCAATCAATATTCGTTTTCAACACACAATAATAGTAACATAAAACTACCCTGTAAAATGTTTTAAGTACAGTGGCGCACCCAGTAATATGTGTTGGGGGCTCAGGCCTCTGGGGGGGGGGGCTCATAATGTCGTATTATATGCTAATTTTTCTTTTTATTCATGAAATATGCGGAAAATATCTAAAACAATCTTGGGGGGGGGGGGCGCTTAAGTGAGTAATAGTGGAGTTCTCGTCCGCCGTACGTTATCGTGTAACTGTTCAAGTTCAATGACAAATAACTAATAAAGTGAAAAAACACAAAGAAAACTAAGAGTAGAGTAACCGATTACCACACACTTAGACAAGATCAACTTTCTTCAAGTAACCGAGAATAATGTACTAGAATATGCGATGCGGGTATCGTATACTAAAAAAAGAATATTTGACGAACCGAGTACAAATGATTTTAATGTACTCCAAAATGTACTCGGAGTACATGTTTAAGTATCTTTACCCAGGTACTGCCCAACTCTGATCGTCACCAGATTAAACCATAAATCTAAGAACCGCAATTTACCCCTTTTACGACCCTCACACACCCCCTAACCCCATTTGTTTTCATAAAATTGTATTGTCACTAGATCAAATTATAAATCTGAAAACCGCATGTTTGTTTTAAGTCTTAATGAAAAAGACACAAAATGCAGGATGTATAATTATTTGCAACAAATTCTAAATCTGAAAACCGCATGTTCGAATCTGTTTGTATTTCAAAGTTCATAATTTACCCCCTTTACACTCCTCTCCCATCCCTTACTTCCGGTTTTTTTCCTAAAATTGTATTGTCACCAGATTAAATCATAAATCTGAAAACCACAATTTACCCCCTTTACATCTGTCACCCACCCAAATCATAAATCTGAAAACTGCATGTTCATATATTCACGTTCGTATCTGTTTTAATTCCAAAGTCATGAATTTACACCCCTTACCAACCCCCTAAAACCGTCTTTTTTTCATAAAATTATATTGTCTGAACATCAAATCATAAATCTGAAAACCGCATATTCTTCTCTTTTTTGGTTTTAAAGTTATGAATTTACCCCCTTTACACCCCTCTCCTACCATCTATCAACGTTTTTTTTTTCCATAAAATTCTGTGGTCTCCACATTAAATCATAAATCTGAAAACCGCTTGTTCGTATCTGTTTTGGTTCTAAAGTTATGAATGTATCCCATTTACACCCCTCAACCACCTAATCTCAATTTTTTTTTCATAATTTAATCTAATTCCGAAATTAAAAATGTAATTTATTCCTTTAGACCAGGATCGTCTGGTGGTTTAGAGGCCCTTCGTCCGCAACATTTAAAAGACCTTATTCAAGAGGAACTAGGTAACGCATCGCATAATCTTATTAAAACCATTTGCTCTTTTATTGATTTTGTTTTAGCTGATTCCCTTCCAAATTCAATCCGTCCAATGTTTTTTGGGGCATCACTATGTGCTTTAAACAAAAAAGATGGCGGTATACGACCTATCGCAGTTGGTATGTGTTTTCGCAGGCTTGCTGCAAAATATATTTGCTCTAGGATTTACGCACAACTCGGCCACTATTTTCGTCCTCATCAATTGGGTTTTGCTACCAAATTCGGCTGTGAAGCCACCGTCTATGCAGTTCGAAAATGTATGTCTTTTCCTCATAATAGCCCAAAAATATTGTTAAAAGTTAAAATACGATGAATACAGGCGATATGCTACTTAAAGTAAAAGAGACTATTCGTCAATTTTACAATTTCATTTCTTCTTGTTACAGGAATAAATCATTTTTATCTTTTAATAAGGAGCTGATTTTTTTTCAGCGAGGAGTGCAACAAGGGGACACTATAGGTCCACTTTTATTTTGTTGATCAATTTAATATATCATTCTTTGCTTAAAATCAGAAATAAACTTATGGTACCTAGATGACGGTAGCCTTGCTGGTGAGCCAGAAATTGTATTAAATGATTTAAAAAAAAATCTTAAAGAATGTTCTTCTGGCCTACAAGTAAATTTGAAAAAATGTGAGTTATATTCTCTTTCTAAAGATTTTAGAATTAATAATTTTGTTATACAAAATCCTAAGCTTTCCTCAATATTACAAATAGATAAAGATGACCTAACACTTTTAGGAAGCCCTTTTTCTAATCAATCTACTTTTGACTGTTGACAAAAAAATAATATTTTTAATAAATTATCAAAAAAAAAAACTTTCACATCTTTAATTGATTCACACTTTGCCTATTATCTCTTAAAACATTTTTTTGCAGTACCTCGAATAAGTTATTTACTTCGCTGTGCTCCTTGCTGGAAAGTCCAAAATCTTTTATCAGATTTTGATAAAAATTGGAAAATATTACTGCCATATAGGTAACACTGCTGGTCTCAATGTAACATTCCCATAAAAATGGGAGGCCTCGGCATTCGTGATGCTTCTAGTCTTTGTTTTTCTGCATTCCTTGGCCCAGTTAATGATGCTTCAAATCTTCTTAAAACTATATTATCACCTGAAATTTTAAGTTATCCTGACTTTGATTTTAAAGAAGCTTTTGATGTTTTGAATTCTTTTTCTATTATCAATAATATCCCTTTCAATAATGTCAATCGCCAAAAAGATTTTGATAATATAATTTGTTGTTTAAAATTCAAAACAATTTTTAATTCATCGAGTGATCCCAAACATCATGCTAGGCTTCTAGCTCTGCAAGAACCGGAGAGCAATGCCTGGTTACAGGCTCTACCTTTATCTGCTCTAGGGAACCTTTTAGATGATTCCACTTTTCGTATTTCCGTCTCTTTACGTTTGAGCCAACCTTTGTGCGAGATACACGACTGCACTTGCGGCAAAACCGTAGACATATAGGCACCACGCCCTAAGCTGCGACAAAAGTGCCGGTCGTTTGTCTCGCCACGGGATGCTCAACAACATTATCAGAAGGGCTCTTGTATCTGCAGGAATACCCTCAGTGTTTGAACCTCCTGGTATGTGCAGGGGAGATTGAAAGCGAGTAGATGGTTTGTCCTTAGTTCCCTGGTGCAGAGGAAAATCCCTAATTTGGGACGCCATGGCGCGCCACTTGCAGAGATACTTTCGCATTTTCTTATCTTGACAAAACATCAATACAATCAGGAGAAGCTGCCTGTAACGGAGAAAAACAAAAGCAAAAAAAAATACAAAGAGCTGGAAGCCAAAGGGTATATTTTTGCACCATTCAGCGTCGAAACATTGGGACCCTGGGGTGAAGAAGCTAACTCTTTTGTTCAAAAATAATAAAAATGCAAATTGCTTCATTAAGCAACAAATAGGTCTTGCGATTCAACGCGGCAACGCAGCTTCCATTCTTGGAACAATCCCAGACGATACTGGATTAGAGGAAATTTTTTATTGTTCATGTTTCCTTTTTTAGTTGTTTTTTAGTTTTACGATTTTATTTATTTGTTTGATTTTATTATTAATTTAATCAATTGCTGTACATTAAGTTAACGGGAAGTGTGTCAAAAATGATAGAAAGACAGTCAGACAGTGTACGACATACAGACAGCCAGGCTCTGTGAAGTTAAATAAAATCGTTTAATAATAAAAATCAAAACAGATTCTTGGAAAAAAAACTGGTTGCCATCAATTATGGTCATAGTTTTCCTAAATCAGAAAAGGATAGTTTTTTTGAGGTTGGGGGATGTTAAAATATTTTTGACGCCGTGGCTTCTTTGGGTGGTATGTTTTTAGAAAGCTACGCATTTTTTCCATAAAAAAGGTACCATGGTTTCAAGTCGCTTAAAGCAAGGGTTTTCGAGAATATCGAACTACAGACTTTGTTAAACGCGTACAAGAACGAAAAAGGTATGTAATAACAATAAATTTATTCATTGATTATATTAATTTTCATAACGAATGTGTTGTAATGATGTGCGGGTACATTGAATCAATGTTTTTCGTTCATCGGCTGAAATATAATGTGCATTTTGTTTTTTCTGTGTATTTGAGAAATATTAATTACAATAATGAATTAGTGATTCATTAACAATAATGTAAAGGGTGTCATCGAAATAAGGTGCATTATTTCGGAGGAAGACCGTACTCCTTAAATTGATAAAAACTGTTTCATGGTTAAACCTAACATTACATCACCTAACTCCTCTTTTAATATGCATTTTTCCACCCTTGTTTATAGGAACTAAGTATATAACATATTTTATTTTACCCCATTTCGATGACACCCTGTAAATTGGATTAATTTTTGGCAAATTGCGAAGCATGCGCTTTAAAATAATGAGAAATGATAGGGCATTTGCTATAATTTGAATGATTATTATTTGCGAAAGATTTTGAAATTTAGAAAAAAAAATTATTTCCTATTTAACTAATGTTAAAAATATTTTTGTTTTTCGGAAGGCAGAAAAACATTAACAAAACACACATTTCTTAGCAAATTTTTAAAATTTAGGAACTATTTTACCGCCATTTGGATAAATAAATAATATAATAATAGGAGAGGCCGAGAAGATTTTGGGAACTTATTTTCTTTGTCAGCAAACATTGATAAAACTGTTCCTTGATCAATTCTAAGCAAAATTTGTTATATTAACATGGGGGGGGGGGGTTCCGATGGGTTTAGGCGCAAAATGCAAAAAAAGTTATAAATTCGAGGTACTTTTTTCTTAGTAATGCATATATGTTTATTAGTGAAAGCTACACTTAAGCTAAGTATAAAAAATAGTATCCTAACAAAAACATTTCATGTAAAAAAAGCCAAGTACGCGAAAATGGCATTCCGTAAAAAGAATTGAGATAAAAGTTCTCCAATACAAATTTCAAAATGAAAGGTTCTTACTAGTTTGGAAATGTTTTTTTAAACTTTGCTATTACAGCCCAACTTCTTTATGTTCAATTTAGCACTGTGCCTAAGAGTCATTTACAGCCGTAATAGCCAAGTTTAGAAAAATATTTCCAAACTAGTAAGAACCTTTCATTTTGAAATTGGTATTGGAGAACTTGGCTTTACTTTTATCTCAATTCTTTTTACGGAATGCCATTTTCGCGTACTTGGCTTTTTTACATTAAATGTTTTTGTTATAGATTTCACTTCTTTTTTAAAGGAATTGGATAATACTTAATTTTTAAAGTAGTAAAATATGCGGAATATTGTTCAAAACTTTTGCAATGCCTTACTTAAATTTTTTGAGGTTTTTTTCCATGGTTTTATCGTAGTTCCTATCAGCCTTCCAAAGCTCAGCTCTCTAGCGTTTCTGAAAGTGCACACTATTACTTTTACATAACTTTACATGTATAGGGGAGGGAAATAAATTAAAATTGTCGTGTTTTTAAATTTTGTCCTATAGTTTTATCATAGTTCCTATCAGTATTCCAATGCTCAGCTCTCTAGCGTTTCTGGAAGTGTGTAATGTTACTTTTACATAACTTTACATTTATAGGGGAGGAGAGTAAATGAAAATATTGGACTTTTTAAATTTTTTCCCATGGTTTTCTCATAATTTCTATCAGCATTCCAATGCTCAGCTCTCTAGCGTTTCTGGAAGTTGTGGCCTTAAAAAAAGTAAAAAAAAATTTGGGCGCCAATTTGTGGCCTATTTAAAATGCATTGTGTGACATTTGTGGCAGCTTAAAGACGTTGCCGCCATTTTGTGACATTGTAATTAGAACAAACACAATTTGCCAATCTGTGACACAAAAACCCACTGAATAATTAAACAAATATCTGGAAGCAGAACTGTATTTTCCAGCTAGGTAAAACATTGATATGCCCGGTAACTTTTATACAGTGGAGAAGGGGGGGGTTCAGAAATAAGAAACTTTTAAGTGCGCCACATTATTTAATACCAATGTTTTACAAAGAAGATCTTAAATAAAATACAGTTCAACCCAAACGTTGCAGCCAAACAATGAAATTCTACTTACTTCCGAGGCTTCCAGAGTATTTGTGTAATTAAGAATAACCAAAAAAAATAAACAGAATAAAATTCTAAAAGATTGAATTAAGATGACAAAACTAGAAGCACTTTACAGGTAGATGGACTCCTTTAACAGGTCATAGTTATCTACATCTGAATCAGTAGTGTGAGACTCAGTTGTATAAATGATGGTTAAAAATAAGATATACTTCCAAAATTATTCTGTCATAGGGGAGATCCGGACCAAATATCTGCTGTCATCATTCTACGTTGTGTAGAATGAGACAGACAGCAACCCAGTCCGAGATCCACCCCATGAGGTAAAAATGTGTAACGAAACCGCTAAAACATGTAATCTCATCTCTCTTTTGTCTCCGCAAAGTTGGTCATTGGGTTGTACAAATAACACAAGAAAAATTAGTTCATCTTGTTTATTTTAAAAGGTAAAACTGGAGTATTACCAAAAACATGAAATAAAAAAAAATAATGGGATGTAGTGGAACAAGTCAGGGCCTAAGTAGCAAGACAATCCAAATTTCACAAGAGAAATTGTCTTAAATAAATGAAATGAAGGAAAACTTAGTAAATACACCGCAAAATTGTGGTTATGACGTCATACCGTTACCTTGCGTTTACAAGAAGTGTTAAAATTAAGCTGTGCAAAATTATATAGGGAAAGATCACTTCTAAATTATATTGTGAAAGTTATATATGAGAAAAAAAATTATAGTTAAGGCTTGCTCCTACCTTGGTCCTTGATTATATTGTTAAAACAAAAAAATGTGTTTTATTTTGTAAACCTGGATGTGTTGTACCAGACATCTTCTGCTACTCCAGGTCCCGTTCTGCTCGCGCCTCCCCTAGTGCCCGCTTAGCACATCACGCTAGGGCCACACTGGTTGTGGACAATGTTGCTGATTCTTTGCCCGAGCGTAGAACCCTGTGGAAAATGAAATGTTTCAGTTTCCTGGAGAACCCCATGTCGACTCAATAAAATACAGCAGATTTAAACAGATGAACTAAAATAACCCTACGTACCTTTCCCAGGGTTAGAACTGGCTCGTCCGGCTTCCCACCAGCGTCCAGCACCGCTAGCGATGGAATGGACAGGGCTGTAGACAAAGGAGAAAAACAATATATAGTTTTTATCCAACACGTGGTTAAAAGAAAAATATAAAAACGCCAAAAATTCCCCACGTCTGTTGTCAAAAAAAGTACATTTCACACGAAAAATAACTACAATTTGGGAGGCAAATATTATCTTGAAGAGTACTCAAATAAAAAAAAATGAAAAAAAATAAAATCGAACTTACCGCTGCTCTTTCCGTACAAAATGGCGTAGGCCGACTTAAAATTCCCCTCAAAAGGGTGCGAGCGTCACTCCAGATTACGCCTAGACACGACGGACTCACTTGTACAGTCTCTGGGACTGAACCTGCAGTTTTTTGCAGTGCCACTAACCAAAACAATGGCGATCCCAGAGCCTGCTGCCGACCCAGCCAAAATTCGTTAGCAAAGAGAGACAAAGCACTTCGTCGAGAATACCAGAATAATGAAGTCGCCGGAAACCGTTTTGTAAATTTGGTGGGGAGTGGGGACGGTAAAACGCAATAGTACCAACCTAATCTTCCCGGTTAAATTCAAATAAAGGATGCGAACCTATTTATAAAAAACTTTTTCGCCAAAAATAAATCTCTACCTTCAGTGGCAAGACTGGAAGAAAAAACCCGGGGTTTTCAAAGTAACCAATGAGGAGATACAGCAATAGTTCTATACAGGTATATAGGGGCCAGCACCGACCAAGGGGATAGGAAGTACGTAAAACGCACCTTGAGGTGTTGTCGGATCTATTTCCACGGTTGAAATTTTTATAACAAGGACGTCGAGACACCCTCCATACATTTGACCGAACACCCGCCTACCGGACCCCCACCAACATATCAAGTAGAAGAAGAATAACCCGACGGACCAGAAGAAGCTCAGCATTGAAACCATCAACTGTAAAATCAATTACTGGAGATCAGGGCATGCAGCAAACCCAGGAATATTCGAACACTCAACCAATTCCCATATGAGTAAAGCTATACTAAGTGTAGAATTTAGTTGTATTTTAGCTACAGTTTCAGTCACAAGTTTCCTTTGCTCTTTATATATGTTTTCTCTAAGATTCATATGGTTTGACGCCATTCTTGTAAAACATTTCTACTGTAATAAAGTTGTTTCTGAACCTGAACCCAAAAATACACACTGAACTACTGCTAAGAAGCTCGGCACAAGAGTGTTCAGATGTTAACTCACACGATTTCGTTTATTCTTTTAGTCTTGGTTTTTATCCCTCGTTTATCTCCCATTTACAAAAGTGCATAACTCGTATTTATTTTATCCTTTCCCTATCAAACTAATAAAGATATCAAAGTGGCGGAGCCTCGGTTGTTCCTGGTCGACCCAAATATGTTTTTGTACTATCAAAACTAGTTAATCCGTGAAGGATATGAGGTTCGGATTGTCCCAATATCCTCGAAATAAACGTAAGGGAATGAAATGTTCATCTAAATGTTTCCTTCCTGTTACTGAAACCATTTGTGATGCGGCAATGCCGCCATTCCCCAGCATAACAGCTGTTTAACTTTATGAGCGTCAAGAGAATCACAAAATTCCACAGATAAAAACAAAACAATCAAAATTTTTATGTGATTTTCCCGAAGCCTGTGATCTTAAATTCCAATTACGATGTCCAGATAATGCGATGTGCGTAGTGTCCACAGTAATTCGATGGAATGCCTCCTTTTAAGGTAACTTCCTAGACCCTATATAACCTCCAAACCTAGCTCTATAAAATACCCTTACTTTGTGTACAGAAAGACGAATTAAAGAGCCTTGATTATTTACCTAAACAAACAAATATGTAACGTTGTCTTAAACGTAAAAATGACACGTTACATAATCCCCCCCCAACTTCAAGACGATTAACCTAAAAAGGTTAATCGGAGAGGTCCGCTGCCGACTTAAGGTCTTTGGCATGCCAACTCCCTGGCAGTACTTTACCCGATGGTTCCTGAAGCTCAAATATCCATGGAGAAATTTTATTCCTAATCACATAAGGACCAACGAATTTCGGTGCTAACTTCTTCGAGAAAAACTTCGCAGCATCCGACAAAACATAATTTTTCTTCCAAACACGCTGACCCACAACAAAGTTGGGTACCCTTGTACGCAAATTATACTGAACTACGTTTTTCTCTCCCGCCACCTCTAACCTTCTCTTAACATCCGCATAGAGCTTCCGGAAACCTTCGTTCTTACTTTCAACTGCAGTTTGTACACCATTCTCTTCAGATAATAAAACTGGGTTGGAGTAATCTTTTCCTGACAAACACATATTCCTACCAAAATTAACAAAGAAAGGAGACATCCTGGTTGTCTCATGGGTTGCAGTACGAATCGCGCAGGCAAGTTTATGTATTTGTTCGTCCCACTTCCTGTGGTTGTCTTTCACATAGCAACATAACATGGTTTTTAACGTGCGATTCGTCCTTTCTGTTGGATTTGCTCTGGGGTGATAATACGGATTATACTGAATTTTAACCTGATAACTCTCAGCAAAACGCTTAAACTCATTACTTTTGTACTGAGGGCCATTATCACAAAGTATCAAGCGGGGTACTCCGAAGACCATAAATACTTGTTCCTCAAGGTGCTTGACAACAGCTTGAGTAGGGGCTGTTCGCATTGGAAAAACTAAGGAAAACTTACTCAAATAGTCCGTAACGACGAGAATCCAGCAATTACCCTTTGTTGAACGAGGTAGAGGTCCACATAAATCAGTCGAAATAATTTCCCAAGGACGAGTTGGTTTTGGGTGAGATATCATCTGATCAGATACACCTTGTGTATCACCTTTATGAGCTGCACAGATAAAGCATTTCTTTACAAAAGTTGCCACGTCCTGGCGCATTTTTGGCCAATAATATTTTTCTGCCAGTCTGTGGAAGGTTTTATACACACCCATATGTCCTGCGGTAGGAGGATCGTGAGCTTCTCCAATAATTCTACGCCTATGATCTTTGGGGACTACCTCTTTCCAATATTCGTTAGATGGTGAAAGTTGAGGGTATTCTTGTTTGACATATTTATACAACTTATTATCAGTGTATCTCCAGTTCATAAATTTTAACGGTGATTCTACGACCCTCTTTACCATCTTTTGGTACCATCGATCTTTAATTGCTGTTGAAACATCTCTGGGCTGCGAAATTGTATCAATCATAGGTACTGCGCGAGACAACATGTCCGGGACAACTAAATCTTTCCCTTTCCGATGGATTACTTCAAAATCATATTGCTGCAGTTTTACAGACCAACGAGCAAGTCTTCCACTGGGCTCTTTCAAGCTATGAAGCCATTTTAAGCTAAAATGATCTGTAATGACCTTAAATGAGATCCCCTCAATATATGGCCGGAGCTTCTCTATCGCCCAAACCAATGCCAAACATTCTCGCTCGATGGTCGTGTAAACACGTTCTTGCTTAGTCAAAGATCGACTCAAATAGCATATGACCTTGTCTCCTTCAGGATAAGGTTGCGTTAAACATGCTCCTATTCCATATCCTGATGCGTCTGTTTGAATGACAAATTCTTTGGTATAATCTGGACATGTAAGAATCGGTGCAGTCACTAAAAGTTCCTTAATCTTAATAAATGCCTTTTCGCAGTCTGGAGTCCAATCGAACTTTTGATTTTTCTTAGTTAGAGCTGTAATCGGAGCTATTATCGCTGAAAAATTCTCTATGAAACGTCTATACCAGGATATTGTACCTACAACTCTACGAACTTCTCTGACAGTTCTTGGCCTCTGGAGCTCTAACATGGCTCTAATTTTATTAGGGTCAACTCGGATGCCTCGACGGTCCACTACGAAACCTAAATGAGTCATTTCTGGCCTACACAGTTGGCATTTCTCCCAACTTACCGTTATCTTTGCATTCTGCAATCTTCGTAGGACTTCCTCAAGAATTCTAAGATGTTCAGAAAAGCTCTGTGTGACAATTACGAGGTCATCGAGATATACGTACACGTAGGGGTCTAAATCGTTTCCTATGATGCTATCTATGAGTCTCTGCCAAGTTGCAGGTGCATTATGAAGACCAAATGGTAACCGCTTAAACTGGAAGAGACCTCGTCGACAGATGAATGCTGTTAGTGGCTTCGATGATTCTTCCATTGGTACTTGCCAATAAGCGCTTTTGATATCTAAAGTTGACAAGTATTTAGCATCTTTCAACTTGTCAAGAGTCTCGGATACGAGTGGTAAAGGATAACTATCACGCGCCGTCACTGAGTTCAATTTGCGGTAGTCTACGCAGAACCGATATTTCTTTGTGTTTTTCTTTTGTACCATTACCACTGGTGAAGCCCATGAACTACTACTACGTTCTATCACATCCATTTTCAGCATTTCGTCGATTTCGTCATCAATAAGTTTTTGAATGACCGGTGAGACCTTATATGAACGTTGTCTTATCGGTGCTGCATCTGTTGTAATCTTATGCTCTACCCTGTCTGTACATCCTAGTGAGTCACCCATAATAGTCTTATATTTATCGACCAATTCCTCTAGTCGTTCTGATTCATAAGGCGTAAGAGTAGTTTGTTGGTCTGATGTTTCTAAAGAACAAATCACATCTTTACTATCGGCAAAGTGCCACTCATTAGTACTTAAGTTCGGTACTATCCCCATCGAAATCCAAAAATCTAATCCTAAAATCAAAGTGTGCGGCAACTTAGGAACGACGACGACCTCTATTAACCTAAATTTATCCTGAACTCGCATAGGAAGCTGCACTGTCCCAATACTACTCGTGCTTTGACCATTTGCCACAATACAACTGGTCTTCT
The DNA here is from genome assembly GCA_963576565.1 of Aspidapion aeneum. Lineage (NCBI taxonomy): Eukaryota > Metazoa > Arthropoda > Insecta > Coleoptera > Brentidae > Aspidapion > Aspidapion aeneum. The sequence goes on along the minus strand of OY755043.1, from coordinate 58,169,854 downwards.
TTGTCGTATCAAGTGAAAAACCAAACCTCTCGATGATTGACCAACCATGATTCCCTAAAAAGGTACGTGAAGCCCCGGAATCCAACAAACCTAATAACTTATTTCCGAGCACATCCACTTCTAAATAAGGCCTTTCATCTTTACGAGCATGACTTATCACATAATCTAAAACGTACGTTAGCCTATCGGTCGATGCTTGTTCAGGCTGACTCGAAGGTCGACCACCTACGAGCGCCTGGGTCCGTTTCCCTGACGATTACAATTACGACATTCTCTTATTGTAACACCTGCCTGTCCACACGAATAGCACTGTTTGCCTCTAGGTAATGCGCACCCGATCGCCATGTGCCCTGTTTGGTTGCATCTGTAACAAACAACGTCCCTGTTCGCCCTACCAGATCCAACACCCTGTGGTTGTACATCCCTGTCATTTACACTAGACTGACCACTAGCTGGTTGCTGTCTATCTCTATCAGCCCTAGCAGCAAAATTCATGGCTGTTTCTGTCGAATCTATTAGCAGGATGATTTAAATTCTGTTGGTTCGATGTCCCGGCACCTGATATTTGAATTGCATCAACCCCTGTTGAAAAATCGTCACTGTCGCTCTCTACGTCAACGTAGGCCAAGTCAGGTTCAATAGATTGGTTTTTCCTAGGTGTAAAATTTTCCTCCTCTAAACCATATCTCTGGTCTATTCTACGACACAGATCCTTTAAATGTGATAGGCTATTGACCTCAGTAGCAATTAACCCATTTTTATAGATGTCCGCGATATTTCTGAAGACGATAGCTAATTTCGCCTCTTCGGAAACAGGACAGCCAAGTCTTTGGAAATATGTGTTCATGACAGCAATATAGGTCCCTATAGACTCTCCAGGGCCTTGTTTACGTTTTTGAATCTCCTTCAATAGCTTCTCGCCATATGAAGAAGGAAGATATTCTGCCATGAACCTCTGTTCCAGCTGTTCCCACGTATGGACTTCTCTTCGAACATCTTTGTAAAAAGTATAAGCTGACTTTTCAAAAAGATCAATGCCCGAATTCAGTAAAACCTTTTTGCTGACTCCTCTCGCCTGACTTAACTCGTCCACTCTCTCAAAAAATGCGGTGACGGAGATCGTACCCCTCTCGCCTGTAAACTTTATGTTCCACTTATGCGGAGGTACAGGTGCAACATGATATGAAGTACCAGGATCACTTGACATTGGTACTGGCGACGAACATGAAAATGGTCGTGACTGAGCAATTGGTGCAATGCTACTTTGGAGGGCAGCTAAACTCAAAGGAACGGTAGACGGTTGTTGATACTGAAAAGCTGTTGTACCGTAATTCTCAATCGGCATAGGGACTGGTGCCTGTATTGGTGCTTGAGTTGGGTTCGTTAGCACTTGCATTTGCACTGGAGCAATGACCGACGGTTGGTTTGTGGGCTGTTGAGCTGTTCTTTGTGTGCTCGAGAGCTGTGGTTGCGGGAAATGAGACTGGTTAGGTGTGTTGCCAGCATTTGTTGAGTGGTCTGAGCTTCGACTCGTTGATTGAGTTTCAGATGCTTCATCATCATCTGAGGTCACGCCAACTCTTAATAAATCTGTTGCTTGGCTCTGCAACCTCCCAATCAAACTCAAGGTTTCCGCAACCAGTATGCCTTTGGTTTGACTTTCTTCAAAGTTAGACGGATTCATGTTATTTATCCTGGCCAACACGTGTTCCAACCTCACAGCGATTTTTCTAAACTCTCCCCCTTTACTCGTACCAGAGAACTTCTCTACCAGCGGTACCAGACTATCAAGCTTCTTCATGCAGCTAAAAGCATCTTGGCCAAATTTAAAGGGATACGGAGGGTATCTCATACTTCCATCAGTCCTTTCTCTCTGTCTAATCAATATGAGCTGTTGCTTCATCTCTTCCACCGATCCAATGGCTATGCCTCTCCATGTTAATTCGTAGATTAACTCGTCCTTGACTAAGTACCTTATGTCAGACAACCGACTCAAAGAAATAGCCATGGTGCCTTTTATATATATTAAAACTTTAAACTTTAATTAAAACTGTTAATTATACCTCCCAATTATAAAAACTAAACCACGCAATAACAAACACAAAGTTCACTTTAAATTCACCAGTGAAAATCACTATAAATTTTCTCACAAATGTAGAAAATATAAAACTTAAATACGGGCAGACGCGAACAAAACCGAAAAACACCGGAGCAGTAAGAAAATAAAATTTATTTGCATTTAAAAATGTAATCATAATTTATGTTAAGTATTTGTACAACCAACTATGACGTCCAACCCTGCAGAGAGAAATAACTACTTAAATCCTAAATTAGAATTAACAAGTAGCCATAACAAAAGTTAAAAAAAAATAAAAGAGAGACAAGAGTTTTGGCAGTGTTTAGGTCTTATGTTTCACTCCTGCGTGAGTAAAACACAAAAAAAAATAATTGCGCTTATCCTAGCTGAACTGGATTAAAATTAAAGTTAAGTGATGTTTGTTTACCTCAGCAACCGAATAGGTAAATTTATCCCTAAATGGAACGTACAACAGACTACCTATAACAAAAATCCCAAAGCTGTTGTACACAGTTAAAGCTAGGGTATACTCCTGCTATTGCAGAACGGCTCCACTAATAAACTCCTCAAAAAAACCCAAATTGCCGTATACAATGATTTTTCTAAAAAGAAAGAATCAAAACCCACTTTAACCTGCTTACCTACTCTGAGTTTACACGAAACATGCATTGCTTAAGGTCACATCATCCCTTAATATATAAGTGAACGCAATAAACATCGGAACAGATGTTCATGTTATAGAAATCTTAAATTATGCTCAATTTAAAAAAAAAATCCGCTGGCTGAAATTGCGTTGAATTAGACTAGTAAGGATGTTGTGTGTAATTAAAAAATAATTTAAAGAAAATTTGAAAAAAAAAAATTACCGATGGTAAAAAAAATTTACACAAATAACGTCTTAGTAGGACTGCAACTCTCTAATAATCGTTAAAATGAAATTCTCAATACTTTAACTAAATTGATGCAAACCATGGTCAAGAAGACCCTAGGATCGTACCGAAAGGTGTCCAAAAAAAAATTAAAAAAAAAAAAAATTTGGTGTCGACCACAGTAGTCCAATAGTCAAAAAAAATTAATTAGTGACTCACTAAAATTTTCAAAAATTACTCCACTCTGATAGGTGGTTTGGAGTAGGGAGAAGAAAAAAAAAATTAAAACAAATGATGATAGGTTGTTAAAACGTGAGGGTTCGAAATAAAATTATATTTTAATTCAGAAAAAAAAAATATTTAAATAAACTGGTAGAACCATTGTAGGGACAAGGTACTACTATGCACCAAGGAAAAAATGTCCAACAAGAAAATCAAGTCTCCCTTTTAAAAAAAAAATATTAAAAAAAAAATATTTAAAAAAAATATTTTCAAAAAAAAATTAAAAATGTTTAAGTGGGGTTGCAGCTCCCATTAGTGAACCTTAAAAAAAAATTTAATAGAACCAGCACCAGAAAAATCTTATTCGAGTTGTCATGCAACAGTTTTTGTTTTTTTCCTTTAAAAAAACAGTTGTCAATTCCCTTTCCTCTCCCAAAACTGTGGCAATGTGAAAAGTCAATGAGCTAGAAAAATTTATTTACTATACAAAAAAAAATGTTGAAAATTAAATTTACTTAAGAATCATAAGGTATAAAAATCGTGATTGAAAAAAAAAACCAATCAGTTTAGGAAAAGTTTTTAAAAAAATGTTTATGTTACAAAAAAACAAACGATGTTAGTATATTTGTTTAAAATTATTACTAAAGGAAACAACCAACGTGAGTACTCATTTACTGTACCCCTATATTAATGTGAACCTAAGTCTTAAACTTTGCACTCAACCCCGTAAAGAATTGTCCCGTGTGCCCTTTCAAAAAAACAAATATGGAAACAATTTCAAGGATCACCTATAAGAACGTTGAAAAACTAAATCTGCCTACTCAAGTGTCTTTACACACAACATCTACTCAAAAAAAATTTACTGCTTAATGCATTCTCAGATCCTTATTCCTGGTGTTCACGAGATCTAAAATTAAGTTGGGCCCTTTCCACAACTATCAGTCAAAGCAAAACTACCAAATGTCCAAGGGCTAATGAGACCCTATCACCAACAAATGATATTTTGAAATGAAACAGTTGGGAATCATCCTGCGTAAAAACCAGAGAACAAAATCAAGAACCAAAAACTATTACATTAATTTTAAAAGAGCATAATAAAACTCCCGGCCCCAATTAAACTTTTGTTATCTCAACAAAACTCGGCCTAAAACCAAAAAACTTTTTATTAGACATTTCCCCTATTCCCTAAGTATAATGTCAATAGAACCCAAAAACTTGTGATTTCCATTCCAATCCCATCTGGACCCTATATATTTTTTAAACGGTCAAACACCCACAGGCGAAACAATATCTTATTTCAAAGAAAGGGTGAAGATATTTTGAAGCACCCTGTGAAAATAGGACACTTATGGAAAACTGTTCAGATCAGTGTTCTTACTACTTTTTAACCTAAATATATCTAGTTCCCTCCAAACAAAACGTTTTTTTTCTATAAGACCCAAACACTTAACCAATAAATCTTGTTATTTAAAATTATGATTCGGGAGTAAAAAGATTTATTTATTCCTGCCTGATCAACTAAGACAAAAAAAAGTTCCCCTTTTGCAACTCAAGAAGTTCCTGTTTGGTCCCCCCAAAAAAATACAACCTGTCTGGTCACCCTTTAAAACTACGACCACTATACAAACCGTTTTGACCAAAACAAGAATTCGAGAAGTTATGTTAACAGAAAGGAAATAATCTTTTACGAAAAATTAAACCATTTAAAAAAGAAGCAAAATTTGGAAATATTTTTACCAATTACCCCCGCCTAGCATTTATATTTAGTTGAAAGTCTCTCTTAAATTCACTGACCACTTTCACGGCCTCACAATGATATTACTTAAAAAAATTACTGAACTTTACAAATGAACTAAAAAAAAATCAAAAAAAACTTATATCTATATCTGTCTCAGCTAAACATTTATTTTGTGGTATTATATCTAGTTGGGCTTCAAATTCATTTTCTCTGTATTCAATCCGGAGCAGGCAAAACTTCTCAAGGCTCAAACATAAATGTTTGCTCTCCAATGGCCATGACCAAGCTATGACCTGAACGCAGAAAAAAATACAGAAAAAAAATAATTGTGAACCAGAAAACTTTAATTGATAGAAATACCCGTAGGTCATTTTTAAGAAAAATGCACTCCAAAGCCCAACGCTATATTTTCTACCAAAAAAAAAATTGACCAGTCACAAAAACACAACTAGACAACTAAACTGGCAACCAAAGAACAAAAATACCCCAAAAAAAATGTTAACTGGACTTTTGGCATTGATCTTCAGCCAAGGTGTCACTCTAGGATTTTAGCCTTGTGTTTCCTAACCTCCTGAGCCGACACTAGTAGTAGTACCCTCCTCTGACCCGATGTAACTGAGTGACGTAAGGTCTTAATTGTCATCCAACAGTTACCACCAAAAAAAAAACAAGAAAAGAAAATGACAAAGCAAAATAAACTCATTTTCCTTTTCTTTCATTACTAATTAATACTTTCAACTAAACAAATCTACTAGCTGTTAAGCTATATTTACTTTAAAACAACTCAGCCAAGAAAAATTTGTGTGAAACCCTGTAAAAATATTCCAAATACCAAGTAGTGATATCCCACAAAAAATTAAAATCACCAAAAAAAATAACTTGACCTAAATAAATTGATTGCACTAAAAAATAATCGGTGAAACAATTTCTATCTTATCACAAGCAGGAAATAATAACATATTAGAAGTAGGCAACCTGCAAGAAAAAAATTGTTAGAAAAAACACACTACATCTGGCATATATTTAAACCTAAAAAGACTATGTCTGGAGGTCCATCCACCTATAAATCAACAAATAAAAATTGAAGTAAATTTACATTGTTGTATTTATTTTTCTTAAAAAAAATTAAAACATGTTTTTCCTACAAAAAAACTTAAGAATTAAGAACATGATTTGGACGCTGTTGAATAAAAACTCCCATGCTCCTCATCCACTTATTCTTCCTTAATAAATAAAAATGAATATTTTATTTTCCAAGAAAAAACTTGTGAAGATAAGCCAACAAGAAACTATGAGGTTTACTAAAACAACAAAACGAGTTCCAAATCAACGCCCAAATTACCAAAAATATTTAAAAAGTGTTATTTCCAAAAACCAATGATCTTGTTTTTCATTAAAAAAAATTGATTGGGTATCAAAACCACCGACAGCCACTGAAAGCCTTTAACCTGGCTTTGGCTGTACCACAAAAATTTTATGTTTTAGAAAATTTTAAGAAAATTAAAAAAAAAATTCTTTTTTTTTCAAATCAAAAAAGAACAATAAAAAATTACATCAGATGTTAAAAAACTAGCCAAAAACCACGTAGGGCGCCAATTTGTGGCCTTAAAAAAAGTAAAAAAAAATTTGGGCGCCAATTTGTGGCCTATTTAAAATGCATTGTGTGACATTTGTGGCAGCTTAAAGACGTTGCCGCCATTTTGTGACATTGTAATTAGAACAAACACAATTTGCCAATCTGTGACACAAAAACCCACTGAATAATTAAACAAATATCTGGAAGCAGAACTGTATTTTCCAGCTAGGTAAAACATTGATATGCCCGGTAACTTTTATACAGTGGAGAAGGGGGGGGTTCAGAAATAAGAAACTTTTAAGTGCGCCACATTATTTAATACCAATGTTTTACAAAGAAGATCTTAAATAAAATACAGTTCAACCCAAACGTTGCAGCCAAACAATGAAATTCTACTTACTTCCAAGGCTTCCAGAGTATTTGTGTAATTAAGAATAACCAAAAAAAATAAACAGAATAAAATTCTAAAAGATTGAATTAAGATGACAAAACTAGAAGCACTTTACAGGTAGATGGACTCCTTTAACAGGTCATAGTTATCTACATCTGAATCAGTAGTGTGAGACTCAGTTGTATAAATGATGGTTAAAAATAAGATATACTTCCAAAATTATTCTGTCATAGGGGAGATCCGGACCAAATATCTGCTGTCATCATTCTACGTTGGGTAGAATGAAACAGACAGCAACCCAGTCCGAGATCCACCCCATGAGGTAAAAATGTGTAACGAAACCGCTAAAACATGTAATCTCATCTCTCTTTTGTCTCCGCAAAGTTGGTCATTGGGTTGTACAAATAACACAAGAAAAATTAGTTCATCTTGTTTATTTTAAAAGGTAAAACTGGAGTATTACCAAAAACATGAAATAAAAAAAAATAATGGGATGTAGTGGAACAAGTCAGGGCCTAAGTAGCAAGACAATCCAAATTTCACAAGAGAAATTGTCTTAAATAAATGAAATGAAGGAAAACTTAGTAAATACACCGCAAAATTGTGGTTATGACGTCATACCGTTACCTTGCGTTTACAAGAAGTGTTAAAATTAAGCTGTGCAAAATTATATAGGGAAAGATCACTTCTAAATTATATTGTGAAAGTTATATATGAGAAAAAAAATTATAGTTAAGGCTTGCTCCTACCTTGGTCCTTGATTATATTGTTAAAATAAAAAAATGTGTTTTATTTTGTAAACCTGGATGTGTTGTACCAGACATCTTCTGCTACTCCAGGTCCCGTTCTGCTCGCGCCTCCCCTAGTGCCCGCTTAGCACATCACGCTAGGGCCACACTGGTTGTGGACAATGTTGCTGATTCTTTGCCCGAGCGTAGAACCCTGTGGAAAATGAAATGTTTCAGTTTCCTGGAGAACCCCATGTCGACTCAATAAAATACAGCAGATTTAAACAGATGAACTAAAATAACCCTACGTACCTTTCCCAGGGTTAGAACTGGCTCGTCCGGCTTCCCACCAGCGTCCAGCACCGCTGCCGATGGAATGGACAGGGCTGTAGACAAAGGAGAAAAACAATATATAGTTTTTATCCAACACGTGGTTAAAAGAAAAATATAAAAACGCCAAAAATTCCCCACGTCTGTTGTCAAAAAAAGTACATTTCACACGAAAAATAACTACAATTTGGGAGGCAAATATTATCTTGAAGAGTACTCAAATAAAAAAAAATGAAAAAAAATAAAATCGAACTTACCGCTGCTCTTTCCGTACAAAATGGCGTAGGCCGACTTAAAATTCCCCTCAAAAGGGTGCGAGCGTCACTCCAGATTACGCCTAGACACGACGGACTCACTTGTACAGTCTCTGGGACTGAACCTGCAGTTTTTTGCAGTGCCACTAACCAAAACAATGGCGATCCCAGAGCCTGCTGCCGACCCAGCCAAAATTCGTTAGCAAAGAGAGACAAAGCACTTCGTCGAGAATACCAGAATAATGAAGTCGCCGGAAACCGTTTTGTAAATTTGGTGGGGAGTGGGGACGGTAAAACGCAATAGTACCAACCTAATCTTCCCGGTTAAATTCAAATAAAGGATGCGAACCTATTTATAAAAAACTTTTTCGCCAAAAATAAATCTCTACCTTCAGTGGCAAGACTGGAAGAAAAAACCCGGGGTTTTCAAAGTAACCAATGAGGAGATACAGCAATAGTTCTATACAGGTATATAGGGGCCAGCACCGACCAAGGGGATAGGAAGTACGTAAAACGCACCTTGAGGTGTTGTCGGATCTATTTCCACGGTTGAAATTTTTATAACAAGGACGTCGAGACACCCTCCATACATTTGACCGAACACCCGCCTACCGGACCCCCACCAACATATCAAGTAGAAGAAGAATAACCCGACGGACCAGAAGAAGCTCAGCATTGAAACCATCAACTGTAAAATCAATTACTGGAGATCAGGGCATGCAGCAAACCCAGGAATATTCGAACACTCAACCAATTCCCATATGAGTAAAGCTATACTAAGTGTAGAATTTAGTTGTATTTTAGCTACAGTTTCAGTCACAAGTTTCCTTTGCTCTTTATATATGTTTTCTCTAAGATTCATATGGTTTGACGCCATTCTTGTAAAACATTTCTACTGTAATAAAGTTGTTTCTGAACCTGAACCCAAAAATACACACTGAACTACTGCTAAGAAGCTCGGCACAAGAGTGTTCAGATGTTAACTCACACGATTTCGTTTATTCTTTTAGTCTTGGTTTTTATCCCTCGTTTATCTCCCATTTACAAAAGTGCATAACTCGTATTTATTTTATCCTTTCCCTATCAAACTAATAAAGATATCAAAGTGGCGGAGCCTCGGTTGTTCCTGGTCGACCCAAATATGTTTTTGTACTATCAAAACTAGTTAATCCGTGAAGGATATGAGGTTCGGATTGTCCCAATATCCTCGAAATAAACGTAAGGGAATGAAATGTTCATCTAAATGTTTCCTTCCTGTTACTGAAACCATTTGTGATGCGGCAACGCCGCCATTCCCCAGCATAACAGCTGTTTAACTTTATGAGCGTCAAGAGAATCACAAAATTCCACAGATAAAAACAAAACAATCAAAATTTTTATGTGATTTTCCCGAAGCCTGTGATCTTAAATTCCAATTACGATGTCCAGATAATGCGATGTGCGTAGTGTCCACAGTAATTCGATGGAATGAATCCTTTTAAGGTAACTTCCTAGACCCTATATAACCTCCAAACCTAGCTCTATAAAATACCCTTACTTTGTGTACAGAAAGACGAATTAAAGAGCCTTGATTATTTACCTAAACAAACAAATATGTAACGTTGTCTTAAACGTAAAAATGACACGTTACAAAGTGGGCAATGTAAGTTTTATATAAATTTACATTTATAGGAGAGGGAACTAAATTAAAATGTTGGTGTTTTTAAATTTTTTCATATAGTTTTATCATATTGTCTTTCAGTCTTCAAAAGTTCAGCTCTCTAGCGTTTCTGGAAGTGGGCAGTGTTACTTTTACATAACTTTACATTTATAGGGGAAGGAAGTAAATTAGAATTTTGGGGTGTTTTAATTTTTTTTTATAACTTTATCATAGTTACTATCGGTCTTCCAAAGCTCAGCTCTATAGCATGTCTAGAAGTAGGCAATGTTACTTTTACTTAACTTTACAATTGTAGAGGAGGAAAGTAAATTAGAATTTTGGGGTGTTTTAATTTTTAGTTAGTTTTATCATAGTTCCTATCAGTCTGCCAAAGCTCAACTCTCTAGCATTTCTGGAAGTGGGCAATGCTACTTTTACATAACTTTATGTGAGGGGAGTAAATTCAAATTTTGGGGTTTTTTGATTTTTTCCTATAGTTTTATCATAGTTCCTATCAGTCTGCCAAAGCTCAACTCTCTAGCATTTCTGGAAGTGGGCGATGCTACTTTTACATACATTTAAATGTATAGGGGAGGGGAGTAAATAAAATTTTTGGGGTTTTTTGATTTTTTCCAGGGGTTTGGTCATAATTTGTATCAGTCTGCCAAATTTCAGCTTTGTAGCATGTTTGGAAGTACAGTAGAATATTGATGATCTATACATGAGTGAGTGAGTCAGTGAGTGACAATTTTGACGTTTTTTGAAATTTCGTAACTAGTTTACTACTTTATGGAAGTCCATGAAACTTGGGTTCTTAACTCCATGGAGATCTACGACTGTGCAAAGTTTGAGATTCGTAGCTCATTCCGAAGTAGAGTTTTAGGTAGGTCAAATATCGGCTGAAATGTTTCCAGAAAAGATGGTTACGGCGCGCGCACTTGGCGAGGCACAGCCGTGCCCTCAGATGACTAAACTCTAAGTATAGGAAATATCTCTGGCAAAATTGTTAAAAAATGAAATATTCAATTTTTGACGATTTTGCCAGAGATATTTCCTATATTTAGAGATAAGTCATCCCATTTTTTAAACTAAGCTTAAGCATAGCTTTCATTAATAAACATATAGGCATCATTAAGAAAAAAAGTTAATCGAATTCAACTTTTTTTGCATTTTGCGACTAAACCCATCGGAAAATAGGAAGGTTGCTCACTGAGCAATTCTATTAATGTTTGCAAAGAAAATAAGTCCCAAAAAATTTCACGGCCTCCGCTACTATAAAATCTGTCGTCAATCACAAATTTTTATTTTTACCAACCTATTCAGGATATTTACAAAAAAAAAATTATCCATCCTTCCCGTAGGTATGAAAGGTTATTGGGATTATTTAAAAAAACTTTTTTTGTGTTTTCTCAAAATAAGTTATTTGGGTTAAAAAAGACCTAACACCAAATGTGCTTATGGTGTCTTTCTTTCCATCTGCGTCTGGTACACGATAACTCAAAAACCGATAAACCGATTTTAACCAAATTTAGCACAAACATTTTGCGGTACCCATGGATAAGGCCATTAAAATTAAATCTGGGTACTTTAAAAAATCATTTAAGAACCGCATCACCTAACAAAACGAGGTTTTCAAAGTTAGATTAAAAGTAATATTTTCAACGACATTTGTAATATCTCTTTGTTTGAAAGTTGAGGACAATGATTGAGTAAAAACAAAACTTCCATTGTCTTTATTTATTTTAAAGACCAGGGACCCACCGACCAGCACTTTGTTGAGGTTTTTGTTGGATATAATTCAATCATTACAGGGTAAGAATCTTTTGTCAAAAACTCGGAACATTTTGTCGAGGTTTTAAAAAGGATCGAATTAGATCCCGACGATAGATTTATAAGTTTTGATTTAGAAAGTTTTTACATCAACGTGCCAATAAATGAGTCACTCAGTATCATTAAAAACAAATTACAAACTGATAATACACTTCACGAGAGAACATCGCTATCGGTGGAGGTGATGTATCTATTGGAGCTCTGTCTCCGTAACTCTTACTTTCAAGTGAAACATAAGTTTTACGCACAAAATGATGGACTTCCAATGGGTTTGTCTCTTTCGCCAGTGGTAGCAAACATTTACATGTAGTGGTTGGAGGACCATGCAGCAAGTCATGCCAAAACTATGGCCACGATACATGGATGACACATTTATTATATGGCCGGAAAATGATGAAGAACTGGAGAATTTTTTAAACCATCTGAACGGTATTCGACCAACAATGAAATGCAGAATGGAAATCGAAAAAGATTCGGCCTTACCGTTTTTGGATGTTCTTGTGAAACGACAGACAGAAACATTCAAACCACTGTATATAGGAAACCTAGACACACGGGACCGTACCTAAATTTTAAGTCTAATCATCCTGTTGTTTCAAAACAAGGAGTTATAAGAAATTTGTAATAAAGAGCTGTAAATATTTGTAGTAATAATGAAGAATTAACCACAGAAATCAAAAACATTAAAAAGAACTTAAAACAGAATGGTTATTCCGAGAAGTTAATATGCTCAAAGGTCTATAAAATTAAGAAGAAACCAAATTTAGCAAATTCACAAACTAATAATCCGTTGGGTGTTAGTAAAATTCCATGATTATGTTTAAAGGATTTCAGAAAACATAAGACGAATAGTCAAACAATATAATATAAAAACAGTATTTCATCGGGAAATACGATATTGACCAAATCCCGTGTGTGTGGTAAATCATATACAGGTGAAACGAAATGCCCTCTTTAGGTTAGGTAAATAAACATGTAAAAAGTACCCAATTAAGGGATATTGAAAAATCCGGTTTAGCGGATTATGCATGGTCAAATGATCACAGGATTCAATGGTCAGAAGCTAAAGTTTTGCATAAGGAGTCGCAATGGCGAAAACGAAAGTTTATTGAAGCTGCGTTTATAATGCAGAATAAAGAAGTTTTCAGTCAACCAAGCACGGACATACCAAACATATGGAAACCGCTACTTAAGGAAAACAAGCGTCTTAGGAATAAAAAGGGGGTGGGTGGTCACACCTGACTGCACACCAAGTAGTAGCCTGTAGACTGGATTGTTTAGTTAACGCTTGAAAACGGTTAGAGATACTTACAAACAGAGACGTCGTGTTTAAAATAAATAAAGAATGGAAGTCTCAAATTTTGTTTCTATTTGCAATATCGTCAAAGTTCGTCAGTCACAGGGTTTGAGATATAAAAAAAATGTTTAAAAAATCATGTCTTACTAACAACAGCAGCTAGCGAAACGCGGTTTTCAAATTTAGATTAAGAATAACATTTTCAAGAAAATTTTTTATAGCGTCAAAGTTTACCAGTCACAATTAAAAAGAAAGAAAATTGTATATATTTCAAAAACGACAGCAGCAGCTAAAGTAATGTAGTTTTCACAAATTGATTAAAAATTTCATTTTAAACAACAATGAAGCTACCTTAACACACAGAAGGGTTTTTTAAACATTTGACTGGATTATCAACTTTTCTTGAATTTCCTACAAATCTAAGGAAAATAATCAATACATGCTTTCCGTTAAATCATATTATTTTTTATGGAATTTGTTTATTTTTTTCTCTCACAAACTACCATTTTACAACTTTTATCGAAAATCATGCCACCTGTGTCAGTAGGGCGGGACATTAACTGAGTCGACCAATCGGGTGTGGGTTTTCAAGGGAAATTTCTCTTTTTTCCTAGATTTGTGGGCATTTCGAGAATAATGCCACTGCTAATTTTCCATAATATGGTAATAAGTTTTGTTTTTTCAGAACTTCATAAAAATGTCAACCAATCAACATGTCCAAGATGTTTACGACAAACAAGCAGAAGGTATACTTCAGGCACATATAGCATGTCTCAAGAACTGGGGAGAGGCCATCTATAACAATACCCCATACAAATACAATAACCGTAAGAAAACTTTAATAATTTTGGAAAACTTTTAAATTTTTGAGAAGTTTTTGAAATGTTTAAGAGTTTTGAAAATGTTTTGGGCTTTTTTTGAGTATAGAGAGTGAAATTTAAATTTTGCACCAAACTTTAAGGGATGATGGAAAGGTCAAAAGTAGACAAAAAGTTCAAATAACTTTTGGTCAAAACTTTTGGTTTGTCAAGTTTAAAGATTGAGGAAAACTGTTAATTTTAAAAACGACAAATTTTACAATATCAAATAATTTTGTGATTCATTGTGATAACTATAAGTTAATGAGATACAGTGTGTCCAAATAAGTATAAACGATAACAAAATAAGTACCTACCTAGGTAAATAATAAAAGATAGCAAGTGCGTGCAGTGAGAAGCAGCATCGATTCACGGCTCGACGGTCGGTAGTAAATTTGACTTATTCCTCCCAATCTTCGCAGTAACTCGGACCGCATGGTATATCTAAGGCCCCCTTAGTAGTTACAAAAAATAGTAATCTTAGCACCACATTTAATTTTTACAAATTGTATTTGTTGAAAAGAAAAAATAGTTTTTTGATCATAATTTTGAGTATTTTTCCTTTTCTTAAATAATTTTAACACTCAATTATTACCTTTATTGTAGTGCCTAAAATTATAAAGAATAGAATTGTCAATTTTGACACCCAGTGCCTAAAAAAAAGGTTTTTGTTGCAAACTTAAAAGAAAAAAATCCTTCTTTTGATCATTCTTTTCACCCCTTAAGCCTTTAGGTCTCAGCTACCGTATATACTTATACGTTTACTGAAAAAAATAAAGATATCAAAATGTTTATAAAAAAACGGATGTAGTTATATTTAAGAAACTAGCAAAAACTCTTAAAGTTTTTTTTAATTAATCTTTTGTGTAAATGTCTAGATAGAATCTAATACTTTTTGGTCTGAATTGGATCAAATGGCGCCTAAGTTCTTATAAGGACTTTTCTTTTTATTTAAACTATAAGTATTTTTGATAAAAGTTGCACACTTATTCGACCAAACCACTGAATTATACTAAGGACACTCAACGTTAAGGCAAGCTTTATAGGAAGCGAAGCCTGTCATTGATTTTCTATTTTTTGGTTATTATTTTTGAAATGTTTTCCTCGGTTTCGCATTGGCGACTCGGTTTTATATTAAATGTGTTGTTTACGCAGTCTGAAGGTATCTAAACTATATATATTTATGTATTTAGAAATAAAAAGTTATGCTGCAAACTATCTGGAAACTCTATTATTATTAAATAGTTCTTCAGACTGTGTTAACAGTTAACACCACATTTTTAAAATAAGAACGAGCTGCCAATGCGAAACCGAGGAAAACATGTCAAAAAATATAACCAAAAAATAGAAAATCAATGTCAGGCTACGCTACCTGTAAAGCTTGCTTGACGATAAGTGACCTTAAATTATACGGAAAGGCCCAGGTCTATCATGATGCTCGAAATAGGCATGGGTAACACAGAAAATTTTCTTTCGCGTGTCGATACAATGACGCTGACACTGCTTGCTGTATCGAGGCATTGTGTCAGCACAATTGTGTCATGACACAGTGAGAGCGGTGAGCTATAAGCGATACAAAATTGTGCCAGCCTTGGCAAAACTGATTTATATTTTATTTTGCGACGCATCAACTATTTTTATCGTTGTTTGTTTTATTCTACGTTTAGGTACTCGAGAATTCGAGGAAACCCCGACTCAAGACTTAACTATAACCAAAAGAGAGAGCTGTTTTCCAGTTTGGTGTTCTGTGTCATAAACACTCTGTGTCATGCAGTCGTGGTATAATACGTATATCCTATCCACGGGCTTTTTACCAATCGTGACGTTACTTTTAATTGTTTCAACAATACTGTGACATTATTGCGACAATTAAAATAACTTTCACCACTTCCTTTCTATCCGCGTCCCAGAACGTGTGTGTGTTTTTTGTGTCTTGTCTTTGTCTTAAATTTTTCTCTAAAAAAAAACCAAATAACTTCTCTTTTATGAGGGTAAGTGATAGCACAACTGAGATATTATCACGTGTGGAAATTTGTATAAGGAAAAATGATTAAACCAGCCCAAAATCCTAATTTTTCTGACGCGAATGGCGCCAATCTGGCAGCCATTTTAGAAAAAAAATGACCAAACCATGAAAATGGCGGGTAATAAAGAAATAAAAAACGCCTCGAAAGAGGGAAAAACCAAAATTTTGTAATATAACGACGGGAATATAGTTTGCTAAAAATAGCCAAAAAAATTCTAGACCTTCAGTTGGAATCAACTAAGGAATTCAACGTGAAGGGGCAAAACCGTATAAGAGTCATTTTTAAAACAGCTAAAGGGGCAAATGATTGTATAACTAAACACGCGGAAAAAGAATCGGAGCTTAGGGCCATTGTACCCTTCGGCATGATCACTCGCAAAGACATAGTAAGGGGGTAGACGCCGCCTTCTCTGAGGAAGAGATAATGAAAACCTGCAGGACAGGACCAAACGCTTCAGTAAAAAGGATAATTCAGACAAAGAAAATCCAAAATGAGTTCCTACAGGCACGATGCTTTTTACTTTTAAAGGGACAGTCCTCCCTAGAGAGATTAAAATTTATGAGTTGCCAATGAGGGTTCTACCCTATGTTGCACCAGTAACCCAATGTTTTGATTGATGATTGTAAACGATGCCAAAACTGTATTAAGACTCATGATCAGGAAGAAAGCTGTCAAAAATGGTGTATTAATTGCAAAACTAATGAGCATAAAACAACATCAAGAGACTGCCCGGAATATAAAAGACAAAAAAGAATTAAGGAAATAATGGCCCACGAAAGTATCTCATACTACGATGTGAATGCTGGAGTCCCTAAAAAAACACACCTTTTATTTTTAATACTGCAGATTTTCCAGAAATTAAAACTAATGAAAGAATAAACAGCAGACAACTTGGAACACCAACAACATCACTGAAAAGAAATAAAATAGAAGAAAATATTTCACCCAAGAGAACGAAGACAGTAACAACAAAGGGATTTAGGGGTTTCAATAGGCAGGAACATGGTGACTGCCTGTTAAACCCCTCGGGACGACTTCCTATCTTTGGATCTTTGGCTTTCGTAAATGAAGAATATAAAGGAGGGCCTCCGGGAGACCCTCCAGGCAACAATATGGACCAAGAGGAAAAGCTACCAAAAACCCCGACAGCTGAGGAAACACCCATATCCTATATTCCATTAATAAATAGCGAAAAAAAGAAGACAAAGATAAATAGAAATGTCCTTAATGAGAATAGCTCTGACATTAGTTCTGAAATGGAATTGTAATTTTCCCTAATCTAAAAAAAGAAAAATGCCCAACATTAATATAAACACAATTAAAAATAATACAATGGAATATGCAAAGCTTTAAACATAATAAGGCAGAATTAATTAATATAATCTGTGAACATGACCCAGATATAATTTTTCTTAATGAAACTTGGTTAAGTTAAGATAACTGTAATATAAAAAAACTATTTATTCATTAGATGCGACAGATTAGATGGATATGGAGGAATAGCAACCCTAATTAAAAAAATATAAAATATAGCAAATATTCAATACGTGATAAAGTTTCATGGCATAATCATAAAAGTAGGCGAGATCAACCTGGTTAATGTATATTGTATACCAAACTCAAATATCTTCGAACAACAAATGATGCAACTATTGGAAAAGACTGAAGGGGACTGCCTATTTATGGGTGACCTTAATGCCCATCATATAACCTGGGGTAGTGCATATAATAATAGACATGGAACTATAACCTTTAGATTGATTAAAGAACAAACCTTAGTATTACTTAATGATGGAACATCTACCAGACTAAGACCCCCTGGAAGTAATCCCAGCCCAATTGACCTAGCTATAATAACCCAAAATCTTAGCACTAGAACATCCTGGAAAATCCTAATAGAAAATGGGAACAGCGATCATAACCCCACCATGGTAGAGATCAAGAACAAATAATTCCAAGTCATCCCCAATAAAAAACCACTAAAATATAATGTTAAAAGGGCTAAATGCGAATCCTATAAGGAAATTGCAGAGAGACAAACTTTAAAAATATTGAAAACCAAAAAAATGACCATAAAAAATTTGAGGAAACCATCTTACAAACAGCTGAAGAAACTATATCTAAAAACAAAGAGCATACAATACCTAGGAAACCAGGAAACCCATGGTGGGATGCTGAGTGTAAACAAAAATAAAAGAAAGGAAAAATGCAACAAAAAGTTTTAAAGATACCCCAAACATAACAAATTTCTTAAAACAAAAAAAAACAAATTGCAATTAACAAAATATTTTTCAAAAAGAAGAAAAAAATAGCTTTAGGACATATTCTGGAAATATAAACCGAGAAACCAACATTAAAGAAGTATGGAGAACTTTCAGAATTTTTTTAAACTTACGAGCAGGCTATAAAAATAACCAACAACCAGAAAAAAAGGTATCATTAAACATCCTAAACAACTTGGCTATGGTGGGGATGGATCCTTCATTTTAACTACAGACAGCCACAGATCAAGATATGGCTGTTACAATAGAAGAACAGAAAAGTGTACTAAACCACAAAAAGAGAGACACAGCACCAGGCATGGATCAGATCACATATTCCATGTTACATAACCTACCAAATAATGCACTACAGTTTTTAGTGGACATTTTTAATGATAGTAAAAATGGAGGAACCATCCCTACCAAATGGAAAGAACAACTGGTGGTTGCTTTTCCCAAACCCAAAAAAACCCAGACCTACCTTGGACTCGGATCCTGTGTGGCTAAGGTCCTAGAAACAATAATTCGCAATAAACTAGACTGGTTCCTTGAAAGTACAAGATTTTTTACAGAATACCAAATGGGATTTAGGCAAAACACAGGAATTAATAACAATTTAGCATACATTAGGCAAAACACAGGAATTAATAACCATTTAGCATACATAACTACCTACATCAACAAAGCTTTTGAAAAAAAAACAAATTGTAATTGCTGTATTTTTAGATATCAAAGTTGCTTACAATAATGTAAATCCTCAGTTGCTCTACGAACAACTAGTGGAGGGAAGGATCCCGGGTTTCCTGTGTAACCCCTAATCTTTCGACTAATTGACAACAGAAATGTCTACATAAGGGATAGAGATGGAAACCTGCTGGGACCAAAAAGGGTTACCATGGGCTTGACCCAAGGATCCCCCTTAAGCTGGATACTTTTTAAAATTTACATTAAAAAATTGTTTAAAATTATTCCTAAAGACATTAAAATTTTAGGATATGCTGATGATTTGGGATTAATCATAACTGGAAGAAATGTCATACAAATGACAAGAAGTTTAAACCAAGTATTAGGGTAAATTAGACTTTTTCTGAGAAAACACAATCTATCTCTATCCGAAGACAAATGTGAGGCCATATGGTTTAAAAAAACCAAATCTAATATAAACCCACCAAGTATCCAAATAAATGGTTAAAACATTCCTTACAAAAACCAAGTGAGATACTTGGGAGGTATTCTACAGAGAAACCTTAAATGGGATGCACATATAAATAATAACATAAACAAAGCCAACAAAGGAATCAGTGTAATGAGAGCCATATGTGAAACTTGGTGGGGAACCGACCCAAAAACCCTGGAGCTGGCCTTCAATGGGCTGGTTAGAGCGCATATTGATTTTACCTCCTTCCTCATTGAAGCAACAACCAAAAAAAACTTAAACAGATTAAAAAGCATTTATAGGACTCCGAATAATTTCAGGTTGCATGAAATCAACACCAATACCAGCCTTACTTGCAGAAACCTCCTCTCTTGACCTCAGCACAAGAAGAACCATTTTGACTAAAAAATTAATAATAAAAACTGCAAAAATTATAGGAAACCCTTTGATTAAAATGCTAAAAGAATATAAAAAAGTTTCAGACAACCTAAGAAATTCACAGAAAGCACTTTTACCGAAAGTATATGAAGAGATAAAGGAACTTCTAGAAGAAATGTACCAAGGAGAAATTCTGTTTCCAATCCCCATCCTAGACTTAAAACTAAAAAAAACAAACAGAAAACAATCAAGAATTCCTACAAAACATTGATAACTACAGGAGGAAATTCATCTTTATATATACTGATGCATCTGTGGCAAACAAAAAAATGGGGTATGGAATTTATATTCCACAAATAGAGTATAGTTTTTCAGGAAGACTTCCAAATCATATCAATATCTATACAGCAGAAACAATAGCTATAAATGAAGGGCTTAGAGTCTGCCTACAAAAGAACCTAGAAAATATAATTATATGTACTGATTCTAAAAGTGCGATGGATAAATTGAACAAAAATAAAATAGACTCCAAAAATGATTTTATCACATTACAAACTATTCCTAAAAACCTCAAACTTACAGACACAGATGTTTTTAACATTAGCAGAAAAAAAACAATAGATCTTTTTCGGAGAAGGTGGCAAAATGAAAACACAGATAAAGGAACATGGCATAACAAGATGACATCACTCAATAGAGCACAAATAACAACGATAACAAGAATGAGAACGGGATACTGCCTTACTAAAAAACACCTAAACAGAATAGGAATTAAAAATACACCCTATTGCGAATGTGGACAGGTCGAGGATCTAGACCATATCTTTTTTGCATGCCTGATAAATAAAATAATAGGTTATGATATATATCAAACCCTTGGCGATACGGGGATGATCCGACATTTTTCAATTAAAGAGATATTGGGCAATTTTAATGGAAAAAGAGTGAATATCCTATACAACTTTCTAAACTATAATAAAATTAAACTATAATAGATTATCAACGCATTTAGCACTACACTATTTCTTTTGAGTCGAGCAGTCACTTACCCTCAAGGAAAAATAAAACAATATTTCTAAAATATATATAAAAAGGGGGGGGGGGGGGGGGAATAAAATAAAAACTTAAAACCAAATGAGGAGAGCATACAAAATAAAAATGAATCAGCTACCTAAAAAATAAAGAGAAAAAGAAAGGAAGTTTAGGTTAAAAAACAAAAAAAAAAGAAATTAAAAAAAAATAGAAAAATATTTTAATAAAAGTTTACAAAAAACTAAAAGAGAAAGAATATAAACTTAAAAAAAAAAAGAAAAAAGAGAAAAATATAATAAGAAAGTAACAAAAACTAGGAAAAAGAAAGGCAAAAAAAGAAAAAATAAAAAAAATTTCTACAGAGAAAAATTTACTTTTAACCTAACATTTATGTTCAATGTTTCTTTTAATGTTTTTTTTTGTTTTTTTGTTTGAATTTTGATTTTTTAATCTTGTGTGTCAGTGTTGGTGTGTAACTTCCACTTCCTACAAAACCTTTCCCAAACCCTAAAAAATTCAAAAAGCAATAAGTATAAGAAGCGGGAAAAACAATACATATTAAGAAAAGGAAAAAGAAGACTACAACTTTACAAGAAGAAGACTCCACTAAACCTTGGAGTCTACCGAAGTGTGCTGGCTGATGGTTTCTCTGTTGAGACCGAGCCAAGAAAACCAAACCTTGAACCTGAACAACTTTCCGTTATGGTAAATAGATTTGAACAAGATATAACGAGTCGAACATTCAGATAGCCCACAGTACGTCAGTGACGCCCCCCAGCTCACCAACCTTCAACTTCTGCCATCTTGTAAACTGTCATACAATTTGTTGTAAGTGTAACACCCATGACACCGGGAACTGTATCGATACAAAAGTGCCATTCAACACAGTGTTACCCACGCCTAGCTCGAAAACAACTTCGACGTGAAAACGACGGCTTCATGCGACACTGGGACTTCTATGGGACAAAATTTTTTTCCTGTTGACCTGAAACGGTAAGAGATACGAGTTTGTTTAAATGAGAAAAAAGTTGCACTATTCCAAGCCCAATCAGGTGTTGTATCAATATTAAAGATAGCAAGGGTTACTAAAATATCGAGCAAAAACTAAAAATTGTGTTTTTTTAAAAATTGAAATATCGTCGCCATTTTGCAAACAAATTTAATGAAATTTGGTAGTTTTGTATAAGCAACTACGGCCAATCGAATGACGTAAAGAAATTTTTTCTAGTTTTTTTGAAACCACAGCCAACTTTGTTATTTCTTATGACCGCCATATTGAATTTATATGTCAATAAATAGAGAATTAAAAGAGCTTTTCAACCATGTATAATAAGCCTATCTTTGAATGACGGAAAATGTGAATTTATTTAAAAAACACTCGTTGGCTGTCAAACAAAGGCCGTAGTGGCGTTTGTTGTCATACCTACGTAACTATTTGTCAAAACTTTGTAATTTTTTTGATTTATCTGTTGGAGTTTTAAAGTTTCTGAATTCTTAAGATTTTTTTTGAGTCAATCAATCAAATTTAACATGGAAAGGTTTCTAAATTGGGAGAAAGTAGATATATATGAATGTTATATTTTGTGTAAAAAGAATGCTGGAAAAAGCATGTACTTTCAGAGATATCAGTCAATCTTCAGAATACTTAGAAATAATTTAATTGAATATGGTTCCTTTAAAAACCAAAATCGTAATCGACAACCTGATGAAAATATTAAAGCTCTGGCTTTACAAAGTGTCGTTTACAATCCTCGCATCTCCCTTCGTGAACTGGAAAATAATGTTGAAGTACCCAAATCAACTGAACAAAGAATTCTAAAATCATCCATATGCAACACATATTAGTCAAGCACTCCGAGATGGTGACTTAAAAAGAAGAACCTTGTTTTGCAATTGGTTCATACAAAAATCGCAATAAAACCCTCAATTTCCGCTTAAGGTTCTGTCGTCCGATGAAAGCAGGTCTACGAACTACGGGGTGTTTAACAGACATAACTACGTATACTGGGCCGATGAAAATCCGTTCTTAAATCGTGAGATGAACCATCAAGTTTCGTGGGGTTTGAATGTATGGCTAGGAGTCATCTCGATATCTAGAAATTCTACAAAATTACGTTGACCAAATTTTAGAAAATTTGCCTCTTCAAGATATAGCAAACATGTGGTTCCAACAAGATGGAGAACCTCCACTTAATGCAAGAATCATAACCGACTATTTGAATCAGCAACATGGAAATAACTGGATCGGAAATCGAGGTCCAGTTGCCTGGCCTTCACGGTCGCCGGACCTTTTGCCTAAAAGTTTATAGATAAATTGTGAAAGGCTTTCGCGGCCATCGTCCAATGGTGGGTGTGCTTTCGGGCTGTTCGGCCGTCGTCGTTGGGAATTCGTTCTCGACGTTTCGCCATCTCGAGTGGATGGCATCTTCAGGAGATGTTGACTGTTTGTCGGCTTCTCGAAGACTGTCAGTCTTCTTATAGATAAAGTTTATTCTACTACTCATAATACGATAGAAGAACTTGAGGCAGCAGTTTAAGACATAGAAGAAATTCCTGAACAAATGGTTAAAGATGCATGCATGTCTCTAATTCATCGATGCAGGATTTGCATGAATAACAACGGTGGGATTTTCTAACATTTGTTTATTAAATTCAATGCTTTGTTATCGGTTTTTTATTTTTATTTTAAATTAAAGAATAAATGCAAACTTTTGTTTCAGAAATAAAAGTCATATATATATATATATATATATATATATATATATATATATATATGTATTATATAAATCAAATAAATGGAAAAGTTTTGAACGGTAGTTACGTAGGTATGACAACAAACACAACTACGGCAATTGTTTCACAGCCAACTAAGTGAAAAACTATTTTTTTAATAAATTCACATTTTCCGTCATACAAAGATACGCTTATAGACGGTTGAAAAGCTCCTTTTTTGCTCTATTTATTGAAGCATAAATCCAATATGGCGGTCATAAAAAATAACAAAGTTGGCTATGGTTTCAAAAAAACTAGAAGGCCTAGAAAAAAATTGTTAACGTCATTCAATTTGCCGTAGTTGCTTACACAAAACTACCAAATTTCTTTAAATTTGTTTGCAAGATGGCGGCGATATTTGAATTTTTCAAAAAACACAGCTAATAAATGCTCGATATTTTAAAAACCCCTGTACATATTTTTAATTTTGATACGGCATTTGATTGGGCTTAGAATAGCGTAACTTTTTTTCAAATTTAAATAAACTAGTATCTCTTACCGTTTCCGAAATCCCCATGTAGTTGCTTTTATTTGGGACACCCTGTATACGGCGGCGGTTGGGACTCAAAACATATATTTTTTTGCCGTCAATATACAGAGGTGGGAGTTTTTGTTCCGTTTGTGAATTTTCATGTGGACTTATTATTAGTTTTTAGTGGCCTATGATATCCCGTGGGATAGTTGTGGAATATTTTTTTTAAACTACCCTAGATCGAGTAGTAATAGATTACACAATTTGAAGTCACTGGGTGTTTGCCTCAAATTTGAGTAGAAGAGCCTATATGATGCCACAAATCCAAAATGTCGGCATTTTAATTTTTTTGAGAAACTTTGGCTTAACCCTTTCGCTTAATTAGTTTGACCGAAAAACTGTAAAAAAGGTTTTTGTTTGCAAAAACATGAAAAAAGCCGGCTTAGATTTATGACATCACACTGGCCCTCAAATTTAAGGCAATATTGAACCAATCGATCTAGAGTAGTTTAAAAAATCTTCGACAACTATCCCACGGCATACGAGTTTTGACTATATGTCACTCAACTATATAACAAGAGCCACAACACTTATGTAATGATCATATTATTAATTATTTATAGACTAATTTAATTATAACGTAAATAACACTGTGCAACACAAAAAAGTATCCGGGAAACTGGCACCGGGAATATAATTCACTTGACCCCCAAAACTTACTACCAAGAGGATTAGCTCTTGTTTCCGAGATATTCGGAACTGAAGACTGAAGAGCGCCCTATCCTTTTTTCCCATATAACTAGTAAAATAAGCTTTTCTCGAAAAAATGTCTAAAGAGCTTATTTAAAGCCAATAAAAATGTCGTCAAAATAAACGAATTTGAACGAGAAATCCAAGCACTGCTGAAGAAATATTATTCATTAAATTGTACAAAAAATTCAAAGCTTGATACCTCTTTTGAAAGATAATTTCATTCTCTTCCAAACATGTCTGGACATGGTTTGTCGTAAAGATGTTGGTTTCCGCGATAAAAGAAAAAAAACATATGCCGCACTTCTTATTTTTAAAATTCCGTATCTTGGTTAAAAGTCAACTAAAACTCAAAACATTTATTGCCGACAAAATCAAAACAATGTTTGACAAAGCAACATCAAAAATTTGTACAAAATAGTTGGAACAATGTTATTTCATTTTAAATTTGTGTGTGTGTGAAATACCTAAATAAATACATATAAACATTTTTGGTAAAGATAGCTTTTTGTGGCGTTTTTAAATTTTATTTTATTCTCAATTGATTTGATCTCTGTAGGTAAATATATAAAGATTCATCAGTCTTGATTTGTTTGCAAAAAATTAGCAAGCCTATTTTTCCCATGTTAAGCCTAAGAGAATTTTCTGCACACCAGTTTGACATTCCATTGGAAGCTTGAGAGCATTTTTTGGAAAGTTCTTAACTATTACGTTCAGATGCAGTCACAGTTTCATCATCAGCAAACTGGGCTGCATTGCCAACTGTTATTTTTTCTTGGACCTCATTAACATACAACAGGAAGATAAGTGGTCCCAGGAATCCTCTGTGGATCCCTGAGCCAACCCCTGTTGCATGTCACACCAGTTCGAAAAATACTGTCTGTGTTCTTGTGTTAGTGAAACAATTTGCTTTCTTTCTGTGATAAAAGAAACTAACAGTTTTAAAGGCAGCCCTCTAATGCCACCACGTGGCAGTTTTTCCAAAAGTTGTAATTTATGGCGTCAAAGTATTAAGTAGGTAGTAAGTACCTGCGGTTTGTTGTCCTTGTTCTAGGTTATTCTGTATTGTTGTTATGACATTGTAAATCACCAAGGTCTGTAGAGGATAGGTTACCTTGTAACTTTCCGACCAATCAGAGCCAGTTGTTGAACGCGAAAAATGACGTCACCCGGAGTGCCAATTTAAATAAAAAGCATTAAGTATAGTAGGAAATCTTCAAGTTTCTTGTGTTCCTTTATTGATTTAAATGTAAATACATGGGCGCACCCAGGGAGCCCCCCCCCCCGAGCATATGAATTTTTAGATGTTTTCCACATATTAAAATAGCACAAAATACGGCATTATGGGAACTCGAGCCCCCTTAAGACATATGCCTGAGTGTGCTACTAGTAAATATGTTTTGTTATTTTCCTTAAGGTGTCTCTAATAACAATATTTATATCAACTAACTCAAATATAAAACTTGCCTCATACCAAATATCCCAAATGCACAATGGTTTGGGAAGCTTTTATATTCTTAAGTCCGCTAAAATAACTACAAGTAGAAAGTATAAGTAAACTAGAACAAGTATTTACAGTTTTGAAATAAATATAGTCCGAAAAAACACCACAAATGTAAAAAATAAACATAGGGCTCTAATCAAATCGTGGCACTCCAAATGACGCTATATAACCTTTCAAAGACTTTTGACACTGATGGCAGCAGAGATACTGGCCTGTAATTACCAAGAACTTGTCTATCTCCTTTTTTGAAAATCGGTACAACTTTAGCTCTTTTTAGTTGCGCAGGAAATTCTCCCTTGACAAAACAACAATTAATAACGTGTGTAAGAGGTTCACATAATATGTATTCATCAACCTGTTTTAAAATATATGTTGGAATTTCATCCAAACCTGATGAAAACTTATTTAGAAGTTTTTTAGTAATCGACAAAATTTCAGTACTGTCTACAGGTGTAAGAGAAAATGAGTTAGGGATTTTACTCTCATATTTTATTTCTTCATTGTTAGGTATTAGATCAAGGGAAAACTGGTTTAAGAACTCTTTGTTGGGATCTTGAATTATGTTGCTTTGAGACTTGTCTCATGGTAAAAAATTTGCCACATTGTTTTAATTATATTTTTTTGTTGTCTTTCAAACTTTTTCTAATGTCAAGAAGGAATTTCCTGTACTTCTTACATATACGAGCTAACTTTGATAAATGTTGTTGGTCGTGGAAGGGACTAAACACTAACAAATTTCTGGCGGAAATTCCCCGGATACAATTTTATTCATTAAATTTTGTCGCACAGTGTAATTTATAAGAATATTTTGGAATAAAAACGTTTTTGTAATTAGCAGTTTTGTTGCAAAATCAGGGTGAATAATAATAATTGCTAGGGAGTACCAATGTCTCACTCTGTATATTTTTGCAATTTCTTTTTATGTTTTTAGAGTGGATGTGTCCTCCCTTTTTTGATACACTTCAATGTTGGCCTCCCCAGCTTCCAAATACCCTACGATTTGTACCATGTCCTTCATACATTATAGGATTCTCTCCAGTAAGTATTATACCTATCATAGGTCTTACGGTCATTAGTTCAGGCCCTACATCTGAAAGGAGGAGCCACTAAATACATTGTTTACCGGGATGCGTGAGATGAGCTGAATTTGAGATATGTTGGGAAGGCCAAACCTTCCTGATATTTAAAAAAAAATGGGGGGTCATAGGATTTGTTTTCAAGCTATACTTATGTATTTAAATGCGCGCCACTGAAATATGGACAAATGCGACTTTTTGTAGTTTTTTGTAATAACTTATCGGCAAATAAAAATAAAAAACCGATATTAGTTTTATTTTATTGTAAAAATAGACATTTTAAGAATTTTATCAAATTTTGACATATAGTTTGCGTCACATACCTACAGGGTGGCTTAAAATAATTATTAACAGAAATACAGGAAAAATACCTGAGATTTATTTTATATTATATTATATTAAATACAAAGAAAGGAAACTTCACTTGCTTTCATTTGAGTCGTTTTAACTATTCTAAAGCGATGTATGCATAATAGGTTATGTGATAAACTTACAGGGTATTGCAAACATTTTTTAAATTCAATGCATGACATGTTTACTAATTGTCTAAGGAATAGTGTGTTTACCGGGATGCGTCAAATTAGCTGAATTTAAGATATGTTAGAGCCCAAGCCGTCCTGATGTCTTTAAAAAATTGGGGGTTCATCGATTTCGTTTTCGCGCTATAATTACTTAAATGCGCGCCACTGGAATATGAAAAAAATGTGACTTTTTGTGTAGTTTTTTTGCTAAAACTTCTAGTCAAATAGAAATAAATAACCAATACTAATTTTATTTTGTTGAAAAAAAGAGTCTTAAGTATGTTTTCAATGTTCAAAATAATTATAAAAAAAAATACAGGAAAAATACCTGAGATTTATAAAAATAAAGAAAGGAAACTGAAAATGCATGGTCAAAATTAACTTCACTTGCTTTCATATGAGTCGTTTTAACTATTATTAAACAATGTATGCATAATAGGTTATGTGATAAACTAACAGGGTATTTCAAACATTTAGCTCACACATATACTATACTATAGTAGTGTGAGCTATGGTGATCCTAATTTTTTCGAGAAAAAAAAAGTTGCTCCGATTTCAAAAAATTTTATATATCTTTGCGTTTCAGATGATTTTGAAACTTTTTTGTTGCGCCTCTGTCTGTCTGTCTGTCTGTCTGTCTGTCTGTCTGTATGTCTGTCTGTCTGTCTGTCTGTCTGTCTGTCTGTCTGTCTGTCTGTCTGTCTGTCTGTCTGTATGTCTGTCTGTAACGACCAACGCGCATAACTCAAAAACCGCTTGGCCGATTTTAATGAAATTTGGTACCTGGGCTGGGTCTTGGGTCGAGATGGTCCCATTTAAAAATGAACAAAATCCACCGAAGACAAACCAAATAAAAGGGTGGGGATAGATTTCAAAAATTAGAGTTTATGTGAAAATATGGCGTGTGTGATATCAAACGAAAGGTAATTGAGTCTGGAGTTAAACAAAATACATTTTAATTTATTTAAAAAAAAGGGTGGGGGTATATTTCAAAAATTAGAGTTTAAATGGAAATATGGCGTGTGTGATATCAAACGAAAGGTAATTAAGTCCGGAGTTCAACAAAATACATTTTAGTTTTTGTTTTTTTTAAGGGTGGGGGTGGATTTCAAAAATTTGAGTTTAAGTCAAAACATGGCTTGTGTGGTATCAAACAAAAGGTAATTTAGTGTGGAGTTGAATAAAATATATTTCAGTTTTATAGTACTATAGTACCTAGTGTGAGCTTAGGGGCCCATATATTGGCAGAGTATTTTTTAATTCAATGCGTGACATGTTAACTAATTGTCTACGGAATAGTGTGTTTACCGGGATGCGTCAAATTAGGTGAATTGAAGATATGTTAGAGCTC
This sequence comes from Aspidapion aeneum, assembly GCA_963576565.1. Lineage (NCBI taxonomy): Eukaryota > Metazoa > Arthropoda > Insecta > Coleoptera > Brentidae > Aspidapion > Aspidapion aeneum. The sequence goes on along the minus strand of OY755043.1, from coordinate 58,140,746 downwards.
AAGCCGTACTGATACTTGTCTCAAAAAAATTGGGGGGTCATCGGTTTCGTTTTCGAGCTAAAATTGTTTAAATGCGCGCCACTGGAATTTGAAAAAATTTGACTTTTTGTAGTTTTTTTGCTATAACTTCTCGTCAAATAGAAATAAAAAACCAATATTAATTTCATTTTCTTGAAAAAAAGAGTCTTTTTAAGAATGTTCCCAATGTTTGATATATAGTTTTCGTCACATATCTACAGAGTGGCTCAAAATATGAATAATAGAAATACATGAATAATAATAAACTTAAAGGGTATTTCAAACATTTTTTTAATTCGAATGTGTACGAATTGTCTATGGAATATTGTGTTTACTGGGATGCGGTAAATTTGAGATATTATGTTAGAGCCTAAACCGTCCTAATACTTGTGTTAAGAGGGAGCTCTACGTTTGGCATATAATCAGCTTGTAAGGGTTTTGAAATACCACTTTTATGGGAAAAGTATTTAATATTTTTTGATAAAACTTCTGGCAATTAGTAAAGAAAAGAATTCTTTAGCGCGCATTTGAATTCTTATTAATGAAAACTAAACCTCAACCCTCAAAAAACGTCCCTAAGTTTCCTAATTTTAAGTCATTTTTAATACATTATTTTCTCTAGAACCGTTCCACCTATCGCAATGAGGTTTTAAATGCGCGGTGCATTTAAGTCTCTTCTTAAAAGTCCAAAAAAGTTTTTTTTTTAATTTGTAAAACTCTGCTCAAGAAAGTGGTATTTCAAAACCCTTACAATGAGATTTTTGCCAACAATATTTAATATTTTTCTGCCCATATAACACCGCACCGTCTCCATAGATTTAACGGCTTCAGTAAATTTTAATTATTTTATAGTTCCCTTTTATTTTGTAGAAATAAGTTTTGATATTTAAAAGAAATATTAAATTTTATATTTAATTTAATAGGTTTGAAACCGATTCAAACTTTGGCTTGAATTACGTTGAAGTAGACAAGAACGGGCGAAAAAATATCAAAACACAAAATATCGAAAACATACAAAATATCGAAACTACAAAATATCGAAACCACAAAATGTCAAAACTACATTTTATCGAATTACGAAATATCGAATCACAAAATATCGAAAATCCAAAACATCGAAAACAAAAAGTATCGAAAATAAAAAACTTTTTTAGAGTTCTTTTCCGGGATTTTAGATCCTGTGAAACCACAACGAACCGAGAACCAAACCGAAACCTTTTTTTTTTAATTATTTCCCTAAAAAATAGCTTTGGTTTTGTTTCACACCCTTTAGGATCCCGGGAAAGAAGTCAGGGAAGTTTTTGTTTTGAAAAAATATGTTAGAAAGAGACTTCATAGTCGACCTATATGATTTGTGTTAAGTTTGGCAAGGCAGGACTAGAATTTTTTTTCTAAGAAATTTATTTCGAATTAATTGCCATTCGAAGATGTTTTTGAACAAATTTCCGTTTGAAGAAAATGGTTTCAAACAAATTTCCCTTAGAAGAAAATGTTTTAGAACAATTTTGCATTGGAAGAAAATGTTTCATGCTATTGCTTTCGAACAAATGATTTTCAAAAAACGTGTTTTCAAACAAATTTTCACGACTTTTTAAATAACAACATTTAAATAGTAGTAGTGGTTGTTATAGGCTGGCTTTTTAATAGAACGAATCGACCAGTGAATGACCACTTAAGGAGAAAGCCATTTTAAAATGTCAAAAAAACGTTTTCATTTTGAAATAAAATTAAAATGGTGGTTGGAAAATGGGTTTAAAAGATTTAATCATTTTTAGGGCAAATTGCATAAAAATTCATTAAATGACCAGTTGCCACCAGTGAATGACCAGTAAAAATAAATGGCCATATAATAGTATGTTATATAAGTGTGAAAACTAGATTAATATTGAGAGGTGTGGTTTGTAATTACAGGGTGATTTTTTAAACTGGAACAATCAGCATAACTTCTCTATTATTGAAAATAAAGGGCTATATTAAATGGACAATTTATTTGGTTAATTATGACGTCTTTAACAGCCATAATATTTTTGTATATCCCTCACTATGTAGGGGAGAAGAGGGCAAGATTATGATGTTAAGGATTAAAGCTTGCTAGAAAATACCCGAATCCGGTTTTGACTTAAAAACTTCGTTTAAATGTTACATAGATGTTTTGGTTTACAAACGAATTTAAAAAAAATACACAAAAATTTAAACCTTAAAAATGTACACAACAAAAAACTTAAAAAATGCATTTTCGTCATCTTGCCCCACGGGGTAAGTTGACGAGCCTATTGGGGCTAGATGACGACTAGGCACATAGGTCACAAATGTATGTTCCCATCTTTTCATATGAGGTGTACGCCTCATGCCCCGAACCCTCGCAGCCTCGCACCTTTCACATTTAATCAAGTCCGCTACGGTTCAATTCATGGTTCCTGGTACCCTAAACAAAAATATTTTCGTTGTGTTTTTTTGTTTGTGATTTGAGGTTTTGGTTAAAATAATTAAAAACTTTCTTTTTAACTTTTAAGACTTTGCCCTGATTTTTCTTTTTATTTTCTTGTTCAAATTTTTTCCAAGTTTTTTTCAAGCTCTTCTTTATTCGTCATCTTGCCCCCAGGTAAAATTTTTTAGAAAAAAATAAAAGAGAAAAACGAAAAACGACCAAAGATGGTCATTTATATGTTCTTATATTGAAAATAAAATAAATATTTTCCTAGTTACTAACAAATATTATTCTTCCCTTAGATTTTTCCGCAAAAGCTTATTTTTCGGCATAAAATTTTATAAGCGACCACTCGAATTATAGGTTATGAGCCAATGTACTATTATTATTCTTACGTGCTCCATCTATCTTTAACCCATAAAACATCGACTCTACAGAGTTCTACCAGCACAGTAATAAACTCGTAGCCATTTATAAATTTTGCGTTAAATTGAGTTCGTTAACTTGCCCCGCTCTCCCCTACAGGTTGTGACAATAAAGAGATAGATTTACATTTGGATTTGGCTTTGGGTTTAGATTTCGATTTAGTTTTAGATTTAAATGAACATTTAGATTTACATTTAGATCGGTGATAAAGCAAAAAGATAGGTTAGGTTAGGTTTTTTAAATATTGTATAGAAAACTATATTTTGTGTCCAAAAGTCCAATAATTTTGAGAAAATGACATAAAACTGAATAATTTTGGTTTATTTTGACTTTGAATAGGCTATTAGTTGGTCTTTATTCTATGTTATTACACTAAATAAAAAAATTTGTTAAAATTCAAGATGACGGCGAAATGTTTGGCGCCGTAACTCGAAAACCATTCGTCTGACAAAAAACGTGAAAAGCGTTTTTGTAGGAATTTTTATTGTCTAAAATTTTTTTTTTCTAAAATGAACAAGGTCCAAGTAATTTTTAAAAAACCTTTTCGTGCACACTAAATCCAAGATGGCGGGGGAAGCCGCCCCCACAAGGCCGAAAACCCAAATTTTTTTAGGACTCCAATGTGAACAACACATGTCAAAATCGCGACCACACCTACTTTTGCAAGGTCCTTTTTCGCTTTAATGACGGGCCTTCTGTGGAAAAAAGTGTATCTTCCTAACACGCACGAGAAGTGACTTATTCGTACTTAATTGCTGGGCGAGCAATCTCGTGCGGAAAACTGGCACTTTCCGCAACTGTTCGGTAAACTAATATTTCATTTAAATATAATAAGTCTATTATATCAACCAGTTAAGCAGGTCATTTTTTTAGTTTATTACAAAATAAATAGTATTTATTATTGAAGTGGAAATTTGATTTTTTTTCAGGGTCTGTCGGTAGTTGAATATGCAAAATATGAGGAGCGCAATTTGACAATGGATTCTAACTGACAATAGCACACAGATTAACGATCTGGATGTTGCCAATCCAGATTTTGGTCCAATTTTTTTTATCCCCCCTCCTCTTATAATCGTGTTCGAATTTCTGAAAATTTATTGAATAATTGACGCCCTAAAACCACAGAAATGCATCAAAAATGTGTGAAATCTAATCTAAAAATAAAATTATATTAGTTTTTTAAATTTTTGCTGCAAAAACCCCCCAGATCCACCCAAACGTGAAATTTTTAGGTATGACCAATGACACTCTCCAGTGGCGTCCGTTTATTGAAGTAATGTAAACAAATTTAAAAAAAAATTGTTTATTACATGTTATACCCCATTTTCTTAAAAATCAAGCTTTTTATCAAAAATGGTGTCCTATACTCGATTGTAGACTATAGGACTATATTTCCTTTTAAATGATGTATAACAAGGCATGATTTGTTTTATTTGTAACAATTTGGGGTCTTCCATATATTATATTAATTTTGAAAAATCACTAAACCGAACCAATATTTTACAAGTTTTATACAATGTTCTCAAAAACTAAGCTTTTTGTGAAAGAAATTATTTTACACTTTATTGTAGAAAATGAAATTCCCTTTTGAAAAATGTATAAGTCAGTAACAAGTCAGTAATGCTGCTGGAGAGTTTGCTATTAGATCAGACTAATAAACTCTCCAGCAGCGTTGGTTTCTTCAAAAAAAATAAAAAACGACATGTTTGTCACATGTTTCAACCGATTAGCTTGAAAACCAAGCCCTCTTTTAAAAATCCTGTTATATAGTCGATTATAGGCAATAAAATTTCCTTTAAAACCCTGTACGACAAAGCATGTCCGTAAATTAAATCAATTTTTACAAATCACCAAACAAATTAATTTTTTTGCAGGTTTTATCCAATTTTCTCAAAAACTAAGCTTAACTAAAAAAATCTGTTTGATACTTTTTTTTAAGATACTTAAAATTTAAATAAGTGGCGGTACTAGGCCATCCCCCCCCTCATCCATCTAATCTTCCCTACAAAACTATGGCGCAGGATGTGGAGAAAAGGTGAGGAGGGATCACCTTTGCTGCTACAGCTTAGCTGAAGCTACGTACCTAGAATCATTTTTCGGAGGGAGTTTTATCTTTTTATTGTGGAGAAGGGATGTGAGGAAGGGTGGGGAGGTTCGAGGGGTGCGAAGACACTCAATGCAGATGGCGGCTATAGTGTTGTGCGCTTCATTTAGTAATTTTTTAAAATTTATTTTATTTACGGACGCCCCTGAAGTTTTAAAAATGAAATTACTCTTACCGTGCTATACATTATTTAAAAGAAAATTTGATTTTCTACAATCAGTTATGGGGCATTTCTTCTAAAAAGCTTGTTTTTTTTTTTAATCGGGTAAAACATGTGTCAAAAATGATTTAATTTTTTTTGTTTTATTTGACCCTTATATACGAACGCTGCTGGAGAGTTTGTCATTAACCAAACCTCACTGACTTATATATCGATAAAAATTTTTATTTTATTTTTTACAATAAAGTTTAGAATACATTTTTTCCAATTGAGGTTAGTTTCTGAGCAAATCGGATAAAACCTGTAACAAAATTAATTTGTTTGTTGATTTGTAAAAATTGATTTTATTTACGGACGCCTGTGAAATTTTAATTTAAAGCTAAATTTTACTTGGTGATAAAGCATTTCAAAGAAAATTTCATGCTCTACAATCGATTATAGAGGATAATTTTTGACAGAGGGCCTACTTTTTAAGATAATCGGGTAAAACATGTGACAAACATGTGGTTTTTTTAGTTTTTTTACATTTTCTCAATAAACGGACGCCGCTGGAAAGTTTGGTATTAGTCTCACCGCACTAACTTATACATTTTTAAAAAGGGAATTTCATTTTCTAGAATAAAGTATAAAATAATTTTTTTCCCAGAAAGCTTAGTTTTTCAAAAATTGGACAAGACTTGTTAAAAAAGTTTAATGATTTTTTAAAATTGATGTAATTTACGTACGACCCTAAATTGTTATAAATAAAAAAAATCTGGCCTTGTTATAGATCATTTTAAAGGACATTTCATTGTCTACAATCGAATATAGAACACAATTTTTATTAAAGAGCTTAGTTTTTAAGAAAATCGAGTAAATCATGTAAAAACATGTTTCTTTTTTTAATTTTTTTACATCACCTCAATAAACGGACGCCGCTGAGGGGTTTCTCATTGGTCGTACCTCACTGGCTAATTCATCGTTGAAAAGGAAATTTTATTGTCTATAATAAAGGTAATAACATATTTTTTCCTAAAAAGGTTAGTTTTGGAGAAAATTTGAAGAAAACCTCTGGTGAGGTTAGGCCTTCTGTAGAAAATAAAATATACCGAAGGACCACTCGAGATAGCTCGAGAAAAACGTGGGGGAGTTAAGAGGGACTGTATCTTTCCACAGGGCTCCAACAGGGAAAAAAGAGCCTAAAACTTAAATACTAAAAATAGCGCAGCAATGAAAAATTGTCAAGAAACGACTTACCATTAGATGTCTTTTGTAGCTACTTGGCTGGCCAGCCCGATTATACGCGAAGTACCAGACTCTCCATTGTTCTATAGTTCAAAATGTTCCAAACACTAATATCTAATAAACTAAAGCGTAAAATTAATAGTTTCCACAATTTAAATATAAAATAATAGCGGTGCGGTGACTTTCCTTGCACGTGGCGCGTGGTTGAGTTGTTCGCTCAGACAATCGGCGTTTTCGTCCGCTAGGCCGAATTTAGCCGCTTATCTCAAATCCTTCATTGCTGGAAGAAGCGCGCGAAGTTTAAATTTAAAATATGGAAAGATATAGCGTAAAGTAAATCAAAATAATATTCTAAAAACGCTTGTAAGCGTAGAAAATGTAACCCAAAAATATTTAAAAACTAAGAGAGATAGCTTCTCTAATTTTAAGTGAAAAAGAGATAGCTTCTCTAATTTTAAGTGAAAATTAGAGAATATAATTATTTACAAAAATAAAAACAAGTTGGGAAACTTGTTCATTCGGCCCACCAAAATGAGCATCATTTTTCGGTAGGTGAATCTGAATCAATTGGAAGGGGGCAAAGCTTGACTAAAGGTCGTTTAAAGATACCGGACGCGGTACGAATATTTGCCACCCTAGCGTGCCCATCAGGCCCTTTAAAAATTTCAATAATGCGACCTACCCGCCATTGAAGGGGCGGTGATAACTCGTCTTTGATAAGAACAAGGGTACCTATTTTTGGCTCTGCGCATGGTTCCAACCATTTATTTCGTACTTGAAGGGTATGTAAAAATTCTTGGCTCCAACGACGCCAAAAATCGGCTTGTATTCGTTGGACCAAGTTCCATCGCGATAACCGATTCTCAGGTTTACTTGAAAAATCTTCATCAGGAACAGAAACTAAAGGTCCATGTGTTAAAAAATGTCCCGGTGTTAAAACCTGTAGATCGTTACAGTCGGTAGATTGCGGGGTCAAGGGGCGAGAATTTAAAATCGTCTGAATTTGACAAAGAACCGTGTACAACTCCTCATAACTTAGAATTTGCGAGCCAATGGTACGAATTAAGTGAGTTTTTACTGATTTTATCCCTGACTCCCAAAGACCGCCGAAGTGGGGAGCTGATGGAGGGATAAAATTCCAGGCGATAGCTTGTTGCGTGCAAGCATTTCTTGCAAGATCAAGCAATTCTTTGCTTGATTTAACGATATTTGTGCCATTATCTGAAAAAAGAGTTTTAATGTAACCTCTTCGGGCAACAAAGCGACGTAGCGCAGCTAAAAAAGCGTCCGAAGTTAGATCTGATACTAACTCGAGATGTAAAGCTTTAGTATTTAGACAAATAAAAAGGCAGATATATGCTTTTTGTGTTTTTACACCTCTGTGTTTACTGAGAGTGATAGGTATAGCACCACTAAAATCTACTCCACTAAAAGTAAAAGGCTTTTGTGGAATCAAGCGGTAGGACGGAATTTGTCCCATGATTTGCTCATAAGAATGCGGTTTGACGCGAAAGCAACGAACACATTTGGATAAAACCGTTTTAATTAAGCGTTTGGCAGATAAAATCCAAAAAATTTTACTAATGAGATATTGGACTGTTTGCACTCCCACATGCAAATATTTTTTGTGCATATATTCAATAAAAATATAAGAAAGTCTACTTTCCTTGGGTAAAAGAAGAGGATGTTTTTGTCCGTAAGAAATAGTCATGGCTTGTTGAATGCGTCCTCCAACTCTTATAAGACCATCCTGGTCTAAAAAGGGATTCAATTTTTGTATGGGTTTTATGCATTTTTTCTGGTTTTGAAGGTTAAGAATTACTTCAGAAAAGTATTTTTGTTGTTCGTGCTTAGCCAAACATTTTAAAGCGTTAAAGAGATCGATATAATCTATATTTGTCTTTTTTCTGAAGTCTGCGGATAGTCTACAATTATTTATGAATCGCAAACTGCGGGCTAAAAGTAGTTGAATAGCGTAAAAATCGGATTTATTATTTAAAAGCGAATCTAAAAAATTTTCCGTTATTCGGTCACAAGAAATCAGAGCAACATTTTTTCGTTCCTCAGTCTCTAAACTGTCATTTATTTTGACTTGCGGGGTTTTTGTTGGCCATTTATCGAAAGATTCTTGTAAAAAACTAGGGGCGGCCCACCATAGGGGATGATTTAAAAGCTCACTCGGCGAGCAGCCGCGGCTGGCTACATCGGCACTATTGAGAAAGGTGGGGGTATATAACCAACATTCTGGATTAATATTATCTTGGATAAGACTAACACGATTTGCGACAAAAGTTTTCCATTTACTTGGATGGGATTTTATCCAGTGTAAAACAACCATTGCGTCCGAAAAAGCGTAAATATTATTTATTGTGAACCTTTTTATGAATATATCATATGTGTATTTTAAGACCTCAGATAAAAGAGTAGCGGCTAGAAGTTCTATTCTCGGAATACTAACAAATTTTTTAAGTGGAGCGATGCGACTTTTCGCAAGAACAAAATATATGTGATATTTAGCGTTTCGTAAGACACGTAAGTATATTACGCATGCGTACCCTCGTTCACTCGCATCACAAAACCCACAGAGATCGATGGATTCGGCGTTGGTGATGTCAATGTGGCGGGGTAAACTAAATTTTTCTAAAACTTGAAATTCAGATTGATAGAGTGTCCACTGACGAACTATTTCTAAAGTAGGCGTGGCGTCCCAGGAAATACCAAGTAACCAAATTTGTTGAATCAAATATTTTAAAGTGAATGTTACTGGGGTAAGATAACCATGGGGGTCATAGCAGCGTGCTAAAAAAGAGAGAAGCGTCCTTTTAGTACAGCTTTGCTGATTAGGTAATATGTTAAATCGAAACTCGTCGTAGGAAGGATGCCAGCACAGGCCTAAGACCTTAGTGACGTCATCCGAATCGAGAGATAAAACTGCGGGGTTGACTAAGGAGGGATCTAAATGAGAGATCACTTCTGAGCGATTGCTAGACCATTTGTGTAATTTCAAGCCAGCGTTTCCTAATAACTCCGTAAGCTCTTGCTGCAAATTTAACGCCTCTTGAACCGTTTTACATGAAGTAGTGACGTCATCAATATAGGTATCGTTAAGTATAACTTTAGCAGCGTAAGGGTAGTTATCATATTCGGACTCAGCTAAGTGCTGAAGGGTGCGTAAAGCGAGATATGGTGAACAGTTCACTCCGTAAGTGACAGTTCGTAGTTTAAAAACGGAAACTTTTTCATTAGGGTTAAACCGCCAAAATATTTTTTGGTATTTTTGATGATCAGGGTTGATATTTATACCACGATACATTTTTTGAATATCGCAGGTGAGCGTCACAGGGTTAAGGCGAAAATGTAATAATATTTGAATAATATCTTTTTGTAGTTTTGGACCCGATAATAATACTTGATTAAGCGAAATATGCGTAAAGGGGTCAGTAATACTCGCATTAAAAACTACCCTTGTCTTAGTAGTGATAGCTTCATTTTTAACAACAGCGAAATGTGGAATGAAATAGCTGTCTGAATCGTCTTCTTTTTCTGAGTCATAGTCCATATGACCCAATTCCAAATATTCATTCATAAATTTAGAATATTCACAATACAAGTTTTTATCGCGAAGCAGTTTTTTTTCTAAAGATAAGAAACGATTTAGCGCGACTTGTTTTATTGCGGGAAACTGCGGTGGATTGTCAAATGTGCGAAAGGGAAGGGAGACAGTATACCGGCCGTCTTGATTACGCGACACGCTCTGTTTAAAATAATTTTCACACATTTCATCCTCTGGTTTCAAATGAGTTTTTTGGGGGACGCAGTCGGTTTCCCAAAATTTTGAAATTAATTGCGAAAGCGAGTCATTTTCATTTTGACAAAAAAGAGCATTAATTGGCGGGGTAGAAATTAAGGGTTGATTTATTTGTCCCATCAAAATATAGCCGAAAATAGTTCCCATAGCAAAGGGATGATTTGGATCATCGCTAGCGATTTTTTCACCCTGTATAATTAGTGGAAATAGATCCATACCAATTAGTAAATTTATAGGCGAAGGGTTGTAAAAAGTGGGATCTGCTAAGGGTAAATTTTTTATAAAATGCCAATTTTCTGTATTTATTTTTACTGACGGTAAATCAGTACAAACTTTTTGCAAAATAATCGCTTGCGTAGACACAAAAATATCTGGTTTTTGAAAATTACAAATTTTAATAAAAATCGATCCTAGATCAGAAGTAAGAGAGTTGCCTCCAACCCCCTGTATATTTGAACATAAGGGTTGTCTTGGAAGGCCCAATTGTTGCGCTAATTTTTGAGAACAAAAAGTGTTTTGCGAACCGCTGTCTAACACGGCTCGAGCGGTTTGAAAGTTACCGCGGACATCTTGAATTTTTACGAGGATAGTTGACAATAAAACTTGCGATTGCGCAGAAATAAAACCACAATGCGTGGGGTTAGAACCTGAAGGAGTTGCGATTGGTACTTGTGAATTAGAAGACGTCGAAGTAAAATTTTGATTATTTTGAGAAGAGGCACTTTGAGGGAACTTATTTTGAGTAGAGTAATTTTGAAGCGGACAACCAGTAGCCGGGGATCTAAAACTTTGCTGACTGGCCAAGTAACCACGTGGTGCACTACTTGGAGATGCGTTGGGAGAAATATTAGAGAGATTTTGTGAGAAATTCACGTTAGCATCAAAATGTGATCTATTTTGATTTTGGGAACTAGAGTAATTAAAATTTCGCTCAAAATGAATTAATGAGTGATGTCTTTGATTACCAGGGCAATAGCGACATGAGCGTAGACTTTGAGTTTTTTATTTTTAGCGTAAGCATAGCGTTCGTAGGCAGATTTACCTTTAAATGCGTGACATAAATATATTGAATGTGTGTTAGAATCACAAAAAGCGCATCTATCTTTAGAATGAGTATTTTCCGTACCAAGTAGCGTTTTTGTATAATAAGGCGAGGCGTTATTTTTATAAAACTGTTTATTATTTTTAAATCTATTTTTAGATTGTAGCGAATATAGCGAATTACATTGACTTTCAAGGAAATTATAAATTTCTTGATATGTGGGCATTTCATTAGATCTAGAATTAGCTAGTTCAAAGCGCGAAAGTAGTACCTCAGGCAATTTATCTAGTAAAATGTTGGCGAGCGGAAAACACCATTGATCAGTGTCGTAATTTAGAGTTTTTAAAGCCTCAATGTTTTCTGAAAAAACATCAAGCAGCGTGCGCAGCGTTTCTGGATTGTCGTCTTTGAGAGCGGGAAAATTATACACGGAGCGCCAATAAGTTTGAGCCGATAAGCGGGGGTTATGATAGCGTTTTAGAAGCGTATTGTAAGCGATTATATAATTAGCGTCGGTTATTTGTAAATGTTTAACTACGTTTAAATGCGGTCCTTTTAGGAAGGACAGTAACAAATTAAATTTAGCGTTTGTAGGAATACTAGGATTATTGTGTACAGAACTATTGTACATATCTAGAAAGGTTGGAAACTTAGTGATGTCGCCATGAAATTCGACAATGCGCAGTCTTGGCATTAAAGACGCCATAAAGCGGTCTGGATCAGAAGAATTTGAAATTTGCGTTAAGTTTTGAGGTTGAGGAGCTTCAATTTTCACCTCAAATAGTTGTTTTTGAATTCTTTTAATATCATAGAAGCTGTCGTCAAACTCAGTAAGGCGTTCATTTTCTTCTTCCAGTCTCTCCGGACTTGCCGAATAAGCCTCTATTATTTGATTTTGATAAATAAAAAATGTTTCTTTAATTTCATCAAGGTCGATAAGTCGAACCTGTAAACACGGTTTTTTTGTATCATCCGTTAGGCAAGCATTAGCTAAGTTATGAAGAGTATTAATGCGATTATGTTGCACATTACGGAGTGCTTCTAACTTCTTAAGTTGCGTACTCATTGTGATGTTTTTAAAAAACTCCGTTAACACAGGTGAACGATTAGTTTCCGAAATTTTTAATATTTAAAAATTAAAAGCGTTTAAAAAGAAAAGAAAATAGGCGATAAAAAATGTAAACAAGTCTCATTTACCTCTCTAATATCGTGGTGTTGGAAACTTTTCCTACGTACAGGTGACGCCAAGCCAAAAAGAGGTAGGAAATGCGCGAAAACAATGCGCGTTCGGTACTTTTTTACTTGTTATTTTTACTGCTAGCACAGCAAAAAGATCAAGGTCATGCGTATTTATTAAAAATTTTATTTTTAACAAAATGCGATTTAGACTTTAATTTTTCCCGGGGTCCTGTTATCAGGCTCGAACCTGGACCAAATGGTGAGGTTAGGCCTTCTGTAGAAAATAAAATATACCGAAGGACCACTCGAGATAGCTCGAGAAAAACGTGGGGGAGTTAAGAGGGACTGTATCTTTCCACAGGGCTCCAACAGGGAAAAAAGAGCCTAAAACTTAAATACTAAAAATAGCGCAGCAATGAAAAATTGTCAAGAAACGACTTACCATTAGATGTCTTTTGTAGCTACTTGGCTGGCCAGCCCGATTATACGCGAAGTACCAGACTCTCCATTGTTCTATAGTTCAAAATGTTCCAAACACTAATATCTAATAAACTAAAGCGTAAAATTAATAGTTTCCACAATTTAAATATAAAATAATAGCGGTGCGGTGACTTTCCTTGCACGTGGCGCGTGGTTGAGTTGTTCGCTCAGACAATCGGCGTTTTCGTCGGCTAGGCCGAATTTAGCCGCTTATCTCAAATCCTTCATTGCTGGAAGAAGCGCGCGAAGTTTAAATTTAAAATATGGAAAGATATAGCGTAAAGTAAATCAAAATAATATTCTAAAAACGCTTTTAAGCGTAGAAAATGTAACCCAAAAATATTTAAAAACTAAGAGAGATAGCTTCTCTAATTTTAAGTGAAAATTAGAGAATATAATTATTTACAAAAATAAAAACAAGTTGGGAAACTTGTTCAACCTCAAAATGTTAGGTTTTGGGGGGGTCTGAGGTGTTTTTAGGGGTTTTTGCAGCTAAAATTTAACAAACTAATATAATTTTATTTTGAGGTTGGATTTTACACAATTTTGATTCATTTCTCTGTCATTGTGGCTTTAAGGCGTGAACTTAGTTAAGTTTTCAGGAATTCGAACACGACTATATGAAAAGCGGGAATAAAAAAAATTGGACGAAAACCTTTTGTTAGCTAGAATCCATTGTCAAACTGCGGTCCTCATATTTTGCATACTCAACTACCTACAGTGCCTGCACTAAAAGAAATTTATCCATCAATTGATATATTTTATTAGATTATTCCGCAGCCAACGACAAAAACCGGTCATGGCGCGTTATAAGCAAGTAGGCGGTTACGTGATCTTAGGAGTCCCAGGATTCTTATTGTATTGCTTAATATATTATATGTTTTTACACAATTTAAATAAATTAACAAAAAATTTTTGTTCTTTTATAGGCAAAAATTGAAAAAAATATTTTGCTGATATATGTGTTTATTATGGATAAAAGAACTGAATCTATAAAATAAAAAATTATACAAAATTTGCACTCTAATATCTTCAGGTACATATATTAGGTAGGTACATAATATCGTTAGTAACTTCAAATCTATACAAATCTTTCAAAATTGGACATATCAAACCTAAGCTTTTAGTTTTTTAATTTTTCTTTGACTGTCATCATCTTTGAGTTCTTATTCAAAGATTTATTAGCAGACACTAAATCATTGTGCTTTTTAATAAAATTATTTAAAAAAACTTTACATGCCCTTAAACTAATTTTTTCAAGCTTTGCCAATATTTTTTCTCCACAAAAACACTCGCTAGAGTTATCTGAAGAAAAATTTTCAATATAAAACATTTCACAATAATTTATTAAAAAGAAACAAGTGATTTTGTGAATAAGTGAGTCGGTTTTCCCATTCAATGAACTGAATGTAGTGGTCGTCAATAATTTTTTGAAAAATTACCCAGCACAAAGTTTAATATCTATTTCAATAAAGTGTAAGTTAACTACCAACTCATGTTCTTTTAAAAGCTGTATCTTACTTTTTAAATATTTCACACTACCAGAGAGATTACTATCTGTTAACAATATTTTACAAATCAGTTTTTTAATATTGCGAGGGTGCGGAAGACATATTACCTTAGAATTTTAAATTGACGTGTATGCACTGGATAACTGGATAAACAAAGATGAAGCCAACATTAAAGTGTATCCACCATATCTTCGATTCTCAGGTTACCTTTTCAAGAGACCTAATTGTTCAATAAGAAATGACAACTGAACACATTTTTCACTCTCACTATCGAAAATGTCACTAAGGATTACTTGATTAATCTTATCCAAGATCTTATCTTTTACCACTTCTTTCCCGTTTGCAACATATTAGGTTTCAGTTTTATAGTTGGACCGACAAGGAACAACACTAATTACACGTTCGCGGCATTGTTTATCTTATAAGTATTTTCTTTATAATTTACTCATTAGCCATTAATTATTTTAACGCAGCCCACTACAGTCTTTTTCGTGGGCTGCGTTATTTTAATAACTTTGATAAAATTCACATAAAATTCGTGCCCGAATTAAAAAAAAATCGACGTAAACAAACATACCAAAACTGAACACACACATGTTTTATAATGACAGCGGGCCGTGAGGCGTTTTTTTGTGGGACTCCTACGGTCACGTGATATTTTCGCGCCCGGGCCGGTCTTTCTCGTGGGCTGCGAGATTATTCAAATGCATTTTATTAAACTTGCATTTTTATGCATACACACACACATGATTTCAAGAAAGCCCAGCGACCGACGGCAACACAAAGGGTTATTGGTTTAGCAAGACTGGTTGACCTGGATGACTTAGATCTTTGCCCACATGAAGTATTTTTATATTTCGTATCTTCTTACGTGTTATAAAGGGAATCAGACTTTCGTTAGACAATTAAAAGGAATACTTCCGGAATTAAAATAGAGCTTTTACATGGGGTTTTTTATGCAGATTGTCGGGTTTAAAAACCGGCCCTGGAGTTTTACGATTATTTCGTAATTTGATGGGATTGGTTAAAATTTTCCAGCCCCACAAGGTTCCTTTCACGCACACCTTTGCCCCTGTGGTTTCAAAGTGTTTTGTAGAGCTCGCCCTTAAGAAAAAGTGGGTGGTCAGGGGTTCCGTTTTCGCTATACTTAGTTAAATGCTAGAAAATAGGAAATGTGACTTTCTGTAGGGGACAAAAAAGGGGTCTACTCACATACACAAAATGAAAAAAAAAATTGAGTGTAAGTAGACTCCTTATTTCCGGGGGTTCGACCAACTGGAAAAACTTAGATGATAAAACTTCAAATATCGACTTTTTATCTCTATAAGATCAATAAGAACTAGGTAACATTTTCCACATTTCAATAGAGCAGTTTTAAACAAGTATAGCTCGAAAACAAAGACTCCCCGCCCTATTTTTTTTTTAATCAAGTTTTAGGATGGCTCAGGCTCTAACATATCTCAAATTAAACACAGAATTCCGATAGACAGCTAGTACACCTATCATTCGTTTAATTGAAAAAATGTTTGATATACCCTGTTAGTTTACTATATAAACCATTATGTATGTAAATATTACTTTATAATAGTTAGAACGGCTTACATCGCTTTATATTCAAGAAATCCCCGTTATTATTCCTGTATTTTATTATTCATATTTTGAGCCACTCTGTAGATATGTGACGATAACTCTATATCAAACATTGAGAACATACTTAAAAAGACTCTTTTTTCAACTAAATAAAATTAATATTGTTTTTTAATTTCTATTTGACGAAAAGTTAAAATTGACGCATCCCGGTAAACACACTATTCCGTAGACATTATTATAGTCTAAATTATACGCATTTGTAATGACGTCACCAGGTGAGAAAAAAACGTATGGCGTAGATTCTTTTTTATTTTTATATTTTATTTACTATCGTTGTTGGTCTCAATTTTGTTGCATCTGCGGCTCGCTGTATCACATTCTCAAATTGAAGTGCGATTCCATTTCGGACTTGTTCCCTTTTCAGTTGAAAAAAAGCCAATATATTTAAAATTATCAGCTGCTATTGTTCATTGTACCTATTATATTTGTTTCTTGGCATTGTACAACTTTTTTCTGACAAGTTGACAAACTCATGTTTTTGATTGACAGTGACAGATACTTCACATAAACAATTACCTACCTATTTAAAAAATTAATTAATCATAGACACTACTTTTTTTAAACAGTTTATTGTCACCGCTGTTTATAATATACTAAACAAAGATAAACAAAAATGACGTCATTAAAAATGCGTATAATTTGGACAATACTAAACATGTCATGCATCGAAATAAAAAAAAATTAAATACCCTGTAACCTCACATAACCCATTATGCAAACATCACTTTAAAATAGTTAAATTGAAATACATGAAAACAAGTTAAGTTAATTTTCACCATGCATTTTCAGTTTCCTTTCTTTATAGCACGGATCACCTAACAAAGGTGATCCGTGTTTATAGTTTATAAATCTCAGGTATTTTTCCTGTATTTTTTCTATAATTATTTTGAGCCACTCTATAGGTATGTAAAGCAAACTATATGTAAAAAATTTACAAAACTCTTAAAAGGACTCTTTTTACAATAAAACAAAGCTAATATCGGTTTTTTATTTTAATAGCAAACAAACTACAAAAAGGTACAATTTTCCATATTTTAGTGGCGCGCATTTAAACAAGTATAGCTCGAAAACGAAACCTATGACCCCCTCAATTTTTTTTCGAAAAAATATCGGGAAGCTTTGGCCTTGACAATGTATTTAGTGCCCCCTCCTTTGATCGATATACTGCGTTTAATGAGAAAAGCAACACACTTGGTATGAATAGACATAAGACTTCCCCGAACACTTTACGAGGGGAAATCACCTCCCCCTGGCAGGAGGGTAGTTCTCCCCCTGAACTGTGCTTTTTGACAGTTTTCTGCTATTAACTTAAAAACTGTCATCTTTTAAAAGAAAACCTCTGAAGATCATTTTTTGAATAGACAAAATTTTCTATCCATCAATAATATTTTAAAAAATGAAAAAAAAAATTATTTGGAAAATATTCGACATTTTTTGGCATCTAGGGATAAGTCCCTCTAAAAGCAGTGGTGCACGTGTCATAGGCGTACCAAAAAAGGGAAAATTTTTAAAATCTAAATTTTAGTTTTTAAACACCCTTAACTGTGCTATCTGAGAGTATTTTCCTCATTATTTACGAACTTGGCAGAGAGCAACTAAATATTATTTATTAAGGATGACAAAAAATCCTCTTTAATAATGTGTAACATGCCCCCTTACATAAGTAGCGCACCTTTAAATTAAAAAAATTGGATATGTATCACCTCACCCTCAAAGCAGCCATGCATCTTGCATAGACGTACCAAAAATTGTATATATCTCCAGAAATCTTCATAAAAACACATTTAAGAGTAGCAACCGCCTCCCCACGAATGATGGGGGAGTGATTTCCCCTCTTAAAATATTCTAGTCCAGTATATATATTTGTACCAAGTATGTTGTTTCTTTTACTAAATGCAGTATCTGTAGTAGTGCTTAAATTTAGATTCCTGGTGATATAGAAATTTAACCATTTATGGTACGTTTAGGCAAGTTTATGCTTTGAGGGGGGCCTTATACAAGGTGGAAAATTAAAAAGGATCCACCTGGATTTCCTCGAAAATTATCAGGAAATTAAAATAACGCCAAAACACGTCGATTTTGTTTGTAAGGGGGACACTTTTTGGGTCTTAAAATTTTTGTAGCACGAACCCCCTTCGAGGGGTATACTTTACCCCTATATTTTAAATAGGGAAAGTGGGTCTAGTGACACCTTGTTGTGAAGGCTTTTTGAATGTCCTTACAACTGTAGTGTAAAAATTTCAAAAATCTATCCATTAGTTTTTGAGATAACCGCCTTCAAACTTTCAAATTTAACATGGACTGATAAAATAAAAATTTAATTAGAATTTTATATTTTTTGGATTTAATTTTTATTTTATCATTCCATGTTAAATTTGAAAATTTGAAAGCAAATATCTCAAAAACTAATCAATGGATTTTCGAAATTTTTACAAGGTTGTTAAGATATTCAAGAGAGCTTCAAAACAAGGTATCACTAGACCCACTTTCCCTATATAGGTAATTTTCGAGAAAATCCAGGTGGATCCTTTTTAATTTTCCACCTTGTATATATTGTTGGAACAAAAATTATATCTATCTATAAAAGAAGACATACATGTAGGACTATAAAATTCAGGAAAATACAAAAAAATGTTTTTTTTCCACACCTTCCATTTACCTATTTAAATGCCTATTAAAGGTGCGCCACTGACGTAAGGGGGCCGTGTTAAACATCATTAGAGAGAAATTTTTGTCAGCCTTAATAAGTATTACTTAGTTGTTTTCTTACAAGTTAAGTTTGCAAATATATAGGAAAATACTGTTAGAGAGCACTTTAGAGGAAGTGAGGAGATGGATTGTCCTCCACCCCCACCTTCCCCATAAATTATTTTTTACTAAGGTTAATTTATTATTTACTAAGTTACAAAAATGAATGTTCAATTTTTGATTAATTTGAGGATTCCTAGAAACACATTTATTTTTATTTCAAGGTGGCTGTTTTTGACATCTAACTAAAATATTTTACTGTAAACAATGGATTTTTGACTAAACATACTTTTTTGAGAAAAACAATGTGGTATATAAGGATAAGAAATACCACAAGATAAAACAAACATTTCAAAAATTTTCCCCTTTTTGGTTCGCCCATGGCACATGCACCACTACTTTCGAAAGGAACTGATGTATATTGATGGAAAGAAAATCTTGTCTGCTCAAAAAATGATCTCTAGAGGATTTTTAAAGAAAGTGACAGTTTTTAAGTTATTAGCAAAAAACCGTCAAAAATTACGTTTAGGGCGAGTGGAATCAGGGAGGTGTTTGACCCTTGTAAAAAGTTCGGGGGACTCTATCTATCCCAAATGTTGTTTCTCCCATGAATCACTGTATCTGAACCTGTAGGGCCTGAACTATAAGTAGTGTATGTCTATTAGAACATAAAAGAAAAGCTGGAATAAATATGGCACCATAAGACATTAAAAATTGTAGAAGTTGTAGCAGGTTTGGCAGTGGCATATATGGAAAAAAGTTTCAGGGGGGCCGAGACCCCATAAGACCATATTTTATGCTATTTTGTTTATATTCATGAAATATGTGGAAAATATCTAGAAAAATCTTAGATTCGTATATATGCCACTGAGGTTTGGTATGAAATGTCCTTAGTGATATTGGTTCCATCTATCTTACAAACATTAAAATGTTTTGTTAATTTTAACTATAAGCTTTATGTTAAAACTATGAAACTTACTATTTACAAATGTGCCACAATTTTACTGGTTTAGGTTTTAAATTATTTTCATTTAAAATTTGCTTAAAAATTACAGCCTTAAAACTTATTCTATAGGTACTTACATAATAAATAATTTTTACTCTTGATCACTTCCCATTTCTTCATCTTCACTTCCACTTTCATTATCATCCTCCTTAGTTTCAAACTGTTCAAAACCCTCTCCTTTTGTCCATCTTGCTTTTATTAACAATTTAAATGAGGCTAACCTATGGTCTAACAGTTCTAAAATTTTCGCTTGTTCTGGAGTAAGGATTTGGCCTTCTTTGCACACATCAAAGTCTTTAATTAAGGTTACCACTCCTAAAAAAACACAGTCATTCTAAATAGCTTAAATTTGTTATGAAAATCTTTCTCTATAAGTTAGGTACATTGAAATGGTTCAAATTTCCTGCTCTACAACAATTTTAAAGGTGTCAATTATATTTTTGAAAGCAGCTGAGCTGTTTTAAGTTAATCTTATAGCTTGTTTAAAAGTACTTGCATTGCAGTGAGCAAATATGTGTTTTAAAGCAAAAAAATAATTTTTAATATTTTGTTTGAGAGGTTTGGACTGGTTATAAAATATTTCTGTATCAAATTGACTATAGAAATATGTCAAATAATAAAAAAAAAACGCTGGTGGGGTAGATAAAAACAAAACAAATGGGGTAGGTTGATACACTCCATGACCTGTTTCTTAAAAGGTCAAAAACAAAAAATTTATTAAAACTCAATCTCCAGTAGACAAAGAACTAAGTTTTTACTTGCTGTCAATTTGATTAATGTGCATTATTTATTAGTTTATATATTTTGTAAATCTGCCCTACTTACAACCTTTTTGAAATGCTTAGGTATTAGGTATAAAAACAATAATATATCTTTTTTAATACCAAATAATAAAATGAATTTAATTTTCTTCACATGGTGTTTAGTGCATTAGAGGTCTGCATAACAGGAAAAAATTTCGGGTGCTTTACTTTTGTAGGCTATTCTCAGTCTCAAAAAAAAATGTATAGTTTGTTTCTCAGTTTGTTTCAACCTATCCTACTTTCCGTTATTTTATTTTTCTTACTTATTTCTAAATTACCCAATGTATCCCTATATTATTGCTGTCTTTTAAATAAGAAGAACAGCATAGCACTCACTTGCCCTAGCACAAGAATGCATAAAATAATTGGATTTCTTTACCTTTGTCCAACTTTGTAGGCATTCCTAATTGTCTAAGATAAGGTTCCATTGAATGTGCAAACTGCTTTAATGGCCCCTCACTTAAACTTACTGAAGCAGTAGCCTTAAAGCCTGACCTGGCATAGTCATTTACTGTGTAACTTTCAAACCAGTCAACTACCTCTTTTTTTTTACTGTCTGTGAAAAGCAGAACACATTGTCCTTTTAGGCATGCTGCAAACTAAAATTTAAACAAAAATTGAAAAGAGCTCCCTTTCAGGGGTGCACCCAGGGAGGCTTCAACAGGCTAAAATTTTTTTAGATATTTTTTACATATTTTATAAAAATAAAATAGTATAAAAAATGGTATCTTGGGGTCTCCGGCCCCCCAAGACATATTGCTGGGTGCTCCACTGTACATCTACTTAGAGGGGGTTTAGATAAACACAAAGAATAATGCATAAATTTAGTGGTAAATCTTATATCACTATCATCTTTAAATAGTATGTTAAAGAAAAACTGAGGTATTAATTTAGACCCTAAATCAGCACTAAATTTATGATTAAATCCTTGATTAAATCCATTCATGCCATTTTATTTTTTATTGTACCTTGTGTAAGTTGTCAGCTACCTCTTCCTCTTTTGTTCTTCCCAGTCCTATAGCGATTACATTATTTTTACCAAAGAAAAACCTACTGGGTTTCCATTCTTCTCTAACATGTTTCATGGTTTCATTTCTCATGTTTTTGTAGGTTAGTAAGTAAATACTGTTGAATTTTTCTACACAGTTTCTGATATCTTCAACAATTTTTTGTTTTAGTTCTAAACCTTTCTTTTTTGTTTTTGTTAAGGAAACTAAAAGATACAACAGACCTGGTAAACCAAAATTATTAAAGAAGGTCATCCTATCCATCATAAAAGTTGGAGATGATTCATCTTTATCTTTCGTCATAATTGGCCACATATGCCATACTTAAAAGTTCTATATTATCCTTTTTTTTTTTTTTCTTTATGGCAAAAGCAAAGTCAGAAAAGTTTAGAAGCTCCATTTTAAATATAAAAACTGTGAAAATAACAAATTTTATTATTACCGAACGGACGACGGCTGCCTATAAACGACAAAATGCATTCTGCGAACTGTGAACCGTCAACGTTGAACGGCACTTTATAAATAAAAGCTAAATTTATGTCTTATTAATTATTTATTAAAGCCACTCTATGTAAATTAATCAATAGCTAATAAACTACCTAACAAAACAACATAATTGTTCGACGAGTACTTACTCTTTTTATCCCTCTTTGATCTCGGCATAATGACAAAATTATCAAAAACTTGGAAATAAATAAATTTTATAGATTTTTGTAACAAATTTAAAAACCTTTGCTAAAAACTTTAACACTTAAACTTTTTAACCTTACTTTTTTAAAATGTCAAAACAAGTGTGGTGCATAGAAAAACTGGACTGGTTGGTTGAAGCTGTAAGAGACCATACCAGGAATGGGGGCAGCTCGCAAACGGTCAGTATATAATTATTATATAAAAGCGAGAAAATGTATTCACACCGCAATAAAGAAAATTAAATAAAAGAGGACGAGTTTACTTTTTTGGATCTTTTATTTGAATCCTCGCAAATGTTGAGAATTAACTGCAAAGCAATTTCAAAGTAAATATTTTTATCAATATTTTGGAAACTTTGGACCGGGTATTCCAGATAAAAGTACGTTCAGATTGAAACGTCGGGCGAGACGTCTTGCCGAGCGAATGACGTCATGGGTAAATCGCCGGACGTCTTGCCTTTGTGAACGGTATGGGTGTAATAAACATAACCTTAAAATATATATATTTTTTAAATTATTAGCTTGTCTAACGAACTGTCACGATCAGCTGTTTTTCGATCCAAGATGGTCGCCATGGGACAGACAAAGCGTTTTCCCATAAGCGGTAATGCTAACAAAAACGTAATTTTTTTAAAAACGGCAGGCGATATAATTTTTAGAAGGATACTGTATTAAACACTGATCCTTTGTCCATATGGGAAAAATGCGCTTTTTGTAAAATATTTAAAAATAAGCTCAGAAATCGATAATAAATGGTACTATGTTTCTTTAAAAAAGTGGGGTTATGTTTTTGTTTATTTTTGTTTTTTAACTACTCTTTCATGCTTTTTAGTTTGTTTTAAACTTAATATGCCAAGTTTTTGTGCCGTTGTTAATTGTAGTAGCAGAGGCGATCGTGATAACGTTAATTTTTATGGAATTCCAAGTGTTCTAAAGTTTAAGTTCAAGCCAGCTTCCAATGAACTTTCTGTTAGGAGAAGGGAGAAGTGGCTAGCAGCTCTTCGTAGAGGAGATTTGAATGAGGAGAAACTAAAATATGCAAAAGTCTGTTCAAAACATTTCTTAACAGGTTTGTTTTGGATAAAAATTGTCATATTTTGTTGAACTTTTTTACAGAACTTCGAAAAAGCCTTGTGACATGCTGCACTTTGATCTACCTTTTACTATGTTTTTGACTATTCTAGGTAAACCATCAAAACTAGAGGACTTTAACAATCCTGATTGGTTTCCTTCAGTTAATATGGGATATGGCTTTAAAACTGAAGAAAGATTAAATCAGGAATGGTCAAATAAAGAGTCAAGAGCAGCAAGGCAACAAAGACGAGAATTTGTTAAAGTAAGAAGTACTAGTACAGCAAAATGTTAATGTGTACAGACTAAGGACACTCATCATAAAGGCAGGCTTTATAGGAAGGGAAGCCTGACATTGATTTTCTATTTTTTGGTTATTATTTTTGATGTCTTTCACAGTCTGAAGGTACCTAAACTATATTCATTTAGAAATAAAATGCTGCAACAAAGTATCTTTATATTCTATTCTATTCTTGAAACTCTATTATTATTAAATGGATCTTAGACTATTTTAAAACCATATTTTTAAGCTGCCGATGTGAAACCAACCGAGGAAAACATGTCAAGAAATATAACCCAAAAATAGAAAAGCAAAGGCTTTGCTACCTGTAAAGCTTGCTTTACAATAAGTGACATTAGTACAGACAGGAGATTTCTGAGGGTAGATCAGCTGCCCACAGGTGTATACATTGGTCTACAGGACTATACAGAATTTGTCCTGTAGGATGGCATACAAATTTGGTTCAGCTAATCACCCCTTAGAGATTTCTAAAATTGTACATTTTAAATAGAATCGTTACCTGGGTTTGGCTTGAGTTTTTAGATTTTTCTTTTGAGTTCATTTTTTTATATGTATTTTTTTAAAAGCATGAGCATCTTCTTTTAGGAAACTACTGTAAATAGCACAGAAAATGTTAAAAATAAGACCACCACTGAATTAGAAGGCATCACCCCAACTCCTGAGCATCTGTCATGCTGCTTACATGTCTGTCAGTCAAGTCAGACTGACATGGACATGACAGACTTGAGCATGTTATTAACAGAGTTGAGTATTACAGAAACATTAAAAGAAAAGACCATTTCTTGTCAGTCATTGAAAGATAATGATAAAAAAACCAGATATTATACAGGTCTGCCCACTTACCAAGTTTTTTTACTTATTTTGAACTTAATTAAGCCATTCATTACAATCCATGGGAAAACATGTTTGCCTGCAGCAGACCAAATATTATTGACTCTAATTAAACTCCGTTTAAATTTAGATTTTACAGATCTTGGCTATCGATTTGGCATTCACACATCAACTGCTTCCAGCTACTTTAAAAATGTAATTAATATAATGTTTGCACGACTTAATAGTTTATGTGTCTGGCCAGATAGGGAGATACTGTTAAAGACCATGCCTAGATGCTTCACAGAGTCTTTCCATGGTAATACCACTGTTATAATTGATTGCTTTGAAATTCGTTGTGAAAAACCAGCAGGTTTACTCTCAGCAGCTCAGGTCTGGTCCAATTACAAACATTCCAACACAATTAAATATTTAATTGCAATTACTCCTCAAGGCACTGTTGCATTTATTAGTGAAGGCTGGGGAGGTAGGGTTTCTGATAAGATTCTTACACAAAATTCCAACTTTCTTGACCATTTATGCCCAGGAGATGTTGTGATGGCAGACAGGGGATTTTTAATAAAAGAATTTGTAGAGCTTTTTCAGGCATCAGTCAAAATCCCTGCTTTTACTAAAGGAAAATCACAACTTCACCCAGTAGACTTGGAGAAAACTAGGTCCATAGCCCATGTTCGCATCCATGTCGAACGCATTATTGGACAACTCAGATCTAAATATAAAATATGTAATGGAACTCTACCTATCACATTATTGGCTACAAAGGGAGATAAAGCACTTCTCGATGAAATTATTGTTGTATGTTGCGCTTTGATCAACCTTTGTCCTCCTGTTGTACCCTTGTAAATAATTAGGAATTATCACAAATTTATAAGCAGTTTCAAGTATTAGCTCACACATATACTATACTAGTAGTGTGAGCTATGGTGATCCTAATTCT
Source organism: Aspidapion aeneum (assembly GCA_963576565.1). NCBI lineage: Eukaryota > Metazoa > Arthropoda > Insecta > Coleoptera > Brentidae > Aspidapion > Aspidapion aeneum. The sequence goes on along the minus strand of OY755043.1, from coordinate 58,115,323 downwards.
GTATGTCTGTCTGTCTGTCTGTAACGACCAACGCGCATAACTCAAAAACCGCTTGGCCGATTTTAATGAAATTTGGTACCTAGGCTGGGTCTTGGGTCGAGACGGTCCCATTTAAAAATGAACAAAATCCACCGAACACAAACCAAATAAAAGGGTGGGGGTAGATTTCAAAAATTAGAGTTTATGTGAAAATATGGCGTGTGTGATATCAAACGAAAGGTAAGTGAGTCCGGAGTTTAACAAATAACATTTTAGTTTTTGCTTTTTTTAAGGGTGGGGGTAAATTTTAAAAATTTGAGTTTAAGTCAAAACATGGCTTGTGTGGTATCAAACAAAAGGTAATTTAGTCTGGAGTTGAATAAAATATATCATAACAAAAACATTTCATGTAAAAAAAGCCAAGTACGCGAAAATGGCATTCCGTAAAAAGAACTGAGATAAAAGTAAAGCCAAGTTTTCCAATACAAATTTCAAAATGAAAGGTTCTAACTAGTTTGGAAATGTTTTTTTTAACTTTGCTATTACAGCCAAACTTCTTTATGTTCAATTCAGCACTGTGCCTAAGAGTCATTTACAGCCGTAATAGCCAAGTTTAGAAAAATATTTCCAAACTAGTAAGAACCTTTCATTTTGAAATTTTTATTGGAAAACTTGGCTTTACTTTTATCTCAATTCTTTTTACGGAATGCCATTTTCGCGTACTTGGCTTTTTTACATGAAATGTTTTCGTTATGATTTCACTTCTTTTTTAAAGGAATTGGATATTACTTAATTTTTAAAGTAGTAAAATATGCGGAATATTGTTCAAAACTTTTGCAATGCCTTACTTAAATTTTTAAGATTTTTTAATTTTTTTCCATGGTTTTATTGTAGTTCCTATCAGCCTTCCAAAGCTCAGCTCTCTAGCTTTTCTGAAAGTGCACAATGTTACTTTTACATAACTTTACATGTATAAGGGAGGGAAATAAATTAAAATTGTCGTGTTTTTAAATTTTGTCCTATAGTTTTATCATAGTTCCTATCAGTCTTCCAATGCTCAGCTCTCTAGCGTTTCTGGAAGTGGGTAATGCTACTTTTACATAACTTTACATTTATAGGGAAGGGAAGTAAATTAGAATGTTGGTGTTTTTAAATTTTTTCATATAGTTTTATCATATTGTCTTTCAGTCTTAAAAAGTTCAGCTCTCTAGCGTTTCTGGAAGTGGGCAGTGTATGTATGTATAGTTTTATCATATTGTCTTTCAGTCTTAAAAAGTGGGCAGTGTATATATGTTATTTTCTAAAAAATAGCATAAACAAAACTCAAAAGAAATATATTTTTTTTGAGACAAAAACATTTTTGTATTACATAAAAACCACTGCCTATCTTAGCAAAGAATTTTACCTTAATATTATAAATAATGTCAGGGGCAGTTTGAAAATATATATTATTTTCTAAAAAATTGCATAAACAAAACTCAAATTAAATATATTTTTTTTGAGACAAAAACATTTTTGTATTACATAAAAACCACTGCCTGTCTTAGCAAAGAATTTTACCTTAATATTATAAATAATGTCAGGGGCAGTTTAAAAATATATGTTATTTTCTAAAAAATAGCATAAACAAAACTCAAATTAAAAATATTTTTTTTTGAGAAAAAAACATTTTTGTATTACATAAAAACCACTGCCTGTTTTAGCAAAGAGTTTTACCTTAATATTATAAATAATGTCAGGGGCAGTTTGAAAATATATGTTATTTTCTAAAAAATTGCATAAACAAAACTCAAATTAAAAATATTTTTTTTGAGAAAAAAACATTTTTGTATTACATAAAAACCACTGCGTGTTTTAGCAAAGAGTTTTACCTTAATATTATAAATAATGTCAGGGGCAGTTTGAAAATATATGTTATTTTCTAAAAAATTGCATAAACAAAACTCAAATTAAAAATATTTTTTTTGAGAAAAAAACATTTTTGTATTACATAAAAACCACTGCCTGTTTTAGCAAAGAGTTTTACCTTAATATTATAAATAATGTCAGGGGCAGTTTGAAAATATATGTTATTTTCTAAAAAATTGCATAAACAAACCTCAAATTAAAAATATTTTTTTTGAGAAAAAAACATTTTTGTATTACATAAAAACCACTGCCTGTTTTAGCAAAGAGTTTTACCTTAATATTATAAATAATGTCAGGGGCAGTTTGAAAATATATGTTATTTTCTAAAAAATTGCATAAACAAAACTCAAATTAAATATATTTTTTTTGAGACAAAAACATTTTTGTATTACATAAAAACCACTGCCTGTCTTAGCAAAGAATTTTACCTTAATATTATAAATAATGTCAGGAGCAGTTTAAAAATATATGTTATTTTCTAAAAAATAGCATAAACAAAACTCAAATTAAAAATATTTTTTTTGAGAAAAAAACATTTTTGTATTACATAAAAACCACTGCCTGTTTTAGCAAAGAGTTTTACCTTAATATTATAAATAATGTCAGGGGCAGTTTGAAAATATATGTTATTTTCTAAAAAATTGCATAAATATATTTTGTTGAAAAAAAAACATTTTTTTATTACATAAAAACCACTGCTTGTCTTAACAAAAAGTTTTACCTTATAGAATATTATCAATAATGTATTGACACGATCAACACCTTATGGGTAAAATGTAATTTTTTTTTTATTTACATGATCAAATAAAGTATTCTATTCTATTCTATTCTATTTTACAGAGGGCAGGGATCGATTCAATTTCCCTGATAGACATCTGACAAGGCCTACCCCGCAACCAAGTAGGTACCAAAGTTTATTCACATACTTTGCAATTTGGACAATACCAAACATTTTTTGGGCTTTCTTTTAGGCCCATGCATTCTATGTGATACCATGAAATGGAACAGGTATCATTTTCACATGCAATCATTGGCCTTCCATCATCAACTGTTTGACAAGTGCAATATCTTACTCCTGCCAAGGTGACATGAGAAGTAAAATGTTTGCCTAAAAGCTCAGGCATTATAACATTTTTGTGAAAATCAAGACTCTTTTTGGATTCTGTGGTCCAGAATTCCCCATTAAAAATTATTCGTTGGACGAAAAGTTCCAGTGGGCTCCAAACAACAAAGTCACAATATGATGTGTTTGTAATAGCCATTTGCTGCTGAATTTGATAAAAATAAGCATGGCTTTGGTCTAGAGATATTTCACCTTCATTCAAAAAGATTAACCATGAATCTTTTTTCATTGCAAATTCCTCAATACTTGTTTCTTTTAGGGTAAAAGGACATTTAATTTCTAGACAACCTTTACCACAACACTCACATAAGACCATGCAGTCCGGAGAGGCTCCAAAATATGGCATGTCTGGTTTAACACATAAACCTACAGGCTGAAAGCTTAGATTTTCATGGCTACTATTTTGGTATCTCTTGTAGGCCTCCAAGGCGATCTTCTCTTTGTTTATTCCCCATTCTGTAGCTTTGGTTTTAAACTGATATTCTATAGGATAACATATAGATTTAATCAAAGAAAGAGAGGGTTTGGAAATAGATGTTTTTACAGATCGTTTAAAATTTGAAGCTGTTATCCTCCCTATTCTGTGTAAATGCCATTCTTTAGAATTGGATTGATGAACTGTGGTTTCCATAATTTGGTCACATTCCTCCTGGGTCATTATTATTTGTGTGTTTTCACCGACATAGATCAGGTCTTTTAGAGTGTATGATTCATATTCCTCATTATATAATGATTCATATGGGTTCAGTAATACACTTTCTTTGCTTTTAATCTCCTCGTTAATTTTTGTAGCAAAAGGTTCCACAACCCTCATTAATGCTGCACTACTTCCTGCCTCCTCAATGTCTATTAAAAGTTTTGTAACCTCTGCTGGTTTTAAAGATTCAATTCTTTTGGTAGGCAAAGAAATTACTCGGCCAAATGAAATATCCTTTACAGCTTTATATTCAACTTTGGAAACACTAGGGACTTTCCATGTCTCTCGAATATCCGTGCAAGAAGTATTTTTTTGTGTAGTTACAATATATTCAACTGCATATAGTACTGCTCCAATATGACTGCATACTTCGCCAAGGCCAGCCATACATGTGCAATGAGCTGTACAAATACTACCATCCATTTGACATATCACCCAAGTTTGTAGAGGGGGAAGATTCATTCTTTGGGAGTGTTTCACCTGTAATAAAACACTATCTTAATATTTGTGATACTAGGATCTGGGGCTATGCATAAGTTTGTATACAGTTTCCCCCCGCCCTTTGCCATTCAAAAATGCATCAAAAAAATCATTGAGTGAAATGCAATGGTTATAAAACTCACTTCATAGTTAAATAATTTATGAATTTTTTGTATTTATTCAGCACACAAATTCTATTACAAAAGTTTAACAAAATTTCTTTTTTTTTTATATAAAAACAATGGCATCTATCTGTTTTTTGTTTAGGTACTGTGAGAAAAAACCCTGTGTAATGCTATTTTATCATAGTCATAGTTTTCATCATTACCCTGTGTATTACCTGTTGTCATAACTCAGAAAGTGGCCCTCACATGATCAATAATATTGTCAATATTTTTATATTTGCCTTTGTTTATATCATTTAAAAGACAATGGCAAGAATAGAAATATTGACAATATTATTGAACATGTGAGGGCCGCTTAAGGATTTATACAAATAGTATAACTGTACAATATTTGTTTTACCCCTTCATACATTTGTATATTTGTGTTACTCCTTTATACATTTGTATATTTGTGTAAGCAAAAGAAGAGTCTTATAAAAGTAGTACCTTTCCTACTACAGCTATGTAGTCTCCACTTTGATAGGCTCCACAGTTACTAACAAACCCAGCATCAAAGTATTTAAAAGCACTTAGACTTTTGTAAGCTTTCATTTGTTCCTTGGTATAATAACTTGTAGAGAGCACCAAATAACTTATAATATCCATATTTGTCACTGGAGGAAATATTGTAGGGTCTCTTGTAAAGTCTTTCTCATTTAGAGCAAATGGATCAACATTATTAAAAAAACTCAATTTTTGCAGATATCGGGTCGCCACTTCAGGGTCCTCCGCGGATAACTGTTTAAAGTAATCACTCATGATCGTTTAAATCTGATTTTAATTTTAAAAAATTGAAAAACTTAGATCAAAGCCTTGTGAGCCACTTCAAAATCAAAATAAACTAAAAATAAACAGAAAGGTAACCCCACTTTTTGAGAGAAACATGATCTCCTTTATTCACGATTTCCGAGCTTATTTTTGAATATTTGGCAAAAACCGCATTTTTCCCATTTGCACAAAGGTTCGGTCTTTAAAACTAAATATTTTTTTATACTAAACATCCTCTCGTTTTTGTAAAATTTACGTTTTTGTTAACATTACGGCTTATGGGAAATCGGTTTGTCTGTCCCATGGAAGACATCTTGGATTTGATCATATGTTTTGTTAGACAGCCCTATAGGGCTGTCTAACAAAACATATGATCAAATCCAAGATGTCTTCCATAGGACAAACAAACCGATTTCCCATAAGCCGTAATGTTAACAAAAACGTAAATTTTACAAAAACGACAAGAGCTTTAGTCTAAAAAATTAATCAGTTTTAAGAACAGATCCTTTGTGCATATGGGACAAATGCGTTTTTCTTAAAAATATTAAACTAAAGCCAGAAAATCTGAAATAAAAGGGACCATGTTTTCTTCAAAAAAGTAGGTTATGTTTTTGTTTATTTTGTTTTTTTAAACTTTTTTTCTAGTTTTTTCACTTATTTTGAATTATTACATGGGCGCACCAAGGGGGCGGGGGGCCCGGGCCCCCCCCAAACCACATATTTTTTTAGATATTTTCCATATATTTCATGAATAAACAAAAAAAATAGCATAAAGTACATCATGAGACCTCTGGGGACCCCCCAAAGGTATCGGGCCCCCAAAGGTTTTTGAAGTTTTTTGACCAATGAATCAATGAACTATCAGCCCAAGGTAGAGGAAAGTAGTTCTATTCAAAGAGCTCACTTCAAGGCTCAGTTAACAGAGACGAAATTAAAATAGACTAAACTTTTCTCATCAGATTCAGGTTTTCTATTAGGATCTTTTGTTGTACTTGAATAAACCTTTTGCTAAGTAATAGGCCTTCTATAGCGTTAAACTGTGAAAAATATTTCACTATGATTTTTAGGTTTAGACAAAGTTTAATTGTTTTAACCCTCCAGTAGTGACATGAAAAAGAGGCACAACTTATAGGTAGGTCAGTCCAACAGATCAATATGCACATATGAGTTCCAACCGAGGTTGGTCAAGCAAACTTCTAAAGGCCGCTTGACATGGTGCATGACAATAAAATTTGCAGGCAAATGTATGAAATTTTGCCCAGGTGCATGCGCAGTACAAATCCAGCTGATTGTTGCAAACAATCCATTTTTATCGGTCCGGTGCCATTTTTTTGCATGCAAACTGTACTTGCATGCAAACTGGGGAATTTTTACCTAGATTCTGGGGAATCAATGCATGGCCATGCACAATGTCAAACGAAAAGAAGATTTTTTGCAGGCAACAATTTGACCGAAATTTTTTGCTTGCAAATATTTGCAGCGTGTCATGCACCATGTCAAGCGGCCTTAATAAGTACTTTACAAAATATGTTTATTTAAAAAAATATAAGTAAACATTATATAAAAAAAAACTTGCAAAATTAAAATACAGTTTTTCCTTGTCATTGGCCTCACACACCGTACATCACCATATGATTTTCCATGAACTATAATACATAGGGCTTAAGTACGGTCAAACCTAAGGTTCATTAGCTCACAACAGTAAGTACTGTTCAAATTTTACAGTACAATATTCGCTGTTGTATTAATACTGTTACTATTACTTTTATTTCTGTTTTTTTGTAACAATATTTGCTCAATTATGTATCTAAAAGTTTATGCAAATAAATATATACTCTACTCTACAATTGGGCGTAACAGCATATGACCCATTAGGAGTATTAGAACCCAAGTTTTTTTGAGAGAAATTGAAAAAAATATCTGAGAGAACTTATTTGTTTTTCTTGTGGTCATCAAAGTCAACAAAGATTACTTTTTTTCCATCTATTATTAATGATGCCATAAAAAATTTTTTTTGGTAATAAGCTCAGAACAGTACCATAGAAATTTCACAACAGGACTTGTAGTAGGTCCAGTCAGATACTATACAAATTTTACGGTGTACAAGTTTTAGGTGTCAAAAAGCATGGAAATAAAGGAAAATTTGCACCCAAATAGTTTAAGATAAAAAGAGGTTTGAGTTAGGGAGATTGTCAAATTCACCAGTTTATTCTAAACTGTTTTGAGGTCTGTAAAATAAATATTTATTAAAGAAAAAGAAACTTTGATGATACAGGACTTCACTCAACACTATACAAGACACTACACTACCAAAAGTTTATTTAAGAGTTCTGTAGGATGGTGTACAAATTTGGTTCAGCTCATTATTCACACTTTAACCTCATATTGTTTTCCTTTTCTTTCTTCTCTAGACCCTTTTTTCAACCATCATTTTTAAAATTTTCAACCGTTTTGAAAAAATAATCCATTCAGGAGAGACCCAGTCATGATCATTGCTGTATTCTAGTTTTGAAAGTTGCTTGCCTAGAATAGTAAAAAAATCATAGTGAAATATTTCTTACAGTTTAACACAATTCTATGTTACACTTCTGCAAAAGGTCCACTCAAGCACAAAAAAAGATCCCAATAGAAAATGTTGCCAAAATGGCAGTTACACATTTATCCAACACAAATCTGACAAAAAACTTTCGAATATTTCAATTTATCCTCTGTTAAGTCAGGTAATAGAGCCACTTATCCACTTTCTTTTCCCTTCTTTGACCTGATACCTAGTTCATTTAAATCAAGATGATTTTTTAAGCTCAAAATACTTGGCATTCCATCAAAACTAACATTATCAAGCTCTCCCCAGCTGCCACAATTCATAACAGCACAGAAACTAATAATAATGATTCAAACTGAGTAAAAAACTGGAAAAAAAGTAAAAAAGAAACAAAAGTAAATAAAAACATAACCTGACTTTTGAACAAAACATGGTCCCTTTTATTTGAGATTTACTGGCTTCAATTGATTTTTTTTTAAGAAAAACGCATTTTTCCCATGTGTACAAAGGTTCAATACTTAAAACAGCATCTTTGTTGTAAATTAAATCGTTTCACTTTTTTTTAAAATTACGTTTTTGTTAACATTGCGGCTTATGGGAAAACGCTTTGTTTGTCCTATGGCGACCATCTTGGATCGAAAAACAGCTGATCGTGACAGTTCGGTAGACAAGCTAATTGATAAATTTGATCTGATTTAAAAATTTGTTACAGTTTATTTAGTAGAGTTAGCATAAACACAAATAAGTGTTTTTTTTATTTTGAAAAATGGAAATAGAGAGTCTTTTGGAGTACCCGACTTTTGGTGGCTGACAGAGTTTTATTAGACAAATAAAGTTTTGTTTTAGATTTAAAAGTTGTGTTTTCTGCAAATTTATTTTCTTTGTTGTACAAGCAATACAGGTTTTAAGTTCCTCTGCTCAACACAGGAAATAAATAAATTTGAATGTGCAATATATTATAATAGCGTATGACAGTGAGAATGCGAAAGAAGACTAATTCTCAAAAGTGTTTGCTGGGGCGTTGAGAGATCTTCAATTACATTATATCAAACCTCTTTATATGGTTACATTATTTACTATTACATAAAGAAAACAAATATACATAGTTTAAATGCCTTTTATTTTAATTTGAAAGCACAAAGTAATATCTAGGTATAATATTATTTATATTCCTATAACAATTTGTCCAAATAAAAATCCATTCTCTACATTCTCCTAACCCAAGTAACACAAATTGCTAAAAAACAGCTACCAAAACACTTTAACAGCAAAACTGAAAGTAAAATAGCTATTACAGCTGTATGCCGTTTCACTGCTAAGCAGCTTCTAAAGTGTTGTCGTTGCTGATTAGGCAATCTTTATTTAGCTCTCACAGTGTCCATGACAGCTCCAAAATATAGCACGTTAACATTAAAGTAATTTTGTCTAGAAATAAATAAGAAACAATGGCAACTATTGCAAAATAGCTATTTCCTGTAATGGACAGAGACTTTTACTCAAATGGCTGACGAAAAACTTGTTATGTTCTACACTACTGTGATATAATCGCGTAAAAAAGGCGGTTCTCATCGTCAAAATGTTTGGCAGGTTAACTTTTCTGATAAAACAGGTCAAGATAGATTGTCAAAAAGCAAGCGCCTCGAAAATTCAGAATAATAAACGTTTTTTTTCGGTGTTTGTTTTTAGGTTAGAAATTATTTTATTATCATTATCCTCGAAATACCCTATAAATCAATTTCTTAGTCATATTTTATTGAATTTAGCACTTTCTAGAATTTGTTTAGGCCCGGGATCACCTGGAAAATAATATTTTTTAGTCCATAAATTTAAGGAAAAATAAATAGGAAAACTATCATGGCCGCCTCGGCCGTCTCATTGGTTTCAGCAGTTTAACTCTACACAAGCTATTTTTTAATACTTAAGCCTAAATAATGTTGATTTGTAGCTAACTTGCGTTCTAACAATTGGCCCATTATGTAATACGAAAAAGAAAAGAAGAGTCACAGATGTTACCTGTCATCTTGGGCGCTGTCACAATAACAAAATAAACAAATATCTCAATTAAAAATTGTGCGAACGTTAGAAGATAAAGTTATTACGTGCCCTACCACAGTACCCCACCAGTGGGAAGCAAAAAACATATTATTTTGGCCAGCGCCTTCAGAAACCCTTAAGTTGGGTTTATACAGAAACATAGCATAACATAAGACATAGCATGACATAAGATATCATTACAGAAGGAAACCATAAGGCTGTGTATACAAAAAATATAATAACATGACATAACATACAAGCTTGGCCCAAGTGCTTTAAATGAGGCCCCACACACTCTAAGTAATTGGTAATTGCAAGGGGAGAATTCCCAAAGTAGTCGGTGCTGGCAATTGACTCTGGTGCACTTTGCTAGAAATCAGGTGAGTCTAAATAAACTGACTACTAAAGTAGAGTTTATATAGAAACATGGCATGACATAAGATATAGCATGACATGACATAACATTACAGAAGGAAAAATGGCTGTTTATACAAAAAACATAACACGACATAATATAAAGCTTGGTCCAATCACAGCTTGACTTTTGTTCATGTGATTTTGGAACTTTCAGCTGTCTTCTGTCATTTAGTTTTCTGTTGTTATTTTGAAAATATGGACGATGGTTAATTTATTGAACAGGTGCAGGGCTTCCCTGCCCCATATAATAAAAAAGGCAAGTGATACAAAGATAAGAATGCCAAAAAAATGGCTTGAACTTCTTATTCATTGGGCGAATTTTAAAGTGCCTTCTTTTGCACACTCTTGTTATACATATAGCACTAGCTGCAAGGCCAATGAGAACTAGAAGCTGTACTTCTTCATCCATCTAAAACAAGTATATACATCACTTAAACTAACCAAAGGGCCATCATTATATGTATTAGGGGAGCCCCAATTACCTGCAACAAAAATGAATGAAAAAAGGCTACCTACTTATATGTACTTAAATATCTGACGTTTTGCTTACCTTTTTTGCATAAATATTTCTTTTCATAATTATTTATTTTTTAAACAAAAAAAACCACATCAAAACTATCCAAACACAATATAAAAGTAGTGTTATGGTAAAAAATCGTAAACAAATGACGTCGCGATCATGCACGTAATGTGATTTCACACAAGACATGACATAAGAAGATAAAAGTTGGGCATCTTTTTATGTCTCATGGTATGTCATGTTATTTTTCTTTATAAACACCAACAGGGTTTGTCATAAGCTCAACTCTGTTATGTTATGTCATGCTATGTCTTATGTCATGCCATGTTGCTCTATAAACTCTACTTAAAGCCTCTTGACTTGAAGTTAAAAAAAAAACAGAAACCGAGTGTCATTCAAACCAATGAGATTAAAAAAATATTTTTTGATCTGATGGATTCAAACATTGTGTCCCTGAATGACAGGTTTTCATAATTTGTCATTAAGAAACACTATTTTTTTTTGAACATTCTGATTTGACTGTTTTTTACTAAACACACTCTTGACTACCAATTTTCACTTGTGCCAAGTAAGAAAAAATTAAAAAAGCATGTTACATTGCCTTATTTTTTTTAATTTTTAGTTAAAAAAGTTTTATTTACATTTTTTAATTTTAGAAAGCAGTTAAAAGAAATGAAGTACAAAGACAAGAAAGCATCCTAGAATGGGGCCCATTTGCTCACCCCTTGGAAATGTGAGCAAGGAAGCCAAAAAGGGGGTCTGCTTGCAATTGACTCCAACTCATTTTACACATTTTTTTTTTATAATTATTAAAATTAAATTATATAATGTACAGGAAATTAAACATCTTTGCTTTAATACCACGAATGAATGGTACTGGCGATTAGCACCTGTTGCTGTTTTGAGGTTGGTAGAGCAGCGGGACTGTAAGCGCTGGCCGTTTTATAAAATCTGGGTGCAAAAATCCTTAAAAGGACGATGTAAAAATATTAATTTTTCCGAGCCACACAAAGACAATATAGAGGATTGGCACTCACCTTTTCAGCTCTTTCCTTCGTCCAGAGGAGCTCCTCTCGCTGGCCCAGTCGTTGCAGTCGATCTACACTAGAATCACTTGTTTGTGTAATGGTTTAGTTTGATTTTCTAAGAATGTTATTGGATTTTTTGGTTAATAGAATTTATCACCATGCTGCGTGGTGATCTCGATAGAATACGACAGACGAATCTTTTTTGGTTACGCCTTTTTGCGCAGATTCATTTTTCGTAGATGGCGCTGGCGTTTTGCTTGTGCCAATCAAATTGAAATTGTGTGGGTTTTCCGAATACGGGAATTTGGCGCAAAATTTGAATTTAAAATTAAAGTTGCACGAACATTTTCCGCCCACTTAAAACGAAGTTTTACATTGAGATTAATTGAATAAACAAATGGCTATATAAAAAAAAATATAAGTTAATTCAAAACCTTAAAGGGTAGGTTATTAAAATCCGTTTTAGGTTTATAGATCAAAAAGAAAAAAAAATGAAAAAAAAAAATATATATATATATATATATATATTCTAGATAACGACACACGAAACAAACGAAGTTGCTTGGGAGTTTAGTGCGCATCTAAAGGTAGTGGGCACAACTTGACCACGGGACGAGTGAAAAGTCCGTGTTGTGTTTTAACAGTAGCAACTCGAATGTGATTATCCCGACCAGGATGTACAGATACTATTCTACCCAGCAACCAGTGTAATGGCGGCCTAGTTTCATCCTTAATTAATACAAGCGTATCTAGCTTGATTTCAACCGAAGGGTCCGACCACTTAGAACGCTGTTGTAAAGTATTTAAGTACTCAAGTTTCCAACGCTTCCAGAAATCGGCATGAATTCGTTGGATAAGTTGCCAACGCTTAAGGGTATTAACTTTAAGGGTAGAAAGGTCAGGATCAGGACACGAATTAAGGGGTTCCATTGTGAGGAAATGACCCGGAGTCAAAGACGTAAGATCGTTTGGGTCAGAGCTTTGCTCACAAAGGGGTCGAGAATTGAGTAATGCCTCTATTTGGGCGAGGAGAGTATAGAGCTCTTCGAAGGTTAGTATCTGGTCACCGATGACCCGATACAAATGTGATTTTATAGATTTGACTCCTGCTTCTGCTAGACCATTTAGGTGGGGGGCTCCCGGACTATTAAGACACCATTTGATTTTTAAGCTCTCAGAAGCTAATTTCGAAAGATTATGGAGCTCCTTAATAGCCCCAACAAAGTTTGAGCCTCTATCACTTGTGATTTGGACACAAGTGCCACGTCTAGCGACAAAGCGTCGTAAAGCAGCGATGCACGCCTCTGTGGTTAAATCCGAAACAAGCTCGATATGGATTGCCTTGAAAGAAGTATCGACAAAGACTGCGATATATGATTTACCAACTTGTGCTCCACGACGTCTCTGACCTACAAAGGTTTTGATTGGGCCTGCATAGTCTAAGCAAACGTGTGAAAAACATTTTAATTGTGACGTTCTAAAAGAAGGTAAATCCGACATGTACGGAGTATACGGTTTTGGTTTTAAGCGAAAGCAGGGAATACATTGCAATAAAACCCTCTGAATAGCTCGACGTGATGACATAATCCAAAACTTTTGACGAATTAAGTATTGGACTGTGTTTATTCCGGGATGTAAATTTTCGTTATGAGTTTGAATAATGATCAATTGGGTTAATCTATGAGATTTCGGCAATAATAAGGGATGTTTTGCCTCAAAGGAGAGTTGAGAATGCCGTAAGCGTCCGCCCACTCTAAGGAAACCCAATTCGTCCAAAAAGGGCGCGAGTTTGCGAAACGGCTTAGGTAATAGCTGAGTATTTTGAATTTTTTGAATGACATCCGAAAAACACTCTTCTTGGACCCTTTTAACTAAAACAAGTAGAGCCTTGTGTAGTTCAAAAGCGGAAAAAACGCCGGATAAAGGGTCAACTGAGGTTTTTCGATTGTGAATAAGTCTTAGAAAATGACAAATGATTTTTTGAATGGTATTTAAATTGGATATTTTATCGATTAATCTATCAAAAAAGTTTTGATTTTGAATTTCTGCCGTCAGCACCACTGAATTTTCCGGTTTTTCTTCTTTGAGAACCTCGTCTGGAACTCCCAAAGAACGTTCATTTATAAACCTTTGAATTTGCCACTCCGCAGTGGGCAAGGTAATCCATGGAGGGCCGTGAAACCAAAGAGGGTGATTTATTAAGTTATTGGGCGACAACCCTCTGCTAGCGCAGTCGGCAGGGTTCTCGAGTGAAGTAATGTGATACCATGGGACTTCGGGGATTGTTTCTTGAATACGACTTACGCGGTTTGCCACAAAGGTCTTCCACTTGTGAGGTGAAGATGTGACCCAATGAAGCGTGACCTGTGAGTCCGAGAACGCAAGAATTTCATCAATTACGAGTAATGATGAATAGGTGCGAATAACTAGTTCGAGTAAATCAGCTAATAGAGTAGCTCCAAGTAGTTCCAAACGTGGGATTGAAATAGTGTGTAAGGGAGCAACCCTTGACTTGCCCATGACTAGAGCAGTTTTGATAATTTTATTTGGTAATTCGACGCGAACGTATACGCAAGAAGCGTATCCTAGCTCGGATGCATCGCAGAAACCTAGCAATTGACATCGTTGAATATTATTCGAAAAAATATGTCTAGGTATACAAAGATTCGAAAGAGTGGTTAATTGATTATTGAATTGATTCCAAAGAGTTTTGATTGGATCGGGGGGTATTTCATCCCAATCAGTTTTGCATAACCAAAGTTTTTGCATAATCACTTTGGCTAAAAATGAAACAGGCGATAAGAAACCTATAGGATCCCAAATTTTAGCGATAGCCGATAAAATATTCCTTTTGGTGCAAGGTTTTTCACAAGGGGTACAAGAATAGGTAAAAGTATCTGTAGAAGGGTGCCATTGAAGGCCCAACACCTTAATCGATGTTGAAGAATCGTCTTCAAAGGTAACAGGGATCTGACAATCAGCGGGCGACAAATGTGAAAGAAGTTTCGGATTATTTGATGCCCATTTTCTTAATTCAAATTTTCCCAATTTAAGCAACGCTATGAGATCTTTTTGAAGTGATAAAGCACCTTCTAGAGAGTTAGCTCCACAGCAAATATCGTCCATGAAAATGTTATTCAAAAGGACCTGGGATGCTTCAGGATAATTCTTAGCCTCCAGGATGGCTAGTTCTCTAAGAGTTCTAATAGCTAAATAGGGACTTGAACTAACACCAAACGTCACTGTATTAAGCCTGTATTCCTGCAGGGGTTCGTTGGGATCAAATCGCCAAAGTAGCCTTTGGTAGTCCCGATGAATTGGATTAATTTGAATTTGTAAAAAGTGCTGTTTTATATCAGTCAAAAATACGATAGAATAAAATCTGAATTTTAATAGAATTTCGGAAATATCGGCTTGTAATTTTGGTCCTATTAAAAGAGTTTCGTTCATGCTTAGGCCTTTCGAACCCTTAATCGAGGGGTTAAAAACCACCCGGAGTTTAGTCGTTGATTTGTCAAGACGAAGGACTCCGTGATGTGGTAAATAAGAACATAACTGAGGTCTAGGTTCGGATCTTGGAATTAAAGACATGTGCCCGTTTTTGAGATATTCTCTCATAAAATCCGAGTACATACTATAGAAATTTGAATTTTTTATTAAGCGAGATTCGAGAGACAAAAATTGACGATAGGCCACTGAATATGTGTCTCCTAGGTCAGGAGGGTCAATGTGACGAAAAGGCAAATTTACAGTAAATCGGCCCGAAATATCTCTAGTGGTAGTTTTTTGGAAAATCTCTTCACATCTTTTTTCTTCGGGTGAGAGAAACGTTTTTGACTTAATTGATTCTAGTTCCCAAAATCTGCGAATATTAAAGTCGAGAGACTGCTCACAGGAAGTAAAGTAAGAATTGACTTGAGGTGAAATATTTATGTTTTGAGTTTGGCCCATCAAGACCCACCCAAAAACTGTCTCAAAAGCGGAGGGTAGGCCGTGAGGTCCTGGAATTCGTCCTGATTGGACGATTTCTGTGTAAAGTTGTGCACCTAAGAGTAAGTCAATTGGACCAGGGTTGTAAAATTGGTTATCTGCAAGCTTTAGATTTGAAATATGACTCCAATTGGATGAATCTACCTGTACTGAGGGCATATTCGAACAGAGTTTCGGTAAAACGAAGACTTGAATAGAAAAGGTAGGCTCTTGTTGGCCTAGGGCTCGAATAGTGCAAGTAGAAATGCCGTTAGTGGCCGATGAAGATTGATTTAGTCCCAGAACAGGGATCGAAATTTTGTTTCTTGGCAAGCCTAACCTGTTAAGACAGGCTTCGCTTATCAGGTTAGCTTGGCTACCGCTGTCCAGAAGTGCTCGGACAGGTTGGTAGTTACCCCGACTATCCAGTACCTCTAATTTTATAGTCGCTAGAAGCACTGTCGTCCGGGGCGTCAAGGTGGATAACGAAGAGTATTGATTTGTAGATGTATTTGGATTCGAATTGATTTGAATTGAATTTGAACTGGGTTGAACAAAACTAGGGTTCTGTTGGCTAAGAATTGAATTTGAATTCTGGTACGATAAGTTTGTGCCTGTGCTAGGCACGGCCACTTGATTTGAATTAAAACTTTGATTTAAGTTCGAATTTTGATT
This sequence comes from Aspidapion aeneum, assembly GCA_963576565.1. Lineage (NCBI taxonomy): Eukaryota > Metazoa > Arthropoda > Insecta > Coleoptera > Brentidae > Aspidapion > Aspidapion aeneum. Next base: position 58,099,019 of record OY755043.1, on the reverse strand, counting down.
TGAATTTTGGCTTGAATTAACAAAGGATTGACTTGAATTCTGACGGATTGAATCTGTCGTTTGCGATAGATGAATAAGACTATGGTGCCTATGTCGACATACCCTGCAGTTGTAGGTACTACTGCAGTCGATTACTTGATGATTTGAACGTAAACAGTTGATACATAACGATTGTTGTTTTACATAAGTAAAACGATCTGAAGGAGATTTGGAAATAAAAACACCACACTGCGAGAGTGGATGAAAAGAATTATTGCATAATTTGCACTTATAGGGTTGTTGGTTTTGTCGAAATTGAATATTGGATTGTTTATTTGATACTTGTGACTGCGTATGCGCTAAAAAATTTGATGGAGGGCTTGATTTGTACTGATTATTTGAATAAGAATTATATCTTTGGTTACTAGAATTCGAATAATTTGGTTTTTGCTGGTTTGAAGTCGAAGGTTGCATTTGCGTATTTTGGGGAGATAGCTGTACTGTTTCAAGAGCACGGCATTGGTTAATAAGAAACTGAATTAGATTTTGATATGTTGGAATCTCGGTAGTACTATACTTTAATTCGAAAGCGGTTCTTGTGGTTTGATCGATTTTTGATAATAAAATTGAAAATAAACAAAAACACCACGACGTTACTGGAAATTCAAGATTTTCGAGCGCCGCAATATTCTCGGAAAAGGTATCTACCAAGACTCTAAGATCCTTTGCTGACTGGTTTCCCTTTAAAGAATTTGCATAGTAGATTGAGTTCCAGTAGGTACTGGCTAAAAGTCTTTTATTTTGATAGCGATCTGTTAATACCTTCCAGGCGATTGCGTAATTGCTTGCCGTTAATTTTATAGAACTTAAAATATTAAGTGGTTCGCCCTCAAGGAAGGTTAGCAAATGTTGAAATTTCCTTATATCGGAATAATTAGAGTTTTCGTGAACCAAACAAGAATAAACATCGTAAAAGGTTGGCCACTTTTTTACGTTTCCATTAAAGCAAGGTACCTTTAAAGGGCCCAGATCATCGCTACGTGAATAGTGTGAAGTTGCGGGGGTAAAATTTGAATGAACTGAATCGGAACATAAACTCGAAAAAAGAACTTTAGCTTGGTGGTAGAATAGATCCGTATCTTTCCTAATTTTGTCCTGTACTTCGAATTCATCATCGTCGTCGTCTTTCAAGAGACCTATGATGTCATTATGAATGTTTTTAAAATGTTCATAGTGATCATCTAACGATTCGTAAAACGCCTTAAAAATTGGCAAGGAAGAACTATCTGATTTAGCTTTTGTTCCCAAGTTATACGTTTCCGTAATACGAGATATTGAAACTTTGCGTTGATTCTCAAGCTTTTTTAACGACATATTGTTAATTAAAAAAAATAAAAAATATTTAAAAGGAATAAAACTAACACTTGACCCCTATTGACTTTAATCAGTCCAAAAGAGTTCAACAAGCATATATTTTATTATCGATTTCTCGAATAAATGCAAAAACTTATCAACAGCTGTTATCCTAGGTCGCGATTTTCCTCCCAAAATAAATGCACACTAAAACAACTTGTACCTACTACCGTTTCTCTTATTATTTACAGGTAAATACTAATTCTACTAGATGTGTTTGTTTACCTGTTAAATAAGAATAAAGCATTTAACTCACAAGCACTTTTGTTGTTTTGAATAACTATAACATATTATTTAAACAAATAACTATTATTTAAACAACTTTCGATTTTTGAATTAAAACAAACGACGTACGAAGTGCCAATTTCGGCTGCAATGAAATGTGGGTGGAGCCACCGTTAAGCCACGCAAGGGGGGACGGAACCTCCTTTCTAAACTGGACACGGCAACAAACGAGCCAAAATGGCGAGGCGAAAATCTAATATTTTTAGCAAACAAATTTTAAAAAACTATCTGGGTCGTGGGACCAGAAAATGTTGCTGTTTTGAGGTTGGTAGAGCAGCGGGACTGTAAGCGCTGGCCGTTTTATAAAATCTGGGTGCAAAAATCCTTAAAAGGACGATGTAAAAATATTAATTTTTCCGAGCCACACAAAGACAATATAGAGGATTGGCACTCACCTTTTCAGCTGTTTCCTTCGTCCAGAGGAGCTCCTCTCGCTGGCCCAGTCGTTGCAGTCGATCTACACTAGAATCACTTGTTTGTGTAATGGTTTAGTTTGATTTTCTAAGAATGTTATTGGATTTTTTGGTTAATAGAATTTATCACCATGCTGCGTGGTGATCTCGATAGAATACGACAGACGAATCTTTTTTGGTTACGCCTTTTTGCGCAGATTCATTTTTCGTAGATGGCGCTGGCGTTTTGCTTGTGCCAATCAAATTGAAATTGTGTGGATTTTCCGAATACGGGAATTTGGCGCAAAATTTGAATTTAAAATTAAAGTTGCACGAACAGCACCCTTAAAGGATCTAACCTGGCACGTAGACATGCGTTTCTGGGTATGTTGTGCACAAATGTACGTATTGTGTATGACTCGGATAACAATTTAAATTCTATCTAGTAAATAGAACCCAGTAGACTTCAAATTATATTTAAGGCCAGAAACTTAGTCATCATGATATACCACATAATGCCATAGTTATAGCATTAGACCACTGGTGGGTCATATACCTTTTGACATAATCAACAGGGTACGGAGAGCCACAATGTGCCTGCACTAGCTGTTAGTTCCAAATAGGCTCCATATACCTTGTATGTGGTGATTTCCTGAATGGCCAGGTCACGAAATCCATTCAGAGAATCACCAGATTAACCCACCCCCCTGATATCTATATTTTTTTTACATACTTGTCAAAGCTTGGCCATTACTAGACTACCCATGGGTCAAGGCTTCTTTAGTTAGCTCTTACGACAGGCCTGGGGGTTACCTTGGTGCTATTATGCATATTCATAATCTAAAAAAATCTGATAAGGCCCCTCTTGCCTCTCCAACCCCCATGAATACACCATTGTATCAAATGTGTATTACATTGGTGAGTGGTCCAACAGAGGGGTTCCAGAGACACAACAAAAAGGAGGACAATTTAGATTTTTTGAACATACATTGTATAGACTTAAAAAATTAATTAGGCAGTATATGATTTTCTTTTATAAAAAAATGTTTTTTATAAAAAAATTTTTGTACCTTTAAAATTTTCTAAATACCTACTTTAAAATAAATGGAAATTCTTGAGAAACCATATTTATTACACAATAAGTATTACCAAAATAGTTTTTTACTCAGTTACATAGGTAATACACCAGAATGTGCCTTTGTATTTAAAGTTCTCTAGAAACAGGTGGGGGGAGGTGATAGCCTCCATCCTCTCTGGGATTACCACTGGTAAGGCAGACCTTAGTAGGAATAGGTAGAGGAAATTTTTGTTTTTAAGGTAGCTAGGTAAATAAAAAACAAGAAATTTATTTATTTTGTTATTCAACTGATAAACTGGGTTCTTAAGGCCCAGGGTGCAACACCTTAGAGGGCCTAATACAATGGGTTAAACAAGTGGGTCCATACCTTATTTGTGAGCCTGGCCTGATTATGTGCTAAGGTAAACCAAGTCTACAGTACTCTAATAGTATTTGTATACTTGCTGTCGGCAGCTCACATAGTGCACAATGGTGACAAAGTTAGTGCTTAATTATATATCATCTTTTAATCCTAAGCAGGCAGAAAAATGTAGGACCGATGTACCAAAATCAAGCATTATGTTTGGCCACGGTGCATTATGGTGTTATATAAACCAACCCTTGAGTTACACCAAAAAACAGACAGATGAAAAAATTTTGACAGCACTTTTAAGGTTCACTCAGGACTGATAAGTACCAGGCAGGGACCCCTTGATTGGCCCCATTGTGCGCTCCCTGACAAGTCATCGCACCAGGGTTTCAAGGAACCAGTCACTGTTTACCCAACTTTAGTTCCCTCTCAAAGATAAAGGGATACTCTAAAAGATGGGCAAATAAACTATCCTTTATGGCTGTGAGTGGACATTTGTTTAAACAAACACCAAATTGCTTGTTTAAAAAAAAACACAACCACAGTTTAGGTTAGAAAAGAAAACAACAAACAGAAGGCACGGTCCGTAAAGAAACCGGTTGCGTAACTCGGTGTTTAGGCGGCCGGGTCGTGACGTCAGGGCTACGTCACAGTTTTCCTAGAAATCAGCAGTCATACGCTGTTTATATCGAAATTTCGTCTTGTAAGTGTTTAAATACCTGTTACGTGCTTACTATAAATGTATTAAAAACTAAGTAAAAGAACTGGTGAGGTTTTAATTATAATTTAAATTTTAACAAACACAAATTTTTCTGTGTCGGTTGTTTCCTACCCATACAATGTGGGTCATACAAGGTTACAAGGGGAGCTGGAAAATAGACCTAGGGGGGAATGGGTTTTCTCTCTATACTGCATCTGATATCTGCAACCAACACATAATGTTTAAGATAACTTTTTGATAGTTATCATCACAATCAGTATAGGCCAGGACAAAGATTATGAAATGAACTTTACATACACATAGAAAATTACTAATAGTTTAAAAAATACTCAATGTTGTTGGCTGCTTTTAAGGCGCCTACTAAAAATAGTTCTTAAATGATGTACCTATTACACAGCATACCTACCTTTTCTTGAAAAAATATTAAACTTAAAAAAAAGTAATTTTAATATTTCTTAAAAATTGAGGAAAATAATATTGCTGTTAATTTATTTTAAATATTTGATTTATTTTCCTAAAGTTAAAAATAACGAAAATATTCCAAATTCAAAATTAGGCTTAGACTACTTTCTACCAACTAAAATTAAAATACGTAATTTTGAATTTAAAATGTCTTCGTTATTATTTTAAACTTAAGGTAAAAATTTTTTTGAAAAAAATTGTTTAGAGTTAAATGGCCTATCAAAAAAAATATATAAAATACAGGGTATATAAAAACAAAACTCCAAAAAGCGATGCTCTATTTTTTTAAAATTTGAGTATCTTAAACAGCATTAAAAATTCTACTAATTTGCTAATTTAAGCTTTTTGCTATCTTTAATAATAAAAAAGTTAGCAATGGTGGACACTTAACTTGGAACACTCTGTATAACGCTCAAGCAGGAGTGAAGTAATATTAGCCTTGCGTCACAGTCGATGTATTTTTTATGATATTTCTTGAAAATGCGTTAAGAAGAGGTGATCAAAAATCCTGAATCTTTGCGTTATGTTATTTATGAATGTTCCCTTACTGCCTTATTGACTAGTTATTATAACATCCTTTTTAAAAAAAATTTGATTACATTTTACACAAAAAAATCTAGTTTTAGTTATTTCCTATCCACCAAAAAAACCAATAATATGTGGCTAGTTTGCTTTAGAGTTCGGCGTAAAAATTTAATTAAATTGAACAAGAGAGTAGCAAAAGTATTTATAATCGTGTCCTGAATCTGATATTTATAAAACTATTGGAATTTTTATCATAAATTTTTAAATTATTTAATTTTTTAATAAATTTTGGTATTTTTCCTGCTTTTAAATAGACCTATCTTTATTTCTCTCATAATGTAACGTATAGGTATTTCTTTGTTGACCGTGGAGCAGGCAAAATGCCGCGTCATTGGCTGGGAGTTACCACACAACCGGTTTCTTTACGAACCTTGGATCAGGCCTGACACAATTTGACAATAAATCCTCCTTTTTTCAACAATCATAATCGCACTGGTCTTCTGGCCAAGCATTATTAGGGGCTGTTCAAAAGTTTTGTAATAAGCAGCTTAAAAAACAAAATTGCTAAATTGCCGCTTTTTGTAGCTAAATAATAGGAATAAGAGCTTAAAATTTATGTTATTTAGCTAGCTAAATTTTAGCATGCTTATTAGCAATTATTTAACTTTAAACGAGCAAGTCCTGGGTAATATTACATCAATAGCCCTTTTATCAGTAAACACCTGCTATCAGAGAGGTTCTATAGCTAAAATAATTTCTAAACCACAGCTAGCTGTTTTACAGCAAAAACTAAGCTCTGACAACACTTTCACAGCAGAGTTTTTGCTTTTAAACTATATTGTCCAGTTTGTGTTACTTGGGAAGTAGAAACTAAACAGTCAAAATGAAATTCTGTAAAGGATTCATTTGCATCTGAAAGAGCGTTTTCCTAAAAGCAGTGCGGCTGCAAGAGGATTCTGCTTGAAAAAATGCTTGATACTCTAAAAACAACTCACACTGCCAAGGGTTATTCCAAAGCCAACTGTCTTCATTGCATGGAGCGATGTGAAACCTGTAACCAATACAGTTTTGAGGGTCGATTTACACAGCAACATAACAAAAAATTGAATTTTAGGGTTAATTTTAGTATTTTCGTTTTTTTTCTGCCAGTTGATTATGGTAAAATGGAGCTTTAAAACAAGGCATTAACTTTATCCATTGTGCTATGTTACTATGGGTAAACCATCATGCATACCCTAGCTAAAATCCCACAAAGAAAAATACTCTGTCAGTCTATGTGCCCCTAAGCTCACACTAGGTACTATAGTTATAGTATGCGTGAGGTAATATAACTAAAAACTGAAATATATTACCTCTTGTTTTTGTTTGATATCACACAATATCACTCCCACCCTTTTATTTGACTTGCGTTCGGAGGATTTTGTTCATTTTGACCATCTCGACCGAAAACCCAGCTTAGGTACCAAATTTCATTCAAATCAGGCAAGCGGTTTTTGAGTTATGCGCGTTGGTCGTTACAGACAGACAGACAGACAGACACACAGCGCGACAAAAAAGTTTCAAAATCATCTGAACCGCAAAGATATATAAAAATTTTTAAAATCAGAGCAATTTTTTTTTCTCGAAAAAATTAGGATCACCATAGCTCACACTACTACAGTATAGTAGTAGTGTGAGCTAATAGGTAACTACATTTAATGCTTTCTATACGGGATATAAAACAAACCCAACCATAACAAATTGTCTTGTCAGAGTTAACCAAGTTGAATGGTCTCGAGTTTATAAATGGGACTTAAACCTTCTAAAGAAACTTAGAACTCACCTGTCAAAAGTCAAACAAGTGTTTTTTGTCTTCAAGAAAAAGTAAAATTTGATTATTTATTTATGGAAAATGCCACTTTTATGTAATATGTTTTCGAAAATATAAAACAAAAAATAAAAAAATTGGGTTCATTTATATACCTACTGCGCAAGTCGAGCGTTTGTCACCCACCTCATAGAGAAGGGTGTAAAAGGCGATTCGCCCCAAGGACTGTACACAGAGAACAGGACGGTCCACTTCCATAAGCCCCATATATTCCAAATTTCGCTACGTCACAAAATCCTCAAGGTGTCGAGCCATCCTTCTATGAACCTACTCATCCTTCTCAAAAGACCCTTGATCTGTTTGATAGGGTGGTCTTTCCTTTTCTATTCACATTAAATGAAAAAGGACAACCGAATTTTTTCGCGAATCCAAAGTGAGGTTAATTTTTCCGTGCATTTCTAGTGATGGGCAATCCGGGTCTTTTTTGAGATCCGGCTCAACGGATCCGGGTCAGTACAAAGAGCCGACTCACTGAACCGGCTCGCGGATCCGGATCTTTCTCATTTATGACGATCGTGATTTCTGCGTTCGGTTCTCCGCTTCGCTGTCAATTTGCGCTCTTGGCCTTGGCGTGGATACGTGACGCCACCAAAGCCTTGGCGGCACATAAGAAAACTATCACAGCGCCATTGTAGTTATGAATCATATGATCGACCATAAACAAAACATTAAGAAACACGTCCTTTTGTTTTCAAGTAATTAAGTAAATAAATGATCATAAAATTGTGCCGTCAAAAATAAAGTTTTTAAGTTGTCAACGTGCTCTTTACGTAGCCTCCCTTCAGTGTTCTGTTTCTTTGCAATTCGTGCGATTCAACGCATTCAACGGATCCCGGATCTCTTCGGTCGCTTGATCTTTTTGAGCGGTTTGAACTGCGGTTCAGTCGAGAGTTCTGTGGTCGGAAGAGTTCGTGAATCTCCGGACGCTTTCTTAATCGCCAGATCGTCACAGACTCACGGATCGCGGATCCGCGAACCGGCTCTTTGAAAATCTGAGAGTCGGTTCTCACGGCTCAGTATAAAGATCCGGATCTTTGAACCGGTTCATTCGCGAACGACCCATCACTATGCATTTCGCATTTTTATTTATTTTAAGGGAAAAAATTTGTGGAATCTTGGTTTTGTATTGTTATTTTCGATATTTTAAACAATTTTCGGAATCGCAAAATCCCAGGAGCATCCTGTGCGGTTTCTGGATGTAAATCCAACTATTCGAACTTAGAAGTTCTACGTTTATGAGTTTTTTTAAATTTCCACCTTCCAATGACTGTTCCCAAGACTATTTTGCAAGAGTGGCTAAGACGTTGTGGAAAAGACAATATGGATCCCACGAAAGCATTTCTACAGAACAGTTTTCGAAATTCCTTTTCAAGATAAATTGCTAGGTAAATATCATTTTTAACATTTTTTTAAATCTATTTAGGGCCACATTCTTTAATTATGTAAGGTTAAAATTCAGGATCTTTTGCCGCCCTTCTCCTGTCGTAACGCATTTTCAAGAAAAATATAAAATATCATTCAGTGTATAGTCCTTGCCATAGGCAGTTACACTTTTGTGACTTTGACATAAACATACCTATTTCCGAGCCTATTTCCAAGCATATTTCCTAACCACAAATATATTAAAAATTAAATATGTTGTGTAGGTATACCTTATGTTGTGTTAAGCCTAAATCATTTAGTTGTAATCTGCAGAGTTTTTTAAGTGCTGGGTGGAAAAAAAATATGCCACTTTAGTCAAACTCAGTATGTAGGTATGTGGGCACAATAGATCCATATGTGGTCACAGTGCATGGAGGTCCAGAAGGGCCTGCCACCACTTTCGAATACATACATACCTTATGTTGACAAAAAAAATGTTCTCATAAAAACAACTCAACAACATACCATTTTTCAGATTTTTTGATAAAGAAATAGGTTAAAAATGTCACAAAAGTGTAACCACCTATGGCCAAGACTATGACACAAAGGTAACCCTCCCCCCCCAGAGATTACTTAATGTAACACTAAGCCGCATGTGAATTTATTTAGGCCTGTGTGTTCACCTATGAAGAAGGCGTGATCAGCTGAACCAAATTTGTTCACCATCCAACAGGACTTTAATTAATTCTTGATCCTGTAGTGTATTGTAGTGTCCTATGGAGTCCTGTAGACCTACTGTGGGCAGCTGATCACCCCTTGTCTATGAAGAAACCTCTACAACCACAAAAATTAGACATTAAACATACTTTTTAATTTTTTTTTCTGTAAATGTGCAATTTAATTGTTTTTCTGTTTTGTACTAATTTGACTCCAATAATAGTGAAGTTATCAATAGTGCCAACTTAATTTGGGACACCTACTGTAATTTTGACAAAAATGTCATAACAAAATAATACTTGGACAATTTCTAAAACCTCATGTTTTTTTGTGAATTCCATATGTACTAGAGTACAAAATTTACACTGTAGAAACTACCTATTTTTAAAAAAGTTCCTTATATATGTTTTTTTATTACAGGCTTATGTACTTCCAAAACAATACTAAGGAATACATCTGTGCCAAGTCAAAACCTATCAGTGAAACCAATAGAAGTTGATCCTGAAGAGCCAACTGCAGGTACAAGCATCGAAATCAAGGAACATTTGCTGGTTGATGTTGGTACAAAAGAAAACTACTTAGTTAAAGTCTGATTTTCTTTTGTTTTGTGCAAATTGATAGAGTTATTGTTGAATTTTTTGTATCGGAGTCTGCTATTGTATGAAAATGAGTATTCAGTTGGTTTGCGACTGTTAGTGTGTGTCTTTAATAGTTTCAGAATCTATTCTAAGTTTAATTTAGTTGTTTTCTTTGCCTCCCCAATAATTTATTTATAATGTTCTAAGTTTTTGTTTTGTCAATTTTATCAATTTTAGTTTTTGCACAATGGAGATTTTGCTTTAGCACAGTTTTTTTAAAGATATATTTATATTTTTTATATATATTATTAAAATGTAATATATTATTATATTTTTTTCAATTCTTTAGAAGCTAATGTCACTTAATAAAAACAAAATGATGCTGAGAAGTAAAAAGGTCTTGCAGTTGGGTAAAAAATACTAGGACATTTCTTAGAAAGGTAAAATACCTACATGTCCTAGATTTTTTGCCCCCATGGTTCATTCTTCTTACATTTCATTTATCAAATTCAGGATTTGTTATCCTGATGTTTATGGTAACAAATTCCTTATTGCTTCTAATCAATAACCCCACTTAATATTGTATACAGGTTTGTTATTTTTTTGCTATTATGAGTGATATAACGAAAAAATTCTAAAAATGTATACAGATGCCTAAAGACTTTATCTACTTAGATAATTTCTAGTATTATAAATCAATAAATTTGGTCAAAATTAAAATAGGAAAATAACTTTTATTAATCATTTTATTTTTTATCTTTAAATATGTAAACATGTATCCTGAGATGATATCTTTGGGGGCACTAACATATACCTCATAAAATCAAACCTATATCTAACATTTAGATGAAGCAATAGGTTAAAATACTCAAATTGCTTCAACAGGACAAAAAGTGAGATTTTAATTACTAAAAAATAAGGGACAAAAAGCTAGTACTGCTGCTAGTTAGGTGAAGTTGAGCAATATACACACCTCAGTAGGTACACATGTTATTACCTTTTAAACATAGCAATGTTGTAGAACACTCTACATCAGTTGAAAGAAAAAACTGTATAATGTATTGACAAAACATTTAATTTATCATGTCATGTGGAATGAGGTTTCATACTGTACAAATGACATGATAACTGAACATTTTTGCCAACAATATCTCGTTTTTACCAAAGACAGTCAGTTTATGGTCCTTGGTTTTTTCTATTCAACTGATGTGCCATGTTCTACCACAAGCCGCTACTGACAGAAAGTGAATATTTCTTAAGTGCAAAAAATACCTCTGCTGATCAATAGCAAAAACTTTGTACAGAGACTTAAACCATATTTTTGTTGACCCTGTTAGTCCTTAAAGGTTGTGCCAGGTCCTGATTCTTATCAGTCCTGAGTGGTCATTAAAAGTGTCGAGATATTGTATAAGTCCTTACATATTGATGAGCCCCTCACTTTAGGTGGTACTACTAGGTGATAAGTGGAATGAAATGTATGCATTGTTCTACAGGAATTAGCAATAAATTTTTGGTCCTGTAGTGGATTGCAGGGTGCATGTATACTGCTTAAGCTAGAATGCCGCTATCTACCTATATATAGCTAAAATAATTTCTAAACCACAGCTAGCTGTTTTACAGCAAAAACTAAGCTCTGACAACACTTTCACAGCAGAGTTTTTGCTTTTAAACTATATTGTCCAGTTTGTGTTACTTGGGAAGTAGAAACTAAACAGTCAAAATGAAATTCTGTAAAGGATTCATTTGCATCTGAAAGAGCGTTTTCCTAAAAGCAGTGCGGCTGCAAGAGGATTCTGCTTGAAAAAATGCTTGATACTCTAAAAACAACTCACACTGCCAAGGGTTATTCCAAAGCCAACTGTCTTCATTGCATGGAGCGATGTGAAACCTGTAACCAATACAGTTTTGAGGGTCGATTTACACAGCAACAAAACAAAAAATTGAATTTTAGGGTTAATTTTAGTATTTTCGTTTTTTTTCTGCCAGTTGATTATGGTAAAATGGAGCTTTAAAACAAGGCATTAACTTTATCCATTGTGCTATGTTACTATGGGTAAACCATCATGCATACCCTAGCTAAAATCCCACAAAGAAAAATACTCTGTCAGTCTATGTGCCCCTAAGCTCACACTAGGTACTATAGTTATAGTATGCGTGAGGTAATATAACTAAAAACTGAAATATATTACCTCTTGTTTTTGTTTGATATCACACAATATCACTCCCACCCTTTTATTTGACTTGCGTTCGGAGGATTTTGTTCATTTTGACCATCTCGACCGAAAACCCAGCTTAGGTACCAAATTTCATTCAAATCAGGCAAGCGGTTTTTGAGTTATGCGCGTTGGTCGTTACAGACAGACAGACACACAGCGCGACAAAAAAGTTTCAAAATCATCTGAACCGCAAAGATATATAAAAATTTTTAAAATCAGAGCAATTTTTTTTTTCTCGAAAAAATTAGGATCACCATAGCTCACACTACTACAGTATAGTACACAGTACACGGACCGCAATGCGGTCTGTTTACTGTGGTATAGTAGTAGTGTGAGCTAATAGGTAACTACATTTAATGTTTTCTATACGGGATATAAAACAAACCCAACCATAACAAATTGTCTTGTCAGAGTTAACCATGTTGAATGGTCTCGAGTTTATAAATGGGACTTAAACCTTCTAAAGAAACTTAGAACTCACCTGTCAAACAAGTGTTTTTTGTCTTCAAGAAAAAGTAAAATTTGATTATTTATTTATGGAAAATGCCACTTTTATGTAATATGTTTTCGAAAATATAAAACAAAAAATAAAAAAATTGGGTTCATTTATATACCTACTGCGCAAGTCGAGCGTTTGTCACCCACCTCATAGAGAAGGGTGTAAAAGGCGATTCGCCCCAAGGACTGTACACAGAGAACAGGACGGTCCACTCACGGATATTCGAACAATAACGGATTGGATTTGACCAAAGTAAAGCCGGCAAATCCAAAATGGCCGCGACCAAACCTAAAAAACCCAAGAAACGAAAGACGAAATGTCAAATGCTTGTCAACCGCTGTTTTTGTTTATTTAAAAAAAAAATTTTTTAACAGTTTTTGCGAGTTTTCCTAATCGAATTTGGATAAATTGGAGGAATATCAGTTCAGTATTGTACCTATCGAGTTATATTAAAAGCCTGTAAGTATTGTTTTAAAGATGGACAGGTAGCCTTATTGGTGTTTATCCTGGAACTTGGTTTAATGTTGGAAGGTCATACATAGAGCATTTTATTAGTTTATGCTGCCAACAAGTTTTACTTTTTCGTAGATGACTGCAGATAGCTCGATGATCTTGCAGAATGATCTGTTTGGTACCAAGCTTAAGGCATTCAACTATATCTACCATGATGACAATGATACCATATACGTAGGAATATTATGTATATGAATGATACCTACAAGCTGGAGTGGCATGTATTTAAGTAACATTGGTAGTCCTTTCTGTCATACAATTAGTAGGTAGGTAGGTAATGAGTAAAAGGAAGATAAAAATTTTATATAAAAATAATATATATATATATATATATATATATATATATATATATATATATATATATATATATATATATATATATATATAGAAATAATAATAATAAGTGAAGTTTATATCATATATACCTACCTAAAATTGGCAAAATTTGCCTTAGTTTTGAATCATGTTGACCAATTTGTAGATACATTTTAATAGTTAAATTAGAAATATTAACACTTTTAAAATCTTTTACATCAACTTGTTTTTAAATATATAATACCCAGGATTATTTTCATTGAATTTTTAGCATGGTTTAAAGATTTACCAAACAAAATAAGGAAGAAAGATGACAAACAGAAGAAAGGTTGGTGTATGTTTATGTTGCTATTTCGGTAAGTTTTTTACAACTTTAAAATCTCTTACTTAATCTAAAATTATAATTGGGCACTATGTATAAATAAATCTTTATTAGCTATTATCTGCCTCCTAATGCATTTTCAAGTGAAAACCCACACACCCCTCTTTGAGTGTTACATAATTTAAGAATGGTCCCTTAGTCAAAGCTCTCACTATTATTTACATAACCACCCTAAGGTCCCTACAGACAGACATGGGTGAATTAAGACATGAATGTGCATGCATGAAGACATAATCAAAAATGTGAATGTGTATAAGAAACAATGTTACATTTCTAAATATGCACGAAGTGGAATGTGCTGATAAATTTTGAAATGTCATTTTATTTCTGTGTTTAGGGTCTGTTCTTAAATTATGTAAAGCCCTAGAGGGGGGGGGGGGGTTGGCCTTGCATTACACTCAATGTGTTTCTAATGTGTTTTTTCTTGAAAATGCATTACGAGGGGAGCTCAAAAATCCTGAATTTATGTGTTACATAATTTCATATGTACATTAATGTCTTAATTTATTTAAGTCCATCTAGGAGCCTCTAGAATCCTGGTGTAGAAAAACAAATATTAATTAAATAGCTGTTGAAATATTTAAAGATTTGTTTTTTTTTTTAGTATAATTTTAAGCTTTGCTAGACACCAAAAGCAATGCAGGCCTGCAAATGCTTAGGGACCTTATATTAGACAGAAAATGATAACTGTCACAATAGGTGACAATTGAATATACCTATTGGTAGGTTAAAAAGAGGTCTGTCCAAATTATTCTGCAATTCTGTAAGACTTTACAAAATGAGTCTTGAAGTCAGATAATGACTTTGTGTCTTTAAGTACACCTTCTTATCCAAATTATTTTGTTAAAAAAGGGGATATCCATAAATTACATAAACATAAATTGGGAGAGGAAGTGTATCATGGGTGTGTTAGATTTGATTGAACCACAGAATGAACTTAAGTTTCTGCTGGGAATAATATCCTAGCAAAGTGAGATTTGTGCAGTTATCTCATTTTTACATATCCAGTTATGAATTTGTTAGCTTTCGATTGTTAAAACAATGATGCACTAGTGAAAAATTTACAAAAATTGTTTTTCTTAGCATAATTTTAAGCTTTGCCAAATACCATCAAAAGCCACACAGGCCAGCAAATACTTATACAGAAAATGAACAAAAGGTGACAATTAAAGAAGTTGGTAGGTTAAAAATAGGTAACTGTCCAAATTATTTTGCAAAACTATAAAAAATAAGTCAAAGACAAATAGTGACTTTTTGACTTTTACAATAATTGATTTGTTTTTTTTAGCATAATTTTAAGACTTGCAAAATACCTATCAAAACAAATGCAGGCCTGCAGCAAATACTTAGGTACAGACCTTATGAGAAAATGATAACTGGACAAAATATGTGACAATTAAAGATATACATAGGTTAAAAAGAGGTCATGTGTATTTTGTTGTGTTGTGTAACAAAAACAGAATTTTTACCTTTCTATCCTGCAAAGCACTGCTTAGGTCTGATTTATAGTTTGACTTTTATTTTTGCCCTTGGTATGTATTTCCCTCCTTTTCAAAATGAAAGACAGCAAAGAACTTTAGTATGTCTTTCTGATTTAAAAAAATAGTTTATGGTTTTATAGTCTTGTAGGTAATAAGCTAGGAAGGTGCCAGACCTGTCACATTTAGTTTTTTAGACAACAAATGTATCAATGCAATTTTTTTCGCTAGTGTTACATATTTTTAGGGGGTTGTGTTTTGTGGTTTTAATGGGTAAGGTTAGGTTTAGGTTCTTGGTTTTTCCTCAATAGTGTTGCAAAAGTTATGCATATGGGGTAAAGCTGAGAAGAAAATAGGTTTTAGAAACAATCTATTTCTAGTATTATTCGTTTTGACAAAATCCTTCCTAGCCTGCACAGCAATGGCTAGAAAAGGTATTGTTTTAGTTAGATGATTTTTTTTTTTAATAACGCCGAAAATCTATTATGTTACTGTATTTCAACCAATCTCAGCAATCTCCTCGTGACATCTGTCCATGTGTGTATGTATGTCTGTATGATAGCTCCTAAAATGCTGAACCAATTTTCATGAACTTTTTAAATAAAATGGTGTACCATACTCTAGAGCTGTTTAGATTTCATTCAAAATCCCTTACCAAATGCTAATAAAAATTTTTTGGCACAGTCAAATTTTTTTTCAACATACATTTTAACAGAGCATCACATAAATATGTGGGTTTTCATAATAATTTGTGTTATAACCAAAAACTTTGTAGGAGTACACTTGGAGTGTGCTAATGGACTAGGCATAGAACATTTCTAAAAACTCAACTGTATTTATTGCATGATGATACAGAATTATTCATTTTTAGGAAAATGTGCAAATTTTCTTCGGTCAGTAGCTGGGATGTAAGATTCACCTAATCAGTTTCATTTATCAAGGTTTTGGTAGTGATGAATGTGAAAAAAGGCAAGAATTACAAAGATTAATAGTTTATATTAAAAAAAAATAATAAACACATACAAAACTTTTTTATAATTAATTTAAAACATATATTTTTTTAAAGAGGCCTTAAGCAACCAATTTTGAAATTTTAACCATAAAAAAATACTGGCGGCATAAAAGGCAATTAGATCATTTTTCTCAGGTATACTGAAAAAAAACTGTTTACAAATCAACCATAAAAAATTGGTTACTTCCATACTAACGATAAACAGATATAACTAGACTAAAATAGTGTGCTTCCTAATTTAAAAAAAAGTTCTTTGCTTTTTAACTAAAATTGTATTGTATATTGAACACTTTTTTCGTTGTTTCGCTAGCTAATGAAAATTTTAGTACCCAATCAAATTTCAATATTTTACTGGATTTTATATTCCCAGCAAATATCTTTGCATCTATCAACTTTTGTTTGTCCATTTTTTTTTGTAAAAGTTAAAGCTGTACTCCAACTATTAGGGTCACATAATTTTTGACTTTTTGGAGTTTTGAAAGCTGTAGAAAAAACAAGAATAAAGGTCTAAAATTCGCTTTACTGATATGTCTCCAACTGGTGGGTGAATCATTTCTTTTGCTCTATTTCGTTTCTTTTCTGTTTAAGAGATGTCGGTGATTGGGTGGTTAAATAAAATACAAAATTAGAATGCCACATTATAATGAGTCACAATTTAGTACATTTTTAATCACTAGTGCAATGGCGGACACAAGGGAGAATGTTATCTAGGAGCAAGAGGGAGACCAACACGTTGGTACATTTGGCGATTTCAACTTTAAAAATATATAAACTCTGAAACATTTTTTTTTTTTGAAATACATATATTTTTAGCTTTTGTTTGCAATAAAAATTAAAATCGCGTATGTAGCACTTTTGAAGAAATACTATAAAATGTCTTTTTTATGTAAATTAATGTTCAGTTTGCC
Organism: Aspidapion aeneum; assembly: GCA_963576565.1. NCBI lineage: Eukaryota > Metazoa > Arthropoda > Insecta > Coleoptera > Brentidae > Aspidapion > Aspidapion aeneum. The sequence continues at coordinate 58,081,968 of OY755043.1, read as the reverse complement.
TTATTAATGTTCTTAGAGTATGGTCTGGTTAACATTATACATATACATATACAGTCGAACCTCTATAACTCGAACCTGAAGGGACAACCAAAACAGTTCGAGTTATGGAGAGTTCGAGTTATAGAAACTCAAGTTACATAGGTTAAAATACATGTAAATAGTGCAGGGGCCGCTTAAAAGGTTCGAGTTATAGAGGGGTTCGAGTTATAGAGGTTCGAGTTAGAGAGGTTCGACTGTATTTAAAAAAAGAGATAACCTAAAGTTTTAACAAATTTATATTAATTAAACATAACCTTTATTTTGAAGTTAATCTAACTACAACAAAAATTCAAAACTAAAAGAAAAAGATTTATAATTCTGGTGGTACTAAACAAAATATTCTTGGGACCATAAAATATAGATTACTAAAAAGCTATATATGTTGTGCCTTGTATGAATAAGCGCAGCGTATTAGTTTCTTCTTACAATCATCATAATTGTTCTTATTTGACTTAAACGTTTTGTCAAACATACCTAATGATTGATGGATCTGCTCAGAGGCCTATTCGGAAAAAAATCGTAATTGTCTTTGATACTGCTCTATAAATTCTGGTACGTGATATACTAGAGCATGAATTTTTGGTGTAGGAAGAATTTGACCTTGTGAAACGCATAAAAAAGAGCCACATATTTGTTTCCTGTAAGAAAATAATCATAATTATAGCTTGAACGGTTTTATTTTTTCGAAATTTACCTTATCGTTTGAAGTTTTTATTTAAACAACTTTCAAGTGGTATGGTAAAAGACGAAACAAGAAATATTTATAATTATTTTCTTACAGGAAACAAAAATGTGGCTGTTTTTTTGCGTTTTACAAGGTGGTTAGCAGTTGTTTTGGACGAGTTGTAGATGCAAAATACAAAATATTCATTAAGCACTACAGTTCAATATAGAGCTGGACAAAGTTAAAATTCTTCCTACAGTGAAAATGCATGCTCTAGTATATCACATACCAGAATTTATAGAGCAGTATCAAACAGCAGGATTTTTTAGCAGATCCATCATTCATTCGATATGTTTGAAAAAACGTTTGAAAATTCGCTTTGTTCATACAATACACAACATATATACTCCTCTTTTGATAGCTTTTAAGTAACCTATATTTTATTTTTACAAGGATATTTTATTTAACAGCACCAGAATAGACATTTTTCTTTTAGTTTTGCATTTTTTAATTAATAATATTTTTTTAATTTTCATCTTATCTTGTATAATATACCGGGTGGGCAAAAAAAAACCGAACAATTTTTTTTTCATTATCACTTTTGAACTATACAATCGATTTGAATGGGACAAACTGGACTTGGCAGAGAATTAATCAGAGTTTTGACTGAATGTATTTTTTTGTCCATCATCTCAAAATCCAAGATGGCGGACGAAACTAAAATGTACCCTTCAAAGATGATCGTTTATTCTCGTGTTGCGAACATGTTTTATTAATTTTTTTAAATCACAAGGTATGAATCAGCAAAATCGGTTCGGTGGTTCTAAAAAAATATATTTTTTTAACCATTGTTTTGAACATTATACGATTGCCTTGCCAATCATGTCTGCGCTTATTTTCCTATAAATTCATTACTACTGAATCGATTTTAATGAAATAAAAAACATCCTGGTGAGAATTGATTGCTTTTTAAAGATCATGATCAATGTTTATCGCCATCTTTAAATTTAAGATGGCGGTCGGAATTATAGTTGATTCTTCTAAATGGCGTGTTTATTCTTAGTTTCCGAATATGTTTTAGTCTTTTTTTAATTTATAGAAAGGCACTGCTTTTCCCCCACACAACGAGGTGCAAGTTGGTAAAATCGGTGTGGTGGTTCTCAAAAAATCTATTTTTGTTTCAGCCATTGTTTTACAGATTATACGATTGCATTACCAATCCTGTCTGCATTTATTCGCTTATAAATTCAAAACAAATCATGTTGAGAATTTATTGCTCTTTAAAGATTATAATCGAAATTTGCCGCCATCTTAAAATTTAAGATGTCGGACAGAATCATACTTGATTCTTCAAAATGGCGTGCATATTCTTATTTTCCGAAAATGTTTGTTTTTTTTTAATTTATAGAAAAAAATTACTTTTCTCCTGCATAAGGAGATAAAAATTAATTAAGTGCTTTTCTAGAACGTAAAACATTTTTTGAAAATAAGAATAAACGTGCCTCTTTGAAGGGTCAAGTATGATTATTTCCGACCTCCTAACTTTCAAGGTTCAGTAATAATGAGTTTATAAAGAAATGAATGCGGACAGGATTGGCAATGCAATCGTATAATCTGTAAAACAGTGGCTGAAACAAAAAAAGATTTTTTGAGAACCACCGAACCGATTTTACTCATTTATACCTTGTTGTGCGGGGGAAGGGAAAAATAGTGCTTTTCTAGAAATTAAGAAAAACTAAAATATTTTCATAAAATAAGACTTAACACGCCATTTTGAAGAATCAATTATGATTCTGTCCACCATCTTAAATTTTAAGATGTTAATAAATTTTGATCATGATCTCTAAAAAGCAATCAATTCTCACAAGGATATTTTTTATTTAATCAAAATCGGTTCAGTAGTAATGAATTTATAAGGAAATAAATGCAGACATGATTGGCAAGGCAATCGTATAATATTCAAAACAATGGTTAAAACAAAAATATATATTTTTTAAAACCACCGAACCGATTTTGCTGACTCATACCTTGTTGTGCGTGGGAAGAATGCAGCTTATTTAGTGATTTAAAAAAATTAATAAAAAATGTTCGCAACACAAGAATAAACGATCATCTTTGAAGGGTACATTTTATTTCGTCTGCTATCTTGGATTTTAAAATGGCGGACAAAAAAAATATTTATTCAAAATCCTCTGTCAGCTGCAGTTTGTCCCATTAAAATCAATGGTATAGTTCAAGTTATAATGAAAAAAAAATTGTCCGTTTTTTTTGGCCCACCCGGTTCATATTGGAGTGACATTTTTACCAGAAGATACCCTGAGAACATTAATAAGGCACATTGAGCATTAATTTACCTAAAAAAAGTAATTTTATATTATTTCTTGAAAACGGCTACGTGCGCGATTTCAATTTTCATTGCAAATAAAAGCTAAACATATATGTATTTCAAAAAAAAATGTTTCAGAGTTTATATATTTTTAAAGTTGAAATCGCCAAATGTACCAACGTGCCAACAACTTCCTGTAAGTTAAGATTATGTTTCAAAAGCATTTCTGTAGAAACTAATGAGTTGGAAGTGTATTTGCGCGAGCATTTCTTGAGATTAGTACGCGAACTAATCTCTGCATACATGTACGTTTGGTGGAATTGCCTACACACACGAAGACAAAATTAAACGTTCTAAACATAAACACGATATTATCAATGCGTTTGCCTGGACACCGAGAGATTTGCTCGCGTACATCGTGCGCGCGGACTAATCTTCGAGAGATATTTTAGGCGGATATTGTCTACACACAAAGAGATTAGTATGCGCAAACTTGTACGCGCGTACTAATCTCTAGAAATGTTCGCGTGTCTGTAGGCCCCCCTTAACTACAATATTAAGCAATTGTCCTTATTTTTAATAGAATAAGCAAACATTTATTTCCTGTAAAATACATTTGTCTACAGATATAAAATAAAATTGGTTATAGAATTATTATTCTTTTTGCCACAAAAAAAACAGTTTTAAAGTTTCCGAAAATAATCAACTGATCGAGCTGCCCAATAAACATTTTCAACCATTTTCATTATTTTTAGGAAGCTACAAATTTGTTTAACGATTGTTTACAATAACTAAATTTACTTTTAAAAATTATAGTCTGGATCAATTCTAACCCCCATAAGTCTACAAGAGTCTCGCTTATAAGTTACTATACAGGGTGTTTCCTAATTGAATGTGAAATGATTTATTTTTGAAAACTTTACCACCGTGTATCTCAAAAGGTAAGACGTTTAGAACAAATGTTTATATAAAGTTTTTTTCTTAAAATGGGCCCAAAAATCACCCCCATAAATATTGACATTCAATTAGGAAACACCCTGTATATAACTCCATCCTCCCTTCTTAAGTGCTAAGCCCTCAGCCCTTGCCACCATTGCAAAAAAAATCTACAAAAGTTTGAAATCAATCTAGATTACTACCTTAATTTACTACATGGTATTCTTACATATAAACCTACAAAAAAAGTAAAAAATATATTATATTTTTTTTATTTTTTTATTAAAATTATTTATCACAGATTTGATTTATTAATAATAATTTCAAACTCGATTTATTTAGGAATTATTTTTAGGTCTAAAAACAAAAAACCTTTCTATCAGACATTGGGTTTTAAAATATTTAAAATTTGATCTCCAGCAAAATATACTTTCCTACCACATATAAAATTTTTTCTGCTGTTAATTTTTGAGTTTTGTTCAAGATTTTACATGCTGCTGAATGTTACAAGAAAAAAACTTTAAAAAAAAGAAAAATAGTTCATTGCTAATTGTTTGGATGAAATTTGGAAGGTTAATTAATGTTTGTATATGTATGTGACCCAAAAATATATATTTTTTAAGAATAAGAGTTTTATGACTAAATTTTTCTATGTAGGTAAAAATAAGTAACAATCTCCAAATTGTATCCAAACTAATAGCAATTAACTATTTTTTACTATCAACTTATACTTCATTGAAAAATAGTTAGATTTAAGATTTTACCCCTTCCATTTTCCTTACTGGCTTTGGAGCTGATAGTCTGCTAATTTCTCTGGGGGTTTTTCTCTGGTTCTAGCACTGTGCAAAGTTTGAGTTTGCCATAGGACTAATTTGTCTTCTTTCGCCAGGTGATGATAATGCAGTGGTAGAACCATTGGAACCTGCTGTAAGAAAGCTGTTAAAAGAGCCATTTTGACTATTAGTGTCACTTTCATATTGATGAAATTTTGGAAGGTCTTGTAGTGACTCTACTGCTCCAGAGCTATTAAAAGAATTGTTATTCGATTGTAAAATGGGGGATTGCTTGTTTTAGAGGTTGCTTAATATGAGGGGAAGTTGGTGCAATAGCTTTGGTCTGGGTCACAGTTGTTTGTTGGGTTTTATGTATGAGTAGTCTTCTTCTGGTTTCTCTGTTGGTTTTCACCAGATATTCTGTATGTGTGATATATTTTAAGGAAATAGAGACGCCACAAATTTATATGTGAAAATCAAAGAAGGAAAATACCAGTACTGTATACTCTAGCATTGTTTAGAGAGACTCACCTCTGCCATTGCTAATTCATAAGCACAGGGAAATAAAAATAATCGATTTTTGACAAACATATACCATGTGGCGGACAAATTGTTTATATGTTGCATGATTATAGATGTCATTCACCGCTGACGACTTAAATTATTTTAGTGAAACGCCAATGAACTTGACAAGAAAATAACAACCAAAAAATATGAATTTCAGTGACTTTGATGGGTTTGTCGCGTCTCTATTTGTTTAAAATATGTCATACTACAGGGTCTCTTCTTTTTACCCGTTATTTCTTGATACTAGTCTGTGTTGCAAAGATATGTTGTTTTACCTATTATTTTTTTTATTGCAAAAAACGATGTAATATAATGTATGTAGTGATACCTGACTGTTTCTTGGATCATCTAGAGCAGCTTTCATTTTGTTTTTAAAGTGCCCTACAGCTCTTCTCCTCAACTACAAGAAATTTACAATCCATTTAGTCTCTTTGATCTGTGGTGGGTCTTTTTGAGTTTTTTTGTGTGTTGCCTCCAAGTGGTTCAATGATTCTGGCCATTTAGTTTCTTTAATCTGTGCTGGGTCTTAAATCACAAAAATCTATGTGTATATGTCCCATGACCTTTTCTTTGATCTGTGGTGGATCTTTTTTGTGTGTTGCCTCCAGGGGTTCAATGATTCTGGCCATTTACTCTCTTTGATCTGTAGTGGATCTTTTTGAGTTTTTTTGTGTGTTGTTTTCAAGTGGTTCATCACATAACGGATCGAATCTAAACCCTGCTTTAGTATTGGGTTTACCTATAACAATAAGAAAATACAGGGTTTTACTAAATTAAACAACCTTATTTTAAGAGGTGAAACTATATATGATTTTTTAAGACAGAAATTGATAACAAAAGGTTTGCAGATTAAGGTTAAGATGCTCTGATAATAGGTAATAATTTTTTTGGAAAAAAAATATAATTGAAAGTAGTGGCGAATAATTTAGCTATCACCCAAAACTGTATAAAAATCTGATCCTACACTAACTATAGTTTTTTTTTTGGCGGTTAAATCATGACATATTTCCATTAGTTTAAATATTTATTTATTTATTTAGTAGTGAAAATGTGAAAATGGTTTACATTTACAATTGATTAGTATTTCTTAAAAATTAATAATCATCATTTTAATAAAATGTTATAATGATTTTTGGTCAAAGGCAAACGTTTCATACCAAGTTAAAAACAATTTTGAAATCTCCAAATATTTTTAAAACATTTTAATTAAAAAGACACTCACCAGGATTTTTGCTATTGTTTTTTTGAAGGTGATGATGAACATGTAGCTATGATAGCTAATCCAGCTGTAAACACTGACCAGAACAACAGTGTTGCTTCCAAGTGGTTCACCAAATAATGGATCAAATTTAAACCACGCATTAGTATTGGGTTCACCTATAACAATAAGAAAATACAGGGTGTGACATATTTAAATAACCATATTTTAACAGGTGAATCTGTATATACTTTTTGAAGACAGAAATTGGTACCTAACAAAAGGTTTGCGGAAATATGTTTATAGGAACTTTTTAAATGAGGGTTATGATCTGATCCTACACTCACTATGAAAAAAGTTAATGTGTTTTGAAAAAATACATATTTCTCAACTCACAAGCTACAGCGATTTTTTTTGTACAATTTTATAATGCCCTTTTGTCACATTTAAAAAAAAGCTTACAAAATACTTTTTTGTGTAGTTTTAGGCAAAACTTTCCGACACTATTCGAAAGAAAGGTAAAAATTTTATAGCTCCTTACAATTTCGTATCTATTGGACAAAGGATGGTCAAGAAATAAATTTTGAAATTTAGCAATTTCAATTGTAAATAAAATTTTCAAGTGCAAAATTTTTACATCTTTTTCGAATGTTGAAAGTCAGTTTTGAAGCTTTTTTTAAATGTGACAAAAAGGTTCTATAAAATTATATGAAAGACATCTCTGACCTGTAGGTTCATTGCATATTGGCTGTGAAACAGAGTGAAGGTTTCAAATCTACTCTTTTGATAGTTACTGTAGGATCAGATTTTCATACAGTTTTAGGTGGTTGCAATGAATACACAACTATAGAGTTGTGTATTCATTGGTGGTTGCTAAATTATTGGCCACTACTGTATAGTATTATATAATTATACAAGTGAGTCTTTTTGATTCTAAGAAGAAAAGTATGTAGGCTATCTTACCTTTTGCTAGGTGTGGGTAGCAACTTTCAGGCTTTCAAAAAGTAAACTTGAGCTGGTGAGTCCTTGGTGTAGGCTGGGAAGTACTCTGATACTTTCGTTCTCACCTGCCAGGCCAATTGTGACCTGTAAATAATTTTTTTATTTAATTTTACCTGATTTAAAGATTGTTAAAATGACAAGTTTGATATGCTAAGATGAAGTTTTAATTTCCTTTCATCAGAAAATATCTGTTCCTTCAGGGTAATTTCATATCAAATCAACCAGAGGTTTGGCAGACCATTTCACCGATTTTGAAAAAATTTGTTACACAGTATCTATGTGGGTGGGATAAAAATTCCAAAATAATTTTTTTTCTGATCAGTTGTTTTTTTTAATTAATTTTCAAAAATCGAAAATTTGACCCATTTTGGTCCAACACAGCTTCACAAAAATTAACATATCTTGAGGACAACTTATCGCAGATTGATAAGATATAGTTCTAAAGGCAATTTAAATACCTTTCCAACGATGTGTCACATGACCTATTATATTTTCATCCCTTTTTTTTTGAATTTTGGAAAAAAATTGATTTTTTGCAAAAGTCATTTTTGATTTTGAAAAAAATTTCTAAATGGAGACATTATGGGTTCATGGTCAAAAAAAAACAAAAACCAAATAAAAGCAACAAAAATCTGAAGGAAGAAGTTATATTTTTAATATTAATTCGTTGTAGGTAAATTAAAGCTAAAATAAAAATACCCCTTTTTTTCATCCTCCCCTCCAGTCAGTGTAAGTCATTTTATGGGCCTAAAACGTGTGTTTTTATTTGTGCAAACTTGTTTATTCCTGTCATGTCTACTTTTTCATTGGTGAGTTATTCCCAGTCAATCAGACCAGACAATCTGTGCCTGTTTGATACATGTTTAATTAAACTTGATCTGTTGATAGTGTTGCACTTCTATATTATACTATTAAAAAATGTAAAGAAATTAAAGATAATCCAAAAGATTGGTCTAAAATATTTGCGACCAGGTGTGGGGATAAAATTGAAGAAACATTCTGGAAAATTGAGAAATGTTTCAGAAAATATGTGCTGGGTGTCAAATGAAACTCATAAAAAGTTTAAAGAAAAATAATTTGCCTAAAGCAGGGTAAGTACATACTTACAATTGATTTATGTATATTTTCATAGCTTGTTAAAACTAATTATTATTGATAGGAAGGCCATTTTTATGGTATAAAGATTTTTGTCAGTTTTTACCGTCCTAGCCAGCTTAGCAATGGCTAGAGAAGGTATTGTCTTCGACGATTTTTTTTTTCAGATAATTACAAAAATGTGTTATGTGAGGGGTGATCAGCTGCCCACAGTAGGTGTACACATTTTTCTACAGAACCCCACAGGACTTCCACAGGACCGTACAGGACGACACAGGACCCCGAGGGTACTGGCGCCTAAGGGGTGCCCAAGGGGGTGCCAGAATCATGATTAAGTACTAAGGCCGGCAACTATACAGGACCCCAGAGGCAGAACTATACAGGACTTGTACAGGACATGTATAGTCCTACAGGACCAAAAATTTATTAAAGTCCTGTAGGACAGTGTACAAATTTGGTTCAGCTGATCACCCCTCAGTCATTTGGGTGTATTTTGACCGGCTCACGATAGCTCCGAAACCGCTGAACCGCTTTTCATAAGATTTTTATGGAAATTAGTGCTCGACACTGTAACGATCTGAAAAAAGTTTAGTCGAAATCCATTAATCTTAATGACAGTGTTTTTACAGTTAAGGAATTCAAAAAATTATAACTTTTTAACGCAGCATCGCATCAATATACGGTTTTCAGAATATAGTAGTAAGACATTTTTTTCAATAATTTGTATAAATATAAAAAATTCCGTAGAAGCTTTGGTTTCTGAAATATTTACAAAAAATCTTTTTAGCTGGACCAATTCTCATGATACATACATAAATTAAGCTATTTGTAAAAATTTTCATATTTTTCACTTTTTAATTAGATTATAACATTTATTTTTTTTCATACTGAACCCATGATTTCTCCATTTTAAAATGTGGCACATAGTTTCCTAAAGCATTGATAAACAAAATAGGTAAGTAGGTCTCAATTTTTCGATATTTGAAAATAAATTTAAAAAAAACTACTGATCAGAAAAAAAAAATATTTGATATGAAATTACCCTTTAACTTAAAAAGATACAGACAGTCTACAGTTCACTGGTCTATTTTGTAAGTAATGAGTGACAGGCTAAATTTCTAAATAAAAAAATAGCTTCATTTCACAAAAAATAGGTTGATGTATGGTGGAGGAAAAAAATCCTAAAGCCTCAAAAAAAATAGTTGCAAGCCTGATTAATGAAAAAGTTTGTGATTATCATTTGGCAAGTCTGAAATAAATCATGTTTATTTTTTGTGAACTTTTTCACAGACCAACTATATACAGGGAGTTTCAAAATTCATTAACATAATTTTAGTGTTGAATTCTCTGAGTGATTCTAAGACAAAATTTTCATATAAATATAGGTCCTCAAACCCCTTGTTTTGAGATACAGGGTGTAATTTTTTTGTAGTTTTTTGTTTATAGCTAGTCCAGTTTTTCAGATATTTAGCTCAAATTTGGCACATATATTTAGCTATAGGCACTCACTACATTATTAGACATGCCAAATAATAGTAAAAATCTACAGAGTGATTCTTTTTTAGGGGTCTTGTTGCCTTTTCCCCCTGATTTTTTTTTGTTGTAAGCCACTGGTATTTTTTAAAACAAGAAATAAAATAGCTGTTTCATTTGCAAATTTTTTTGTTTTTTGCAATATATCTCTAACTGTTTTAGAAAAAATCGCTGTTGAACCAAACACTTCTAAGTATCAGAAAAAAAAATGTTCCAGTATTATATGGGAACTATATCAAAACAAACAAATTAATTAAAACACATTTGGTTCATCTCAAAACTGCAAAAAATATAAAAAAAAACTAAATTTTAACACCCTGTAGGTATCTCTGAAACTAAGTGTTTGTGGACCTATGCTTATATAAACTTTTTGTTTTGAAATCACTCAAGGAATTTAGCATTAAAATTATGTTATTGAATTTTGAAACACACTTCATGTTGCACAAGTGTGGCTGTCCCAAGGAAAAACACACTAATTGACATAAGGAAAAGATCATGGTATAAATTTTTCATTGTGCATTTACTCAATGCAAAATGTTTATTAAGGCATAGAGCAAGTAATTTTCAAACAAGGATGACATAGATATTTAGTAGGTATACTTGGTCTATCAAATCAAAATCAGAATCTTTATTAATGCATATAGCTGTTACAAATCAAATAGTAGGTACTAACAGTATTGTCACATCAAAAAAAATTTATAATGCCATTTTATAAATAAACTTACTAAAGTGCAAGTTATCATAATTCACACAATTGGAATATCACTTTTTATCACAACTTATAACTTATTTATTTATTTATTCATATATACCTATATATAGGACCCTTGAAAGTTAGTCTAGTAGGTAGATAGGTAGTTATTAGGTTAGATAATATAAATCTGTATCTTTTATTCGCTTGTATGCTGTTGATACATTAAATAAATAAAATACAATTTCAATATCTCACTAGCTAATTTCTTTATAGCTAGAAATAAACATCCTCTCCCACTCTTCTTAAAAATTTTCTCTGCACTTTCTCTAAGCTCTCTTTATGACCACTATAAAAAACCTGCCAAACTGAAATGGAACACCAAACAAACAAGTGCACAGTATACATTGTTGAATCATAATGCCTCAATAAAAATTTTACATTTGTCATAAGACAATGGAAAGGTAATACCATGATTTTCTTGGGACAGTCCAGTGCACTTTATTAAATTATTGAAATGAAGGGGGTAACAACTGACCCAAAATTTGTACATATGTTGCAAGTAATGCCGTGTAAATATTTGAATAATGCCAAGAAATTCACACATAAATTACTGTAATGCCATGCTAATATATATGGTTAATGCAAGGTAAACAGTTGTTTCCCCCTTGATCGAAACTGCACTGACACAATTTTTAACAGCACCAAAACAGTGTTTGTCACTTACTTTCACAAAAGAATTTGGTATAAGTAATAAACTGTCTTACCAAGCCATATATTTTTGTTCCTGTAAATATGTAAACAAACCTTACAAGTAGAATAATTCATTGTGAGGTACATCCTGTACCTTTATGATGTTTGAAGATAAAAGTTGGGTTTAAACATATCTCAAATTCCCAACTGCTTTACATTGGTTCCTAAAAATTTTAATGTAGAAGACCACAGAAAATCACATCAACCCCAAATACATTTTACCTTTACTAATCCCAGTGTCCGGTTGGATTCTGCTCCAAAAATCCTTAACAAATACACAAAACTTATAGATTATAATTATATCTACTGTATTCATAAAATAGAAGTCTGTAAATATATCAGACACGGTTTTCTTTCCGACAAAAATTCAAAAAACACCACAAAAACAAGACATCTTCCACCATTTTGGATGAGTGCGCCATAATAAAATCAAAGTATAAAAGAGTTTGGTTTGGGCTGACGGCAGGCCATGACCCACAGAACACAGTGCCCAACTTTTAGTAGCCACTTGCTTTCGATATGTCAAACGCATGGCGTCCCTACTTTTTCTATTTTGGTTGGTTGTGAAATCCAATCCGTTATTGTTCTAATATCCGTGGGTCCACTTCCATAAGCCCCATATATTCCAAATTTCGCTACGTCACAAAATCCTCAAGGTGTCGAGCCATCCTTCTATGAACCTACTCATCCTTCTCAAAAGACCCTTGATCTGTTTGATAGGGTGGTCTTTCCTTTTCTATTCACATTAAATGAAAAAGGACAACCGAATTTTTTCGCGAATCCAAAGTGAGGTTAATTTTTCCGTGCATTTCGCATTTTTATTTATTTTAAGGGAAAAAATTTGTGGAATCTTGGTTTTGTATTGTTATTTTCGATATTTTAAACAATTTTCGGAATCGCAAAATCCCAGGAGCATCCTGTGCGGTTTCTGGATGTAAATCCAACTATTCGAACTTAGAAGTCCTACGTTTATGAGTTTTTTTAAATTTCCACCTTCCAATGACTGTTCCCAAGACTATTTTGCAAGAGTGGCTAAGACGTTGTGGAAAAGACAATATGGATCCCACGAAAGCATTTCTACAGAACAGTTTTCGAAATTCCTTTTCAAGATAAATTGCTAGGTAAATATCATTTTTAACATTTTTTTAAATCTATTTAGGGCCACATTCTTTAATTATGTAAGGTTAAAATTCAGGATCTTTTGCCGCCCTTCTCCTGTCGTAACGCATTTTCAAGAAAAATATAAAATATCATTCAGTGTATAGTCCTTGCCATAGGCAGTTACACTTTTGTGACTTTGACATAAACATACCTATTTCCGAGCCTATTTCCAAGCATATTTCCTAACCACAAATATATTAAAAATTAAATATGTTGTGTAGGTATACCTTATGTTGTGTTAAGCCTAAATCATTTAGTTGTAATCTGCAGAGTTTTTTAAGTGCTGGGTGGAAAAAAAATATGCCACTTTAGTCAAACTCAGTATGTAGGTATGTGGGCACAATAGATCCATATGTGGTCACAGTGCATGGAGGTCCAGGGCCTGCCACCACTTTCGAATACATACATACCTTATGTTGACAAAAAAAATGTTCTCATAAAAACAACTCAACAACATACCATTTTTCAGATTTTTTGATAAAGAAATAGGTTAAAAATGTCACAAAAGTGTAACCACCTATGGCCAAGACTATGACACAAAGGTAACCCTCCCCCCCCAGAGATTACTTAATGTAACACTAAGCCGCATGTGAATTTATTTAGGCCTGTGTGTTCACCTATGAAGAAGGCGTGATCAGCTGAACCAAATTTGTTCACCATCCAACAGGACTTTAATTAATTCTTGATCCTGTAGTGTATTGTAGTGTCCTATGGAGTCCTGTAGACCTACTGTGGACAGCTGATCACCCCTTGTCTATGAAGAAACCTCTACAACCACAAAAATTAGACATTAAACATACTTTTTAATTTTTTTTTCTGTAAATGTGCAATTTAATTGTTTTTCTGTTTTGTACTAATTTGACTCCAATAATAGTGAAGTTATCAATAGTGCCAACTTAATTTGGGACACCTACTGTAATTTTGACAAAAATGTCATAACAAAATAATACTTGGACAATTTCTAAAACCTCATGTTTTTTTGTGAATTCCATATGTACTAGAGTACAAAATTTACACTGTAGAAACTACCTATTTTTAAAAAAGTTCCTTATATATGTTTTTTTATTACAGGCTTATGTACTTCCAAAACAATACTAAGGAATACATCTGTGCCAAGTCAAAACCTATCAGTGAAACCAATAGAAGTTGATCCTGAAGAGCCAACTGCAGGTACAAGCATCGAAATCAAGGAACATTTGCTGGTTGATGTTGGTACAAAAGAAAACTACTTAGTTAAAGTCTGATTTTCTTTTGTTTTGTGCAAATTGATAGAGTTATTGTTGAATTTTTTGTATCGGAGTCTGCTATTGTATGAAAATGAGTATTCAGTTGGTTTGCGACTGTTAGTGTGTGTCTTTAATAGTTTCAGAATCTATTCTAAGTTTAATTTAGTTGTTTTCTTTGCCTCCCCAATAATTTATTTATAATGTTCTAAGTTTTTGTTTTGTCAATTTTATCAATTTTAGTTTTTGCACAATGGAGATTTTGCTTTAGCACAGTTTTTTTAAAGATATATTTATATTTTTTATATATATTATTAAAATGTAATATATTATTATATTTTTTTCAATTCTTTAGAAGCTAATGTCACTTAATAAAAACAAAATGATGCTGAGAAGTAAAAAGGTCTTGCAGTTGGGTAAAAAATACTAGGACATTTCTTAGAAAGGTAAAATACCTACATGTCCTAGATTTTTTGCCCCCATGGTTCATTCTTCTTACATTTCATTTATCAAATTCAGGATTTGTTATCCTGATGTTTATGGTAACAAATTCCTTATTGCTTCTAATCAATAACCCCACTTAATATTGTATACAGGTTTGTTATTTTTTTGCTATTATGAGTGATATAACGAAAAAATTCTAAAAATGTATACAGATGCCTAAAGACTTTATCTACTTAGATAATTTCTAGTATTATAAATCAATAAATTTGGTCAAAATTAAAATAGGAAAATAACATTTATTAATCATTTTATTTTTTATCTTTAAATATGTAAACATGTATCCTGAGATGATATCTTTGGGGGCACTAACATATACCTCATAAAATCAAACCTATATGTAACATTTAGATGAAGCAATAGGTTAAAATACTCAAATTGCTTCAACAGGACAAAAAGTGAGATTTTAATTACTAAAAAATAAGGGACAAAAAGCTAGTACTGCTGCTAGTTAGGTCAAGTTGAGCAATATACACACCTCAGTAGGTACACATGTTATTACCTTTTAAACATAGCAATGTTGTAGAACACTCTACATCAGTTGAAAGAAAAAACTGTATAATGTATTGACAAAACATTTAATTTATCATGTCATGTGGAATGAGGTTTCATACTGTACAAATGACATGATAACTGAACATTTTTGCCAACAATATCTCGTTTTTACCAAAGACAGTCAGTTTATGGTCCTTGGTTTTTTCTATTCAACTGATGTGCCATGTTCTACCACAAGCCGCTACTGTCAGAAAGTGAATATTTCTTAAGTGCAAAAAATACCTCTGCTGATCAATAGCAAAAACTTTGTACAGAGACTTAAACCATATTTTTGTTGACCCTGTTAGTCCTTAAAGGTTGTGCCAGGTCCTGATTCTTATCAGTCCTGAGTGGTCATTAAAAGTGTCGAGATATTGTATAGGTCCTTACATATTGATGAGCCCCTCACTTTAGGTGGTACTACTAGGTGATAAGTGGAATGAAATGTATGCATTGTTCTACAGGAATTAGCAATAAATTTTTGGTCCTGTAGTGGATTGCAGGGTGCATGTATACTGCTTAAGCTAGAATGCCGCTATCTACCTATAAAATTTTCCTAGTTTTGATTAAAAAAACCTGAAAAATAATATACAAATGCTACTTTCTGATAATGGTAAGTTATTTGCTTCTTAAAAACCATAAAAGCTTAAGAAGATTTGCTAATAGAAATTGATAAGTAGAATAATGTAGTGATTAAGACAGCAAAAAGCCGGGCAATATAGTGTCCTGCACAGTCCTGTAAATGAATTTTGTACACCTACTATGGGCAGCTGATCATCCCTCATAGGCTTAGGTATTCTAATGGGGAATAAAATACTATTCACAAAATATTCTAGATGATATTCCAAATATTAACATGTTTTTTTAAGCAAATGCTGATGAATGACAATGAAAAAATTTATTTGATTTTATTGATGATTGAGGGGTTCTGTAAACTATTTTCTGCAGAAGATACACCTAGGATATTTTTACATAAAATTGTATATTATTATTATCTTTCTACATTACAGCGAGACATGGTTAAAAAAAAAAACGTTTGAAAATTAGTTTTTGTTTATATTTTACGAAAAAGTGAGGTTATGTCGTTGAGTATTTTGTGACGTATTAAAAACCGTCTGACAGATTTCGCGAAGTGGACCATCCTGTTCTCTGTGTACAGTCCTTGGATTCGCCCGACGTTATTTTCGGCCAATATGAACGAGAGTAACTTTCACCCAGTATGTAATCTGAACGGAGCGCCCGACTACATCCGACGTGCTATCTGAACGTACCCCTACATAGGGATTTCGAAAATAGGGCTGTCTAACAAAACATATGATCAAATCCACAGATTCCCTTTGGTGTTCTGTGCCACAGATTAGGTAAATAAGTATCACAGAAGACCACGGTTCGGTCCGCTTTAAACGAGTCAATATGTTATGATAAGTATAAAAAATCAAATCCAAGATGTCTTCCATAGGACAAACAAACCGATTTCCCATAAGCCGTAATGTTAACAAAAACGTAAATTTTACAAAAACGACAAGAGCTTTAGTCTCAAAAATTAATCAGTTTTAAGAACGGATCCTTTGTGCATATGACAAAAATGCGTTTTTCTTAAAAATATTAAACTAAAGTGAGAAAATCTGAAATAAAAGGGACCATGTTTTCTTCAAAAAAGTAGGTTATGTTTTTGTTTATTTTGAAACTTTTCTAGTTTTTTCACTTATTTTGAATTATTACATGGGCGCACCAAGGGGGCGGAGGGGCTAGGGGCCCGGACCCCCCCAAACCACATATTTTTTTAGATATTTACCATATATTTCATGAATAAACAGAAAAAATAGCATAAAGTACATCATAAGACCTCTGGGGGCCCCCCAAAGGTATCAGGCCCCCAAAGGTTTTTGAAGTTTTTTGACCAATGAATCAATGAACTATCAGCCCAAGGTAGGGGAAAGTAGTTCTATTCAAAGAGCTCACTTCAAGGCTCACTTAACAGAGACGAAATTGAAATAGACTAAACTTTTCTCACCAGATTCAGGTTTTCTATTAGGATCTTTTGTTGTACTTGACTAAACCTTTTGCTAAGTAATAGGCCTTCTATAGCATTAAACTGTGAAAAATATTTCACTATGATTTTTAGGTTTAGACAAAGTTTAATTGTTTTAACCCTCCAGTAGTGACATGAAAAAGAGGCACAACTTATAGGTAGGTCAGTCCAACAGATCAATATGTGCATATGAGTTCCAACCGAGGTTGGTCAAGCAAACTTCTAATAAGTACTTTAGAAAATATGTTTATTTAAAAAAATATAAGTAACCATTATATAAAAAAAAAACTTGCAAAATTAAAATACAGTTTTTCCTTGTCATTGGCCTCACACACCATACATCACCATATGATTTTCCATGAACTATAATACATAGGGCTTAAGTATGGTCAAACCTAAGGTTCATCAGCTCACAACAGTAAGTACTGTTCAAATTTTACAACAGTACAATATTCGCTGTTGTATTACTACTGTTACTATTACTTTTATTACTGTTTTTTTGTAACAATATTTGCTCAATTATGTATCTTAAAGTTGATGCAAATAAATATATACTCTACTCTACAATTGGGCGTAACAGCATATGACCCATTAGGAGTATTAGAACCCAAGTTTTTTTGAGAGAAATTGAAAAAAATATCTGAGAGAACTTATTTTTTTTTCTTGTGGTCATCAAAGTCAACAAAGACTACTTTTTTTCCATCTACTATTAATGATGCCATAAAAAAATTTTTTTGGTAATAAGCTCAGAACAGTACCGTAGAAATTTCACAACAGGACTTGTAGTAGGTCCAGTCAGATACTATACAAATTTTACGGTGTACAAGTTTTAGGTGTCAAAAAGCATGGAAATAAAGGAAAATTTGCACCAAAATAGTTTAAGATAAAAAGAGGTTTGAGTTAGGGAGATTGTCAAATTCACCAGTTTATTCTAAACTGTTTTGAGGCATGTAAAATAAATATTTATTAAAGAAAAAGAAACTTTGATGATACAGGACTTCACTCGACACTATACAGGATGCTACACTACCAAAAGTTTATTTAAGAGTTCTGTAGGATGGTGTACAAATTTGGTTCAGCTCATTATTCACACTTTAACCTCATATTGTTTTCCTTTTCTTTCTTCTCTGGACCCTTTTTTCAACCATCATTTTTAAAATTTTTCAACTGTTTTGAAACAATAATCCATTCAGGAGAGACCCAGTCATGATCATTGCTGTATTCCAGTTTTGAAAGTTGCTTGCCTAGAATAGTAAAAAAATCATAGTAAAATATTTCTTACAGTTTAACACAATTCTATGTTACACTTCTGCAAAAGGTCCACTCAAGCACAAAAAAAGATCCCAATAGAAAATGTTGCCAAAATGGCAGTTACACATTTATCCAAAACAAACCTGACAAAAAACTTTCGAATATTTCAATTTATCCTCTGTTAAGTCAGGTAATAGAGCACTTATCCACTTTTTTTTCCCTTCTTTGAGCTGATACCTAGTTCATTTAAATCAAGATGATTTTTTAAGGTCAAAATACTTGGCATTCCATCAAAAGTAACATTATCAAGCTCTCCCCAGCTGCCACAATTCATAACAGCACAGAAACTAATAATAATGATTCAAACTGAGTAAAAAACTGGAAAAAAAGTAAAAAAAAACAAAAGTAAATAAAAACATAACCTGACTTTTGAACAAAACATGGTCCCTTTTATTTAAGATTTACTGGCTTCAATTGATTTTTTTTAAGAAAAACGCATTTTCCCATGTGTACAAAGGTTCAGTACTTAAAACAGAATCTTTTTTGTTAATCGTTAAAAGATAAATCGTTTCACTTTTTTAAAAAATTACGTTTTTGTTAACATTGCGGCTTTTGGGAAAACGCTTTGTTTGTCCTATGGCGACCATTTTGGATCGAAAAACAGCTGATCGTGACAGTTCGTTAGACAAGCTAATGGGTTGGCCAAAGTAAGGTTACTCACGAAGTTTTCGTGATCTAATGATCTTAGGCCGTAGACGCCAATCTAAGACTACCAAATTAATTTGGGTATTATTAATTTTGTTTACAAGATGACGACGATATGGGCGTACGCAAAGAGGGGCAGGGGGGCATTTGCCCATTCCTCAATGTTAAATATTATTTATTAATTTCCTAATTTTCAAACTATATTTTATATACTTTTTATGATCTCATAATGTAGGTATTCAGTGGAAAGCAAAATCTATTGGCACAGTTATTGAAGGGCTAGATGGCTTAGCCCCCCCAAACTCAAAATTAGCTCTCCCAAACTAAATAAGCATTAATTATCAGTCCGTGAAAATTTCAAACTGTGGCGCCGGCGGCGCCTATACTTGTCAAACCAACCAAAACTTTTGCATTTTGAAAAGCCCTTTTTTCTACGACCGTGCATATATACCCACTTTCCCGCACGCATTTTAGTTTTGAAAGCATCACTTTCCCGCCCTAGTGCGGGAAAATCACTTTCCCGCACTAGTGCGGGAAAGTAAAACTATGCCAATTTTGGAGTTATTCTATAGGTTTATACCTCAAAAGTCGTAACTATCGACTTGGTACAGTGTAGGGAATTTAGCAGATAGGCAATCTGATGAATTATAGCTCATTTCAAGTTTTTTATTCAATTAAAAAAAAACAGAATAATGGATTTTTTTAAATATTTCTGCATACCCCCCGTATAGTCATGTCATACAACAACTATCAAGCCAAGCTGTGACAGGTGCTTGGTCCAGTTTGCTATGGCAACCAAACCTTTGTCTCGATTTGGCAGGTAGCAGCTCAGCATTCACATCTTCAGCAGCCTGCAAAATGCACTCCAGAAGTTCTGTCACTTCAGAGACGCTCTTTGACTAGCTTCGACGTTTGAGTAACAATGCTGATGTGTGACAATGTGAATGCTGAGCTGCTACCTGCCAAATCGAGACAAAGGTACGAAAAACAGTACAATCATTTCGTGACATGGTGTAAGGAGAAAGGGGTGAGAATTTACAAAGAAGAAGTCTTCTTGGCATACTTCCTAGACCTGAGCAAGGTCTTGAAATCGAATACCTTATGGTCACGCTATTCCATGGTGAAAAGCTTGGTTAAAATTAAGCAAAATCTGGACATAAGCAGATTCCACAAGCTAACATCGTTTCTTAAACAAAAAAATGTTGGTTTTCGAGCACAGAAGGCGCAAGTTTTCACCAAAGATGATTTTTTTTTACGGGTATGCGCACTCGCAAGGAGATCCCTATCACGCTCGAAAAGCGGCAAGTGCGCGGAAATGTTGGTGTGTGTTGGTTTTGAAACGGTTCAGGTTGTAACCTGCAGGGAAAACTGTCGCAGGGAGTTTATTCCACAGCGATGCTGTTCTCCAGAGATATGAATTCTGATATAATGAGGTTCTTGGTGCCTCTATTTTGACAGTAAATTGATGGTTACCGTCTGTTTGACGTGTTCGCCTAGTAGGTGCTACTCCCGGGGGGATCATGCGTGCCAACTCTTTAGAGCATTTTCCGTGATAATACCTGTAGAAGAGAGAGAGATCGCCCACAGTTCTTCGATGTTCGAGACTATCCAAGCTACGGGTAAGTGCGGGGTCATTGATCAGCTTGATAGCTCGCTTTTGCACGGTGTTCAAAAGCATTAAGGTATGTTTGGGTGCCGCACTCCATATATGTGAGCAGTACTCCATAGTTGGTCGAATCTGGGCTTTGTAGAGTGTCAGCAGTTGGCTTGGTGTATACAGATGTCTTGTACGAAATAGCACCCCAAGCTTTTGGGACGCCCTTTTAGCTATATCTGCCACGTGACTGTGCCAAGACATGTTGGTCTCTGCAGTGACTCCTAAGATGTTCAACTGGCTCTGCAATGTGACAGCACTTCCAGATAGCATGATGTTTGGCTCACCGGTGCTGGTCTTTTTTGAAAACAGGGCTGCTTGGGTTTTCTGCGCGTTGAACTGTACAAGGTTTTTGTTGCCCCAGTCCTCTATTATCTCCAGGTCGTTATTTATCTGCGATATTTGAGTTAGTCTAAGATGATGGAATTCACGTGCGGATAGACACTGAGTGGGTGGTATGACTGAGGAGACTACATTGCCATCATCTGCAAAGCAATAAAGTGGATTTACTGTTTTATCTATGAGGTCATTTATGTAAATCAGAAAAAGTGTTGGCGAAAGGATTGCTCCCTGTGGCACACCAGCATTTATTTGGTAAGAGTTGGAGTTCCGGCCATCCAGTGCAACATAAATGGATCTATCCTTAAGGTAACTTTCAAACCAAGTGCAAAGTCTCGGCGACAATCCCGTTGCTTTGAGCTTGTTGAGCAGATTTTCATGCCAGACTTTATCGAATGCTTTAGATATATCTAAGGCAATTGTTCTTATTTCACCTCGCAACTCAATCGCTTTTTGCCACAAGTGAGTGACGTATGTAAGTAAATCGCCAGTTGACCTATATTTTCGAAATCCGTATTGCTTGTCGTTGATAATTTTGTATTTTTCCAAGTACTTGGTTAGGTGATTGTTCACAACTCTTTCCATTACTTTTGATATCACCGGAAGTAGAGCAATTGGTCTATAGTTTAACGGATCTGTCTTTTTTCCTTTCTTTGGAATGGGTTGTACTGCGGCAGACTTCCATGATGATGGATATACTCCTTGCCTATAAGATAAATTGAATAATTTTGCGAAAGTTGGGGTGAGTTCGCTAGCACAATTTTTGAGTACTATCGCGGGAATGCCATCTGGACCCATTGCTTTGTTTGTATCCAACGTTTTAAGGGATTTTCGTATTTCTCTGTGACAAAAGGGTACCTCTGGCATACTGTGGGAAACCCTTTCAATGAACGGTGGAGTTTTTCCATTTGGCACTGTTAGGTTTGAAATGGAGGAAAAGATTTTGGCCAGCATATTGGCTTTTTCCTCTGATGTTGTGGCTAAGTGAGTATTTTTATCTGTAAGTGGTGGTATGGATGACTTGGTGAAGTTGTGATCCAACGGCTTTTGCAAGAGACCAAAAGGACCTAGAACTACTTGGACAATTCAGCAACCTGTTTTTTATTCTTTGATTGTATGTTTCTTTGGCGGCGTCAATAGTAATTTTGCAACTATTTCTGGCTTCTATAAATTCTGTGTGGTTTTGAGCGGTTTGTTGTCGTTTCCAAAGGTTACATGCTCTGTGTTTTTTCTGTACAGCCGTTTGACACTGGCTGTTGAACCAAGGTTTTGCATTAGCTCTGCGTTTTATTGTATGTGGGATATATGCATCCATTCGAGATAAGATTACTTTTGTTATTTCATTACAGCAAATAGTGGGATCAGCTGTTTTAAAGCAAACCTCTTGCCATGGAAAATCCAGGTAAAACTGTTTAAGGTCATTCCATTTTGCCGATTTATAGTGCCACATTTTACGAGGAAGTGATTGTTGGCTTGGCGGTATGAACATTTCGCACTTTGTTCTTATAAGTTTATGATCGGATGAACCAAGTGGGGGATCTACTTGAATTGTGTACAAGTCAGGATTTGTAGTTAGGAACAAGTCTAAAAGCGCTGCAAATTCACCCCTTTCTGAGATACGGGTAGGTTCATCGACAAGCTGCGTTAGACCACAACTTATGGCAAAAGCTTCTGCTTCCCTGCCTTCATTATCTGTTTTGTTGTGGTGTTTTAGCCAGGGTATATTGTGGACGTTGAAATCGCCTAAAAAAACAATTTCCGCATGTGGATAGTTAGACTGTATACTATCACAGTTTTCGGATAATGTCGCAAAAAAGTTTTGATACTCGGTGTTACTTGGCGGTCGGTAGAGGCAGCAAATGAACTTGGTCGATGACTTTGAGGTGAATTTCAGCCATATGATATCGAGGTTCGCTGGTTCTAGCTTCTCCTCTCAATGACATGAAAGGTCATTTTTAATGTACACACAAATCCCAAAATTATGTCGAAATCGGTGGTGTAGGTCATAGCCGGGATAAAGATAGTTCACAATAGGTGTTGCAGAACTGATTTTAGTTTCGGTGAGAACAAGGATGTCAGGTCTTTGTTCTTCAAGATGTTGGTGAACTGAATTCATGTTGGTACTTAATCCTCTTATATTGCTAAAATCAATTCTGAGTTGAGTTTTTGGTCTTCTTTTAATATCTTTGCATGAAGGACCCCCAGGATCACCCGACGCCCGGAGATCCGAGTGGTCGGGTATTTTACCTCCGGAATATTTTGATCCTGGAGGCGCCATCATGCTATCTGTTACTCATTGTTGGAACCGGACTGCCAGCGCAGTAGCGGAACGTGGTGATACCACTTAGCGCTACTCACTTCTGGCATGGTGGTATCTCACCGGTCGACGCCCAATGAGTAAAAAGCGTCTACCACCTGTTTATCGCGGTTTATGTTAGCTCCTGATGAGATTTATTTGATGATTAAAGTGAGTACCATTTTTGCTTTGGCTGGTGCTCTCCGCAGGGCGGAGCTTTTAAATATCACTCTGGATGACATACAGGATAAAGGAATTCTGATCGTTGTTAAGATCTCCGACACTAAAAATCATTCCTCAAGATCCTTCGTTTTATCCGAAGAAATAAATAATGGATCTTTTTTGATGCTGTATAGAAAGTACGCAAATTTGAGACCTCCTACTACTCCGCACCGCCGGTTTTTCATTTATTATAAAAAAGGAAAATGTTCCAATCAGCGTGTAGGAGTGAACACTTTTGGAAAGATGCCATCAGAGATCGCTGCATATTTGCGCCTACCTAACCCAGAACGTTATACCGGCCATAGCTTCAGACGTTCTTCAGCAACATTCCTAGCAGATTCAGGTGAAGGCATAACAAACATAAAACGCCTTGGTGGGTGGAAGTCCACTGCTGTCGCTGAGGGGTATTTGGAAGATTCCGAGAAACAGAAAGAGAACATCTCGAGTAAGATTCTTTCATCTACCTATGACCTGCAATCGTTGCCAGCACCGTCATCGTCAACTGTAAGTGACCTGCAACTGCTGCCGTCAACGTCCACTGGAAGAGTCCTGCAGACCCAGACGCCATCTTTGCGCACTTTCGATTCTACAAGCGGCCACCAGATGCGAGAATTACCACCATCGAACTCCACTACACCGGCAATTCTGAATAATCTTCAAACTGCAACAAATTGTGTTTTCAATATCACTATTACCAATAATAATAATTAGTATTTTATTTATGTTCAAATAAAATATTTTTTCAAAAGTAAATTTGTGGTATTGTAACATCGGTCGAAGAAAAAATAATGTTCCTAACTCATGCGGAAAGTGTCTTTCCCACCCTCGACTGCTTGCCCGAACTCCGCTCCGCGTCGTTCGGGTAAACTGCAGTCGCGTGCGGGAAAGTATCACTTTCCACACTTGTAATAACTATTTTCTCGTTTTAACTACAATTTATTTTCTGCAGCGTATTTTTTTTTCCATAAAAAAAAACCTCATTTTTCTCAAATTTTTGCCTTCGGCGCTACTTTTTTTCTTTGTACAATTATGATTTTCCGAATATTTTTGCCGCCATATATTTCTTGAATTATGTATCTGAGGGCACGGCAGTGCCTCGCCAAGTTCGCGCTGCCGTACCATCTTTTCTTGAATCATGTCAGCCCATATTTGACCTATCTAAAACTCTACTTCGGAATGAGCTACGAATCTCAAACTTTGCACAGTCATAGATCTTCATAGAGCTAACAACCCCTCCAAGTTTCATGGTCGAAATTGCCACTCACTCACTGACTCACTCACTCATGTATAGATCATCAAAATTCTACTGTACATCCAGACGTGCTACCAAGCTGAAATTTGGCAGACTGATTATGAATGACTAAAACCCTGAAAAAATTAAAAAACCCCAAAATTGTAATTTACTTCCCTCCCCTATAAATGTAAAGTTATGTAAACGTAACATTGCCCACTTCCAGATACACTATAGAGATAGTAACTATGATAAAGCTATAGAAAAAAATTAAAACACTCCAAACTTCTAATTTACTTCCCTCCCCTATAAATGTAAAGTTATGTAAAAGTAACATTGCCCACCCAGTAAACACAAAAACATTTTAATAACGTCAAAATAATGTTTAATTTAAAAACATAACCTTAGGTTGGATGTTAGTTCTAACGTAGTGGAAAAGAAGCTTAATAAACCGTGTTTATAACGTTTTTTTCGAACGTTAAAAAAATATTGATTTTTAACAGTGAAAAAGAAATGTTTTTTTAACAATGAAAAAATATATTTTTTTCAAATATCTCTAAAGATAAGGTAACATAAATAACGTAAATAAAATGCTTCTATTTTGGAAACGCAGGGCAGCAACAGTCCGTTGAGGTTTTCGTGAACTCGACACTCAGTAAAGGAAATTCGGATCCGTAGCTTCTGAAAATAAAATTTAAAATTCTATGTAAACAAGTTTGTAGTAAGTGCCAAACAATTCATGCTCAAGTGAATACAAGGCAAACAATTTCAAGGCGCGTATTCACTTTAGCATGAATGCAAACGAAGCATTCGTTTGGTCCCGCTGCGAGGCTTGCGAATTCTGCCTCAAATGAATACGCGGCTTAAGGTCCGGCGGCTAATCGTCCGCGTTGAATTGTCGCATTCCCTGTCTGATTACCTATAACGTTAGGTATGCGATATTTCATACAATACCATTTTTTTTTTATTTTGTTTACTTTCTTACCTTATTTTGTGGTCCTTCATTTACATCACCGCATACACATTTATTGTTCTTTAACTATACTGTCTTTCCCATACAACTGGAGTAATATTCCGATCCAAATATGTATTCACTCTCAATTTTAATAATTGTGCTTTTAATTTGCCATGTTTGTTTCTACAAAAGGCAAATATTTTAACCAAAATTACACAAAGCGTATCTGCTACCGACCCATATCAACTCGCAGCGAAACGCAACTACTAAAAATGGCGATGTAGGCCAGTCATCTAAGACATTTAAGAAGCATCGCAAACGGGACTGTATCTACGATTTTTTTTATATATTGTTAGGGCCCATGAGAATAAGTTATGCCCAATTTTGCAACCCTCAAAACCCTATGCTGCTCCTGTGATACTCAAAAAACCTCAAAAGTTTGGTACTTATTTCAGTTTTTTTGAAAAAACTATGTTAAGACAGTATTTTTCGAATTTAATTATTTTATACTTTTATAAACTCAACTAAAAAAACCATGTTAAAACAGCATTTTTCGAATTTAATTATTTTATACGTTTATAAACTTAACTAAATTTCCTACAATTTAAGCCCAACCCGAATCCTCTAGGCCAATTCGTTATTGAAATACAGCCAATCAAATGTCGGCAATTTTTTTGAAAAACTAAAAATTAATGAGTACGGCTTTGGAAGCACGTATCGGCTAAACTAATGACTCTAGAGAAAAGTCATGAGAAATAAAGTTGTAGAGAATTTATTCAGCTTTAATTTGATATAAGAATGAGGCCGCTAGGCGTCGTATTTTCAAAAAAACTCAACATTTTGAGGTTTTTTGAGTATCACGGGAGTGCACAGGTTTTTGATGGTTGCAAAATTGGGCATAACTTAGTCTCATGGGTCCTAGCAATATACAGGGTTCGTCAACAATCGTTTAGCCATTGAAAATATGTGAATTGAAGTAAGATCGCTATTTAAATAAATGGCACTAAGAGAGATAAGTAGTTTAACGCTGTTCTCAAGTTAGCAATTTAAGAAAATGGTTTTCTTTTCGCGATCTAATGACGTTACTCTTACCGGCTGAGTAGGCCAAAGCCGGCCATTAATAAAATCCAACTTGATTTTAATTGCTGTTGCGCCATCTCTTAGATATTATTTGATCTGTATGACTAATAATCAATACTGCGAATCCGTAATTCTGCTTTTAGTTCATCCGAGATACAGCCACATGCAAGAAGCAACAAGTGGCATGGATAGACATAAGAACATTTTACGAGAGGGAGCCACCCCCCCCCCCTGGCAGGGGTTGGTCCCCCTCCCTTAAACGTGCTTTTTGATAGTTTTTTGCTAATGACTCGAAAACAGACAACTTTTTCAAAAATATTCTAGAAATCATTTTTCAAGCGGATACAATTTCCTTTTCAACGATGTACCTTAGTACCCTTTAACGGCAGTGGGGCATATTTGATTAGCGTACGAAAAAAGGGAAACATTTTTAAAATATTTTTTTTATCTATTTTTTATGGTATTATTCTTAGATTAATATTGTTTGTTAGTTTGAGGTATTATTATTATGTGGTATTATTTGCAAACTTTTAACTTGGCAAAATAACTAAGTAACAATTATTGAGGCAAATGAAAAGTCCTCTTTAACGATGTATAACACGCCCTCCTTACATCAGTGGCGCACCTTTTATAGGCATTTAAATAAATAAGAGGTGTGGAAAAAACTTGTTTTTTTTTTAATTTTCTTAAATTTTACTGTCCCACATGTCCGGTTTTAAAACTTATTTTTAAAGCTGAAGAAATTTACTTTCCAACGATTTATATCGCTCCCCCCTCAATGACAGCGGTAGATCTGGCATAGACGCACCAAAAATGGTCAAATTTGGTATACACTTGAATCTTCATTTAAGACAACCATGTTAGAACAGTTTTAATGCAGACACTGCGTTCAATGAGAGAAGCAACACACTTAGTATGAATATACAGTATACTCCCCCGAAAATATAACGACGGGGAACGACCCGCCCACCCTTGGTGGGGGGGGCTATCCCTACCCTAAATGTTTTTTTGACAATTTTCGGTTTATTAGAAAAAATGTGAAAAAATATTTAAGGGGGGATCAACCCCCCGCCTAGAGTAGGCGCGTGGATCCCCTTCGTTATATTATTGGGGAGAGTATACTGTATATCCATACCAATTGTGTTGCTTCTCTCATTGAACGTAGTGTGTGTATTAATACTGTTCCAAAAAGATTGTCCTAGGGCCGGTTTATCAATGGAGGGGTATCCCATCGTGTTAGCTAGCCCAGGGCCAACTCTAACCTTGGGGTAACCCTCGAGTTAAAGAGAAAAGTGTTTATCCACACCATTTTAACCCAGAGCTCCAAAACTCGCAGGTTGGCAATGCTGATAACAATCGACAATTCTGATTCCTAAAATACTGTTGTATAACAAAAGAACTTGTTAGTCAATTGTCAGGGGCTGTCAAATAAAAATTAAAAAAACTCGGGGTTTAAAAAACATTCACTTTTTATTTTGCATTTTTAAATAAATATAAAAAGTTTTAAAACTATATACATAAATTAGTATTATAATAAAACTGGTACACATATTGATGATCATTCATATGTGAATGGGCCTTGCAGCCACCAGAGGATCTATATTGTGGCTCGGTACAAATAGTAGGTCTAGCTCTGATGGCAGGTAGGATATTTATTGGGTTATTCATGGAGTGCTTTTCCATTAAACATTATCTTGCTCATAGAAAAAATAAACTTTATTTTAGGCTTGCTTGGTAGACTGCTCCCATTGCAAAAATCTCAATGTCTGTGGGGAATTCCATCATCTCAACCTCACACCATATAAAATATCGCCGCTGCTGTTGTAAAAATTTCGGAGCATCCTATTTAACACTTATAAAATTTAAGTACACAATTTAAATGTTATGCTTTTGAGAAAAATCAACCAAAATAAAAAAAACACTTTTAAAATAACTCGAAATTTTGTGGTTAAACCAGAGCTAAATACGTTACCCTGCCGTCCGAGCGCGGGTCAAGTTAGCCTAGGGTTAACCCTCGAGTTTGCAGTTAACCTTGGATGGATAAACACTTTTGACAACTTTAACCCCGGGCTATCTCTAACTCGAGGGGTATCCCTCCATTGATAAACCGGCCCTTAAATGAAGATTCAAGTGTATAACAAATTTGACCATTTTTGGTGCGACTATGCTAGATCTAGCGCTGCCTTGAGGGAGAGTGATATACATCGTTGGAAAGGCAATTTCTTCAGCTTTAAAAATAAGTTTTAAAACCAGATATAGTCGTTGATCTTACAAACTGACGTATCTCAAAAAAATGCAGTTTTGAGATAATACCATAATACTACCTTATTTGTGCCGTTTTTTCATCCCACAAAGTGTCGTAACTCATAAAAATCCTTTAATAGCATAAAAATCATTAGATTCAAAAACATTTTTAGTCTCTTGTAAAATTACAATAAATGAGTTACGTCAGTTTGTAAGATCAACCTCGATATGTGGGACAGTAAAATTTAATAAAATTAAAAAAAACAAGTTTTTATCACACCTCTAATTTATTCAAATGCCTATAACAGGTGCCCCACTGATGTAAGAAGGGCGTCTTATGCATCGTTAGAGAGGACTTTTCATGAGCCTTAATAGTTATTACTTAGTGGTTTTTTTCCAAGTTAAAAGTTTGCAAATAATTGGGAAAATACTGTAAGAGAGCACTTTTGAGGGGTGTGGTTAACTAGAAAAAGTTTTAAGTTATACTAACCAAAAATAATTTTTTACTCACTCTCATTTTTGTTTACTCAGTTAAAAAAATGAATGATTAACATTTTTGTTTGATTTAAGGATTTCTACAAACACATTTATTTTTATTTCAAGGCGGCTATTTAAAAAAACATGCCTACCTTAATAAGTATTTAACTGTATACAATGGGCTTTTAAACAAAAATATTTTTTTGAAAAAAAAATGTGTTAAGGATAAAAATAAGCACAAAAATAAATATTTTAAAAATTTTCCCCTTTTTTCGTACGCTAATGGAATGTGCAGCACTGCCGTCAGAGGGTACTAAGGTACATGATTGGAAAGTAAATTGTATCCGCTTGAAAAATGATCTTCAGAAGAATTTTGAAAAAGTTGATTGTTTTCGAGTTATTAGCAAAAAAACTATCAAAAGCACGTTTAAGGGGGGTTCGACTTTAATAAATGAGCAAGGTTAATGTCTTAATAAAAAATTATTAAAAAATTGAATTTTTCTGGATTTAATGTTTCCTGATTAAAGCTAAAATAACGAAATAAGTAATAATGACTATTTCTTCGTCTTTTAAAAGTGGAAATCTTACTGTGCTTGCTCCTGTTTAGTAATAAAAAACAATTAATGAATTTTGAGTCACAGCGGCAAACGCTACTAAATATGCGCGTCTTTGGTCCCTCACTGACTTCTTGTTTTCTTACGCTTTTCATAAAGCCTAAACGTTCGATGTCGAGCACTGTATAAAAAAAAGCGTAGATACAGTCCCGTTTGCGATGTTCTGGTAGTGGGACTATGGCAACGCCCTCTATAGTATATATTTTTTTAATGTTTAAAAAACAAAACATTTATCAAATTCATATATCTTAAATTCAACGTTAGAAGCGAGATCTAGGAAAAACATTATAAAAATAACCATATATTGATGGTATTATTTTTAATGTTGGTGAAATTATGGTTTTTTTAATGCTGGTTTTTTAGCGTTATTAAGAAAAATATTTTTGGTAATGCTATTACATGAAATTTTCGTTAGGATTAATGCCAAAAGTTGACTTAATTTTAACACAAATTTTTATTCAACATTTATTTAACGTTTTTTACGATTTTGTGCTTAGTGGGCATTTCCAGGCACGCTAGAGAGCTGAGCTTTGGAAGGCCGATAGCAACTATGATAAAGCTATAGAAAAAAAAATAAAACACCCTAACATTCTAATTTACTTCCCTCCCCTATAAATGTAAAGTTATGTAAAAGTAACACAGCCCACTTCCAGAAACGCTAGAGAGCTGAGCTTTGGAAGGCTGATAGAAACTATGATAAAACCATGGGAAAAAATTAAAAAACCTCAAAATTTTATGTAAGGCATTGCAAAAGTTTTGAACATAATTCCGCATATTTTCCTACTTTAAAAATTAAATATTATCCAATTTTTTAAAAAAAGAAGTGAAATCAAAACATTTCATGTAAAAAAAGCCAATTACGCGAAAATGGCATTCCGTAAAAAGAATTGAGATAAAAGTAAAGCCAAGTTTTTCAATGCAAATATCAAAATAAAAGGTTCTTACGAGTTTGGAAATGTTTTTCTAAACTTGGCTATTACGGCTGTAAATGACTCTTGAGGCACAGTGCTAAATTGAACATAAAGAAATTTGGCTGTAATAGCAAAGTTTAAAAAACCATTTCCAAACTAGTGAAAACCTTTCATTTTGAAATTTTTATTGGAGAACTTGGCTTTACTTTTATCTCAATTCTTTTTACGGAATGCCATTTTCGCGTACTTGGCTTTGTTTTACATGGAATGTTTTTGTTATGATTTAATTAAGTATATAATTAAGTTTTTTCTGCATCAAAAAGTAGATATTTCATTTTTGTACAATTTCCGCCGCGACGCCATTTTCATTTCGTTTTTTCTCTATATGATTTGCACGTACTTCATAAAATTGGTTTTGGATAGATGGACTCCGATATTGTCGAAAAAATACAATTAGATACCTACCTATTAGTTTTGCTGCACTTTTGAAAACCCTGTAGATATTTTTTAGTTCGATACTGATTAGGCTAAAAAAAACGCAACTTTTTCCATTTAACCAAAATGTTATCAGGGCCGCTCTGGACGAGTGGCCGCCTCACAATGGGTTATATGGCTCCGCAACACGACATTAGCCATGTAGGTATATGTTTTTTAAATTATGATAACCAAACCTACCCAAATGACTTGCAGATAGTCCAGTTAATAAAAAAAATGTAATAGAAAAAAAAGTCTTAATGTATTTCTCTGTAACAGAGCCCTAAAATTGAAAAATATTTTGGGAAAAAAATTTATGTATTTTTACAGTAATTTAAAAAAAAAAAAATTACAAACAGCATTTCTTGGGTACATGGGTATAAAGTGGGCATAACCAGTAACTGCACTTTTAAAAACTACTAGTAATTTCCTAATTCCAAAACCCTTTTTATGGTTTAAAATTTTTGAAATATAGTAAGTTTATTTTTGTCTCTATTTTTCTTCGTAAAGCCTGCAGAAACAAGCTTAGCAAGGCTTAGTAAAATCTCCACCAAAATATTAGAGCGAGGGGTCTATTTTACTAAAGAAACCAAAAATTTGCTGCCCCTAGCTGCCCCCTTTTTTTGGGGGTAGCCCTAAACACTGCCATGTACGTGGTCAGTGTATCATCCAAATGGAATAAATTCGACAGCGGATTGAATTTAGATTATTCTGAAAAATCCAAAAGTATGTCGACTGAGATTTTTAACGAGCAATATTTTTGTTCGACATTTTTTTGTATAGACTCCCGCAAAGGCGTCTACTCGCATACAACTATTTTTTTCAAATGAGACAACCCCACTTGTGGCACCTTGTTCGAAAGCTTATCAAAAAAGAAAAACGATGAACTACTTTTTTTTGACATCTGTCAAATATTTAAAAAAAGCTAACCTTTACTTTTTTGTAATTTTTAGACAATAAAAAATATCCTTTTAAGTAAAATTTATAATTTAATTAAAAAAACTTAAGTAAAAATAACATCCAACATTTTTTGCAACTAGTATACCCAACTTGTGGCAACTTGTTCGAAAGCATATTAAATAAGAAAAAAGATGGTGCGTGAACTGAAACTCCGAAAACCCCTCCATCATCCTTAAAGGTGGAAATTTTCCATCTTTAGAGCTTTATAATATTGTATTGTCGCTGTAACTTTACGTACACACCAAATTTGATGTTGATCGGATATGTACAGGTTGATCAAAATTGACTTAAGTCCCTACATACAAATTTTGAACGAAATCGGACATAAATACTTAGATGATCCCCTTCCACCCTCTTCAAAGGAGTCGGGGGTTGCCAACTTTAAAGCATTATAATATTGTATTGGCACTGTAACTTATAATAACTATAAGTCCACAACAAATTTGATGTTGATGATCGAATATGTACAAGTTGGTCAAAATTGTCCGAGGAGGCGGGGAGTGTCACTTTCATAATCTTAAAAATCTAATTCAAAATTCTTGATCCCCATCCCCAAAAGTCCCTGCATACCAATTTTGAACGATATCGGACATACTTAGATAGTAGCCCCCCTCCAGCATTCCCAAAGGGGGGGGGGAGCTGTGAACTTCATAATATCATTATATTGTATTGTCATCGGAACTTTAAGTGTGTACCAAATTTGAAGTTGATCCGATGTCTAGAAGTGGGTTAAAACTGAATTAAAATTAAGTGTCGCGCTAGTCCTCTCATATAACCCATTGTGCGCCTGGAGCAAGACGGAAAATATGCCGCCTTCCCCTCGCGTTTTTCCTAACCACTGCAAATTTGAAATTGATTTACACCAAAACAAAGTATAATATATCATTTAAAAAAAATTCATCGATATGTACAAGTTGGTCAAAACTGTCCGAGGAGGCGGGGAGTGTCACTTTCATAATGTTAAAAATCTAATTCAAAATTCTTGATCCCCATCCCCAAAAGTCCCTGCATACCAATTTTGAACGATATCGGACATACTTAGATAGTAGCCCCCCTCCAGCATTCCCAAGGGGGGGGGGGAGCTGTGAACTTCATAATATCATTATATTGTATTGTCATCGGAACTTTAAGTGTGTACCAAATTTGAAGTTGATCCGATGTCTAGAAGTGGGTTAAAACTGAATTAAAATTAAGTGTCGCGCTAGTCCTCTCATATAACCCATTGTGCGCCTGGAGCAAGACGGAAAATATGCCGCCTTCCCTCCGCGTTTTTCCTAACCACTGCAAATTTGAAATTGATTTACACCAAAACAAAGTATAATATATCATTTAAAAAAAATACATAAAATTAAATATTTTGAGTCAGATTTGTGGTTTCGTACGGGTCTAAGGATATTGAGTGTCGGCTCATTTTATTGCATATTTACTGTAGATTCATAACTGCAAAAGAGCATTTGCGGACATTTTTAACTTTTGAAACTAAACGTGCACATACACTGGTATTAAATGTTTTGAGGTTATTTTGAGGTTTTGTACGGGTCTAGCAAAATTGAGTTATAGCATATTTATCGTAGATTCAAAATCTCGAAAGAGAGAAAAATGATTTCGGGACATTCTTAACTTTAGACGCTATGAAGCTAGCAGATCAAACGCGTAGGCTCGTTTTGTAGCATATTTACTGACTCAAAAGCCCATGCAAAAGAGAATTTGGGGACATTTCAAACTATAGGAGCTATGAAGCTAGCAAATGAAATGTGTAAATAAAAAAATTTTGGTTGGTTGACTAAAAACTTCTTCATACTGGATTATAAACGCAGCTTCAATGAACTTTTGATTTCGCCAATGTGAGTCCTTATGCAAAACTTTAGATTCCGACCATTGAATCCTGTGGTAATTTGACCATGCATGATCCGCTAAGCCGGATTTTTCAATATCCCCCATTGGGTACTTTTTAGATGTTCCCCAGACAGCACACTTCGTCCCAGGGACGTACATTTTATGTCCATTTTACGTCGGTACGTCCCAGGACCATTAAAGTACGTACTATAGTATAGTACGTACGTCCACTAGCTACGTACATTTTACGTACCTTTTACGTCGGACTTCTCGAGACCAAGAAGGTACGTACTGTGGACGTACAAATATGTACGTCCATGGTACGTACACTAGGTACGTATATAGTACGTACATTTTACGTTCATTTCAGAGATGCGCTTCCGAACATTTAACAAAGGATTTTGCTAATAGATGGCGTACACTAGTTAACATTTAGCGGCATTGTTATTACTTAAATACTAAATCAATCAAATAAACTTCAAACCTATCGAGACTTCGAGCCTCGAGGTAAAACTGGACGGTCCACTCTAAAGTAGGAATGTTTAAGAAGGCGAAATTGTTTTAAATGGTACCTGGTCCTAATCCTACATTTTCTTTGTTTTAATTTGATGTTCTATGTACGTACCATAAACGTCTAGGGTACGTACATTTTAGACACTACATACGTACTATGTACGTCTGGAGTACGTACATTTTATGTTTAATTGGACGTACCATGTACGTACCTAGTACGAGTTTTTTACGTACATAGTCCATAGTACGTACAAATCGAAGGAAAATAATGGCTAAAGTTACGTCCTTACGACGTACATATGTGGACGTACTATGTACGTACACTACGTCGCAGAGTTACGTACTATGTACGTATATAGTACGTACTTGTGCTGTCTGGCATCATTCACTCTAACCTGAAGAGAGCGTTTCGTTTTACCTTCATATGATTTACAATACTCACACGGGATATGGTAAATACATTCCTTATTATTTGAGGGATTTTCTGGTTTTGTTTTAGTTACAAAACTCCTTATTGGATTTCCCGATGAAAATACTGTTTATATTATAGTGTTTGGCTATTCGTCAATTCGTCTTGTGTTCTGAAATCCCTTGAACATATGGAATGTAAATAACACTCAACGGATTATTATTATTTGCAGATGAAACGTGCACATACACAGGTTAAAATGTTCTGTGGTTATTTTGAGGTTTAGTACGGGTCTAGAAAAATTGAGTGATGGCTCATTTTAAAGCATATTTATCACAGATTGATAATCTCAAAACATAATTTGAGAGAGAGATTCTTACTTTATTAGGTATGAAGCTAGCAGGTGAAACGTGTAAATAAACGTGTTTGAACGTTTTGAGAATATTTTGAGATTCGACATAGTTGTAGAATTATCATGTTGAGTACGTCTTGAAAAATCAAGTGAACTCATGCAGAATGATTATTTAGTTTGATGAAATGTATTTTGAGCAGTTGCGCAGTGTATATATCGTTCGGGAATCTTCGTCTTGAAAATCTGCTAGATCGATCTGCTTTTTCACACCAGTGAACTTTTAAAGAATGTTTAATTTTATCTTATTTTTTTTACGCTTAGGACAAAAACGCAACAAAATATTGCACAGAAAACGCTACATGGAAAGCTTGGCCCAACAGTTTATCTAACGAAACATTTACCAACTACTCCATCTGCCCGAAAAACGTAATTGGTGGCCAAGTAACCGTCAACGTTTTATCAAATTCCACTGTGAACATTACTACAGAATGGTTATCTACAGACACAATGGTAAGAAAAAATGTATAATTTTTTTATGAAAGATAATAAAAGCTATTTAAAAACAGATTTTTTCACTCTAAATAATCTTTATACATAAAAAAAACGAATCAAATCAAGCACAAAGGTTAGCAGAGACACGGTTTTGGCGAAATCTTTGAGACGAAAACTTTATTCAGATTCGACGCTTTAAAGAAAGATGGTGAATCGCTAAAATATTTCATTTTTCCTTAACATATTTTAAAGACACAAGATCTAGTCGGCAGTCAATCTCAGTTTAAGGTCTAAAACTGAAGTTTTATGTTGTTTCAACCTAATAAATATTTAAAACGTAAAAAATGTTTGTATTTTTTTAGAAAGTCCTGAAAGTCATAGGCGAAACTGGGTACGCTGTATCATTGATCTCACTTCTCATAGCTTTTACGATTATGTTTAGTATCCTGTAAGTCAATATTAAATTTAAACAGGGTATTTCCCAATTAAATTTATAAAAAAAAATAAAAACGGAGATAACAAATAACCAAAGTGACCATAAGCATTTGGTTGTTTTCCTTAATACAAACACTCTGTGTCCTAAGGACTCCTAATTTTTTAGGAGACTTCATTGTGCGAGAAACATCTTGCACATGAACTTATTCGCATCGTTTATACTCAGGTCGTTTATCCATATCGTTAAAGACATGTTATTCGTGGACGGAATCGGTTTATCCAAGGATGTTGTAGAGGTTAATGGACAATACATTTTTATCACGGACTCTTCGGTAAGAATCTTTTTTTATTTTAACAGATAAAATACTTATTTTTTTCTATTTAAGTTTAAATTTTCGCTTGATACCAGTCATCGAAAAAATAGGTTCATTTATATGTTCGCTGTAACAGATGTTCGAGATTTTCACCCAGTTTCTACATTACATGGTGTTTTTGGAAGTTTTTCCAGGGGGGCCAAATAAAGATGTACTTTTTTTCAACGCTTTTAATAAGAGCAGTTAAAAAGTAAAAACCTTATCTTTATAGATCAAGACATTTTCGAGCTACGGCGGCGTATTTCAAAAGTTTTCATTTTGGGATGGGATCTATCGAAAGATCTCTTAATTGCTTATTGAAGAATTAAACTGTAAAACAAAATTTTATCTATCAATTTAAGTTTTTAATATGTTACATAATGTTGGCTTTTGTAAATTTAATTTTAAAAAACTATTTCTTACAAATCGTTTCATATTTTTATTTTTTATTTGTTTTATTTCATATTTTTATTTATTTAATAAGATAAACATATTTTTAAAACAGAAAATTAGGAAATTAATAAATTATTATGTGTGATATCTCATACTCAAAAATATAAGAAAGCAATTAAAACAAAAATGAAGTTTTCATAAAAAAAGTAACTTCTTAAAATACAGACATTTTAAAATGCCCTGGTAAATTGGAGACGGTTTGATGTGTGCTCTACAAGTATCGGAACCGTTGTTTGACGCAGATTCCATCCAGCAACGCCAAAACTCACTAAAAGGGTCAAGTGTCCCATATCTGTACAGTGAGCCCACCTCTTTAAAATACAGCAACATTAACTACTGTTTTCCTTTTAGAACAACAACTTTGAATGCAAGTTAATAATAACTTTGGTTGAATTCTTCCAAACGGCCAACTATTCTTGGATTTTAATGGAAGGACTTTACTTGAACAATCTGATTTTGAGAGCACTTTTCACTGATTCGAATAAAAATTTAATCTATTACATTGGATTAGGATGGGGTAAGTTGGGTATGGTTTACAAATAAAGAAGTTTTAGTAGGGAGGCCGTGAAGATTTTGGGAACACTTATTTTCTTTGTCAGTAAACATCGATAAAACTGTTCCTTAATCAATTCTAAGCAAAATTTGTTATATCAATAGGAAAAGGGGGGGGGGCGGCTTTCC
Source organism: Aspidapion aeneum (assembly GCA_963576565.1). Taxonomy (NCBI): domain Eukaryota; kingdom Metazoa; phylum Arthropoda; class Insecta; order Coleoptera; family Brentidae; genus Aspidapion; species Aspidapion aeneum. The sequence goes on along the minus strand of OY755043.1, from coordinate 58,044,003 downwards.
AATGGGTTTAAACGCAAATTTCAAAAAAATAAATAAATTTTTGACAATTTTGCCAGAGATATTCCCCATATTTTGAGATAAGTCATACTATTTTTTATACTTAGCTTAAGTATAGCTTTAACTAATAAACATATATGCATTATTAAGAAAAAAATTTCTTGGAATTTATAACTTTTTTTGCATAAGTTTGCGACTAAACCCATCAGAAAATTTGAAGGGTTCATATAGACATTTTTTCTTAGAATTGGTCACAAAGAAAGTAAGTTCCAAAAAATTGCACGGCTTCCCCTACTATTTGAAAATCATTTAGTACAATGAATAGAGGAGTTTTACCCTACAAAAGGTCCGGCAGTTCTGAATTTTGGATATGTTATTAAGGTCGAAAGGGTAGTTAAAAATCTGAGTTTTCGTCACCCCCACCCCTGTGCTTCCTCCGCCATCTTGAAAAAACCATCAAAAATGGGCACTTTTTGTAATCTTTTGCCTGTAACTTCGTTCCAGTACACTAAATCGCAAAAAGAGTTATATGAAATTTTTTAGAGGATATAATTATCTACAATTAGGTGATACCATGGTTGTTCTGCGAGCAGTAGTAACGGAGCTAGGTAATTTCCAAAAATGACTAAAATCACGTGCTTGGGCAAACTTTCAGATTTTTTCTAATTTAGACGGCATAAGCTCCGAAATACTTTGTTCTAGGGTAAAAGTACTAAGGACATATCTTGTAGAGAATTTTATCAGCTACAAAATCCATTATTTAAATGTATTTTTAAATATACTCCCACTCCATTGAGTGGGAGTAACTTTTAACTTAAAGTAAGTAAGTTAGAAAATAATAAATTTTTTAAATTTAGTGCTTTAAACGGCACGTTTTTTTATTTATTTTTATTTTTTTGTGTAAATTTAGTGACGTACAAAAAGATAAGAGAGCTTAGGGGTCAAACACCTCCTTAAACTAACCACCTCTTCAAAAACCCCTCCCCCAGACCCCCCAAAATCTAACATATTTAGGTTTTCTCAAATTTTCTCAAAAAATACGCTTCTAAGAGAAAAATTTGTATTATACTTTATTGTAGACAATGAAATTTCCTTTTGAAAACGGCGCAACTCGATGAGGGTCAACTATTTATAAACTCTTCAGCGGCGTCCGTTAATTGAAGTAATTTAAAAAAGTAAAAAAAATATCCATGATTTATTCGATTTTTTTTTAAACCAAGGTTTATAGAACAAAATCTATTATATATTATTGTAGCAAATAAAATTTCCTTTAAAATGCTGTACAAGAAGGTCGGATTAGTTTCATGGTTATAAATTCAGAGGCGCTCGTAAATTTAACCAATTTTAAAAAATCACAAATTAAAATATTTTTGTTACAAGTTTATCTAATTTTTTCAAAAACTAAGCCTAATTTAAAAAAAAATGCTATGATGCACTTTATTAACAGTAAAATTCTCGTTTCAACGGTGTATAACTCGATGGGGTTTGACTTACAACGAACCCGCCAGCGACGTCCGTAAATGGGGGCCATTTAATTAATTTTTTAAAAAATTATGTTTTGCACAGGTTTTATTTGATTTTCTGAAAACCATGCCCTTTATCAAAAAAAATGTTTTTTACGTCATTGTAGATAATAAAATTTCCTTTTAAACGTTGTGTAACATGGTAAAAAATATTTCATATTTACCGCTCCAGTGGTGTGCTTAATTTAAAACAATTTTTTTTAAATCACCAAATAAATTAAATCTGTTACATCTTTTATTCGATTTTCTTAAAAACCAAGCCCTTTATCAAAATATGTGTTTTATACTTTATTGTAGATAATAAAATTTACTTTTAAATGGTGTATAACAAAGTCGGATTGGTTTCATGGTAATAATTTCACAGGCGCCCGTAAATTAAACCAATTTTAAAAAATTTGTGATTTAAAAAAAATTGTTTTTAATTAAGCACACCACTGGAGCGGTAAATATGAAATATTTTTTACCATGTTACACAACGTTTAAAAGGAAATTTTATTATCTACAATGAAGTTAAAAACAATTTTTTTGATAAAGGGTATGGTTTTCAGAAAATCAAATCAAACCTGTGCAAAACATAATTTTTTAAAAAAATAATTAAATGGCTCCCATTTACGGACGTCGCTGGCGGGTTCGTTGTAAGTCAAACCCTATCGAGTTATACACCGTTGAAAAGAGAATTTTACTGTCAATGAAGTGCATCATAGCCATTTTTTAAATTAGCCTTAGTTTTTGAAAAAATTAGATAAAACTTGTAACAAAAATATTCTAATTTGTGATTTTTTAAAATTGGTTAAGTTTACGGGCGCCTCTGAATTTATAACCATGAAACCAACCCGACTTTCTTGTACAGGATTTTAAAGGAAATTTTATTTGCTACAATAATGTATAACACATTTTGTTCTATAAACCTTGGTTTAAAAAAAAATCGAATAAATCATGGAAAAATTGGATATTTTTTTACTTTTTTCAATTACCTCAATTAACGGACGCCGCTGAAGAGTTTATAAATATTTGACCCCCATCGAGTTGTACATTTTTCAAAAGGAAATTTCATTGTCTACAATAAAGTATATTACACATTTTTCTCTTAGAAGCGTATTTTTTGAGAAAATTTGAGAAAACCTAAATATGTTAGATTTTGTGGTGTCTGGGGGGGGGTTTTTGAAGAGGTGGTTAGTTTAAGGAGGTGTTTGACCCCTAAGCTCTCTTACCTTTTTGTACGTCACTAAATTTACACAAAAAGATAAAAATAAATAAAAAAACGTGCCGTTTAAAGCACTAAATTTTAAAAAATGATTATTTTATAACTTACTTACTTTAAGTTAAAAGTTACTCCCACTCCATTACAATATTTAAAAGTACATTTAAAGAATGGATTTTGTAGCCGATAAAATTCTCTACAAGATATGTTCTTAGAACTTTTACCCTAGAATAAAGTATTTCGGAGCTTATGCCGTCTAAAGTAGAAAATATCTGAAAATTTGCCCAAGCACGTGAGTTTAGTCATTTTTGGAAATTACCTAGCTCCGTTACTACTGCTCGCAGAACAACCACAGTACTAACCTTTTTGCGATTTAGTGTACTGGAACGAAATTAAAGGCAAAAAACTAAAAAAAGTGCCAATTTTTTATGGTTTTTTCAAGATGGCGGAGGGAGCACAGGGGAGGGGGTGACGAAAACTCAGATTTTTAACTACCCTCCTGAGCTTAACAACATATCCAAAATTCAGAACTACCGGACCTTTTGTAGGGTAACCCCCCTATAACTAATTTGCCTAAATTAAGTAACAAAATATAACTGGCTCCAGGGCCGGCCTTCACCATGTTGTGGCCCCTGGCACTTCTGATCTTAAGGGCCCTCTCACAATTTTTTTTTTAAATATAAAAATTGTAAGCTTAGTTTGAGTTTGACTTGGTCTAAAAATCGGTTGGAACAAAAAAACATCAAAATTAAAAAAATATATTTAGTCTGAAAGAGAAAAATTTTAAATCTAAATGACGATAAATTATAGGTTAAAAGAAATGAAGGACCACCCTATTATTCGGTCAGTAGGGAAACTAAAACACTAATTAATAAACGAATTAATTATTATTACACAAAATAAATCATATGGCGTCAAAATTGACCCGGCTTACCTTGAAATTTTCTATTCTCTTCACCTCGTGTGTATACCTCTCTTGTTGAATTGGAAGAGAACGGCCATAGTGCCGTTAATCGTCGCCTCATGGCAGGGGTGGCGCCCAGTTGTCATCGAAACTTTGACGGCCATTTTGCGCGCGTTATTTAAATTTTAAAATGAACAAAAATAACAAAAAATGTTGATCCTTTTTTTCCTAAACTTTACCAAACTTGTAAAAAGAAAAATATTCAAAAACATATTAAAAAATAAAAAAAAATAGTCTTGAAAAATATCTTTCCCCAATTCCAAACATGCCATAATACATGCCATGCCATTAACTGCATATTTAAGAACTGCTCCGTTAAAAAATTTGCATATTTTCAACTGTCAAAAAACTGTCATTAGAGCCTGTCCTTAAATTACATTACGTACATGAATGTGGGGTGTAAGCGTTATGCAGAGTTACAGAGGGGTGGGTGTGTGTACCGGATTGCGTTACGTAACATCCTTTGTCACCGAAATCAATAAATTTATTTCGCAAAAAGGTTTCTTCTTTAATATGTAAGATGGCTTTTGCTAAAAAATAAACTATATACTTTTTAAGATTGTAACAAAAGAGCGCGTATCAAAATAGCATGTTTCAATATAGAGCGTATCAAAACTGCAGTTTAACGGACACTTACTAAAAAAACTGAAATATCCCAAAAACCACTTAAACTAGAAACACGTGAGTTATATCTTGGAAAGGCCTTTTAACGACGCTTCAAAATATATATGACATCATATTCCTTTTATGTTTATTTTTATTAATTTTTGATTTCTCAAAACACCCCTTTTTAGTGTTTTGCAAAAATGTATTTTTTTCCTTAAATTATTGATAGATCCTTACAAAATTTTGTGGTGGAGAAATAGTGGATTTCGTAGAAAAAAATCTGTTTATGTTATGTTGTTATAAACATTTTTATAAACATAGTTTACGTGGGTTGGATATTTTGACAACTTTGGTGTCCTGCTGGGACCCACCCTTTACGAGAGGTAATTTTGGCTCCTTTGATTTAGATGAGGAACATAGGTCGAGGCACCGTGCTTTAAAGGTCTTTGGATTCATCTTCATCAATAAGTTATTTTCAAAAATCGTGTTATTAGTTTTTGAGATACCACTTCTTTGAAAGCACAGGAAATATAACGTTTCCTCAAGTTACCATTTAAGCTGATTAAAACTTTTTTTTTTACATGTTATTTTCGAATTTACTCTGACATTTCGATTTTATTTTACTCTTTTAAAGGTTCCAGTACATAAACTGTACTCAAACAAAAATGAGACTAGTAGTGTACTGGATCAAAAAATATAGACTAGGTCTGATTTAAATGCCAATTACTTGTTGAGCAACGGCGACGCTGCAATTTGTCGACGATCAACTTTCGCCAATGGCTTTATTTATCTCTAAAAAGTAATATCATAAATTGACCTTACTGTATACTAGTCAATAAGCACATTTTTTGACAACTTTTGACGTGTAGTGGTAAATATAGTTTATTATATACCAAAGGATAAAAGTGACACTTTTATCCCGAGGTTATTTAAATTTTTATGTCAATTATAGGTTTTGACTTCTTTTTTTCAGTCACTTTTTATCCCAATTTTTACGTTTTATCTCCGTCATGTCATTTTTCATCCCGATTTTTTGTTTATTTGTCACTTTTTATTTCCGGGATAAAGTGACAAATAAAAAAAAATAAAACCTTCATCCCTAAAAATTGGTATGAAAAGTGAACTTTATATGCCAACAGTGCGAAATAGTATATTATATAGCAAGGGATAAAAGTGGCACTTTATTCCCGAAATGTTTGTAGCCCAACCGAAGGAAGGACTACAGTTCGTCGAGGGATAAAAACACACTTTTATCTCGAGGTTTATACGCCATTTTTCGCACTTTTTAGTTTACTGTCCTAGTTTTTGCTATTTTTTTGGTGTTTTTAGGTTTTAACGTTTTTTTTATATTTACTGTTTATGTGTGATCCCAATTTTTACATTTTATTTAAGAACAAATAAATAAATAAAATTCTACCCATTCTTTAGAGGCATGCGGGAAAGCGGGAATTACTGACTCAAAAAACGAATATAGCGAAAAAAAGAGAGATAGGGTGTACACGATGTATTTAATATTTCTAGGCCTACCAATCTTAAATATAATCCCGTGGATCATAGCCAAGATAAAATATGAAGACAGTTTCTGTTGGACAACCAAAGACAATCCCTATGTTTACGCAATATTGATTGCACCTACTATGGTCTCTGTCTTGGTAAGTATTATTATGTATGTTGATACCTTACTTTCGCTCCCTAAGTCCACCTATCTCTCTCTATGTGCCATCTACCTTCAAAGGGAAAACCCCCCAAGTCGCTCTTTTCAACTTTGAAATTTTTTAGTACCAAATCAAATTAAGCATCTGTAAAAATGTTCTTTTTGGAAGGAAAATATATTTTTTAAAAACAGATGTCAGCTCCAATTCTATAAGTTGAAAAAAATTACCCGCTGAGTTCTTTCCTTGAATGGCAGTTTTGTGGCGAACCGACGAGGAGTAGAAGAGTATTAGCATTGGCTGAAAATTTTAAATAAAAAATAAACAATGTTTAATATGCTTTTCATCATTCTCAAAGAAAAATTGATTTGATTTTTTTTTATTTAAACCTAAAATGTGTTAAAAAGATTAAAAAAAAAAAGAATTTGGATTGTATTACCAATATCCGTGAATGTTCATTGTGATGCCAACGCCGTCTCTTTTTATCTCATTAAATTTTCGGTCTGTCTATACTCTAACATACAATGAACCTTTTTAGAATCCAAGATCTCATTTTGAGTACTAATATTCTCTATCATTCCAGTGCTATCTCTTGATTTTAATTTAAAAATTTTAGCTAAACTCAATACTTTTTATCACCATATCAGTAGTGCTATACACCAAATTAAAGAGTCCAGGAGGCGAAGACTGGCGTCGGTACCTCAAATGGGCCAAATCCACCCTAGTGCTGGTACCACTTTTCGGGGTGAATTATGCAGTTTTCTTCATTTTATATCTGTCAGATAGAGAGTTTGAATGGCTAATATGCGATACGTTATTTGGAAGTTTTCAGGTTAGTGTCTGTTATAAATGGCATAATAAAAACAACCACACAGGCACCTTATATTCCTTAGACATAAGAGGTAAACAAATTCCTCCCTACGCATAGAGGCCCTGAATACATTTGACTGATGTTAAACAAGAACTGTCCAGTGGCGACTGGTGACGTTATAAATTGGGAGGGCAGACATTTATAGTGCATGGAAAAAGAGACAAAAAAAAGTTACCTAAACAATTTTATTTTAGCATTTTACATACAAGCAGCTGTAGTTTTTAGTTTATTTTTTATAGATAAAGTCTATTCGCCCTTCTTTTACATGCGCAAAGTGCTCGGGTTAGCATCAGTTTCAGACTCATCATGGCCACGCAGAGCAACCTTAAAAATCCCACAGAATTTTAAACAGTATATTAACCTACTAAGTATATGTCTATTTTTTGCCACATTTTCATTATGTTCGGTAATGTTTTGCCTATAGGCACTATTCAATTGGCACCTAATACGAGGGGTCATCGGCACCCTAAAATTTTGTACAGCGTCCAACAGGACTTGAGTACTGTTGGGTACTGTCGTGTACTGTCGAGTACTGTTGGGTCCTGTCGAGTACTGTTGAGTACTGTCGTGTACTGTCGAGTACTGTTGGGTCCTGTCGAGTACTGTCGTGTACTGTTGGGTCCTGTCGTGTACTGTCGAGTACTGTTGGGTCCTGTTGAGTACTGTCGTGTACTGTTGGGTCCTGTCGAGTACTGTTGGGTCCTGTCGAGTACTGTTGAGTACTGTCGTGTACTGTTGGGTCCTGTCGTGTACTGTCGAGTACTGTCGTGTACTGTTGGGTCCTGTCGTGTACTGTCGAATACTGTTGGGTACTGTCGTGTACTGTCGAGTACTGTTGGGTCCTGTCGTGTACTGTTGGGTCCTGTTGAGTACTGTTGGGTACTGTCGTGTACTGTCGAGTACTGTTGGGTCCTGTCGAGTACTGTTGAGTACTGTCGTGTACTGTCGAGTACTGTTGGGTCCTGTTGGATCCTGTCAAGTACTGTCGTGTCCTGTTGGGTCCTGTAGATTACTGTTAAGTACTGTCGTGTTCTGTTGGGTCCTGTCAAGTACTGTCGTGTCTTGTTGGGTCCTGTAGAGTACTGTTAAGTACTGTCGTGTTCTGTATGGAAAAAATTATAAAATTTTAATAATTAGAGACATAAAAAGGTCGTTTTGGTGCAAAAGCAGTGACGGTCTGTGGGGTGCAAAGCTGGAGGAGCGAAAATCGACTTGAAGGTGGAAATTATGATTTTATTTAAACTATATTGAGTAATTGTAATTACACTATTAAGATCTGGTAAGGACCTACCCAGTTTTTAACTGTTTTTTTATCTTTCAAAAACTGTTTTTTTTTCATAATATTACTGAAGTAGTCGGGATGCAGTTCTAAATAAATTTGTGTGTATGTATGGATAGTTTAAGGTGTTGGACGCTCGACTGCAGATCCAAAGGCCATGAGTTCGATTCTCACATAAAACTTTTTTTTTTCAAACAACTTTAAATTAAAATTTGCTAATGGCTAATTAATACGGGTTGCTTACGTGATGGTCATGAATATTTATACAGTGTCTCAAAATCTCTCTGCACTTTATTTGCATTAGAATTAACCTTATTCGTATTAAAAATAACGATATAACTATCAAATTCTCGATCAAATTTTTAACTTTTGTTTATTAAAATTAAAAAACATATTAATAAAACAAAAAATGGAAATTATACAAAAATTGGCAACGGTGGATACACTTTAATCAGCAGGCGTTGAAAAGCAAACGATCCCGCCACTGCTTTTGCACCAAAACCTCGACCAAAACGACCTTTTTATGTCTCTAATTATTAAAATTTTATAATTTTTTCCATACAGAACACGACAGTACTTAACAGTACTCTACAGGACCCTCGACAGGACCCAACAGGACACGACAGTACTTGACAGGACCCAACAGAACACGACAGTACTTAACAGTAATCTACAGGACCCAACAGGACACGACAGTACTCAACAGGACCCGACAGGACCCAACAGTACACGACAGGACCCAACAGGACCAAGACAGTACCTGACAGGACCCAACAGGACTGAATTATTTTGGTTCATATCATTCATTCATAAAAATATAAAAATAAACGGACTTTTTTTGTCTCGTTTTTTGTCCATACCAATAAAAATTTATTTTTGATAAAAGTTCAATAAAAGAGGGACGAAGAGGGATCAATTCCCTCGCAAAATACTCGATAAAGTATATTCAACTCGGTATTCAAAGTATTTTTTAGGGACACAAAGAAGTGCAAAGAAGACAAAAATACGCAAAAATATTTTACAATACCCTCGGTAATTGCACTATTAGCGAGACTATTAGTCTATGCTTCAGTTTAGATCTTGTAATGACCTACCCAGATTTTTATTTGTTTTTATATTCCAGATTGGAATATTTTTAAATATTACTGATAGGTCATGGGTTCGAGGCCCACACCTCGCATTTTTTTTTCTTTTAAACAACTTTAATTAAAATTTATTAATTACTACTAGGTAGTTTTGGTTTAACAGCAGTGTATATTTAGTATATTTTAAAGAATTTTGTTTTTGTATTGGAACCGATTAAAGATTAGCGCTTGAAAAGCAAACGATTTCAAATAGGTTAGGATAGGTTTCCGACCGTTTCCGACTCGGTTTCCGATCAATTGACCAAGGTTAGGTTTGGTTACACAAAGATTTCAACCTCCCAAAACGAGGACAGGAAAGTTTTAATTTTAAAAATTTCGCCTTTTATCCGACTTTTATCTAATATTCTCATTTTGAAATTCCCGCAGAGACAGTTTTACACGAGGTTTTACATTGGGATCGTTTGCTTTTCAATGCCTGCTGATCGACTGCTGATTAAAGTGTATCCACCGTTGCCAATTTTTGTATAATTTCCATTTTTTGTTTTATTAATATGTTTTTTAATTTTAATAAACAAAAGTTAAAAAAGATCAATGGAGGCATTTTGGGTCAGTTAAAATAACAAAAAAATTTGATAGTTGTTATATCGTTATTTTTAATACGAATAAGGTTAATTCTAATGCAAATAAAGTGCAGAGAGATTTTGAGACACTGTATAAATATTCATGACCATCACGTAAGCAACCCGTATTAATTAGTCATTAGCAAATTTTAATTTAAAGTTGTTTGAAAAAAAAAAGTTTTATGTGAGAATCGAACTTATGGCCTTTGGATCTTCAGTCGAGCGTGCAACACCTTATACTATCCATACATACACACAAATTTATTTAGAACTGCATCCCTACTTCAGTAATATTATGAAAAAAAAAACAGTTTTTGAAAGATAAAAAAAAAGTTAAAAACTGGGTAGGTCCTTACCAGATCTTAATAGTGTAATTACAATTACTCAATATAGTTTAAATAAAATCATAATTTCCACCTTCAAGTCGATTTTCGCTCCTCCAGCTTTGCACCCCACAGACCGCCACTGCTTTTGCACCAAAACGACCTTTTTATGTCTCTAATTATTAAAATTTTATAATTTTTTCCATACAGAACACGACAGTACTTAACAGTACTCTACAGGACCCTCGACAGGACCCAACAGGACACGACAGTACTTGACAGGACCCAACAGAACACGACAGTACTTAACAGTAATCTACAGGTCCCAACAGGACACGACAGTACTCAACAGGACCCAACAGTACTCAACAGGACCCGACAGTACTCAACAGTACTCGACAGGACCCAACAGTACTCGACAGTACACGACAGTACTCAACAGTACTCGACAGGACCCAACAGTACTCGACAGTACCCAACAGTATTCAACAGGACCCAACAGTACACGACAGGACCCAACTGTACTCGACAGTACTCGACAGGACCCAACAGTACTCGACAGTACACGACAGTACCCAACAGTACTCAACAGGATCCAACAGTACACGACAGTACTCAACAGTACTCGACAGGACCCAACAGTACTCGACAGTACACGACAGTACCCAACAGTACTCAACAGGACCCAACAGTACACGACAGTACTCAACAGTACTCGACAGGACCCAACAGTACTCGACAGTACACGACAGTACCCAACAGTACTCAACAGGACCCAACAGTACACGACAGGACCCAACAGTACTCGACAGTACACGACAGTACCCAACAGTATTCGACAGTACACGACAGGACCCAACAGTACACGACAGTACTCAACAGGACCCAACAGTACTCGACAGTACACGACAGGACCCAACAGTACACGACAGTACTAAACAGGACCCGACAGGACCCAACAGTACACGACAGGACCCAACAGGACCACGACAGTACCTGACAGGACCCAACAGGACTGAATTATTTTGGTTCATACGAGGGTTCATATCATTCATTCATAAAAATATAAAAATAAACGGACTTTTTTTGTCTCGTTTTTTGTCCATATCAATAAAAATTTATTTTTGATAAAAGTTCAATAAAAGAGGGACGAAGAGGGATCAATTCCCTCGCAAAATACTCGATGAAGTATATTCAACTCGGTATTCAAAGTATTTTTTAGGGACACAAAGAAGTGCAAAGAAGACAAAAATACGCAAAAATATTTTACAATACCCTCGGTAATTGCACTATTAGTCTATGCTTCAGTTTAGATCTTGTAATGACCTACCCAGATTTTTATTTGTTTATATATTCGATTGGATTTTTAAATATTACTGACGCAATCGAGATGTAGTTCAAAAAGATATTCTATATAAGGTTATAGATAGCATAAAGTATGGAGTGTTTGACTCATGATCCGCAGGTCATGGGTTCGAGGCCCACACCTAGCATTTTTTTTTCTTTTAAACAACTTTAATTAAAATTTATTAATTACTACTAGGTAGTTTTGGTTTAACAGCAATGTATATTTAGTATATTTTAAAGAATTTTGTTTTTGTATTGGACTCGAGATTGGACTCGATTGGAACCGATTAAAGATTAGCGCTTGAAAAGCAAACGATTTCAAATAGGTTAGGACGGGATAGGTTTCCGATCAATTGACCAAGGTTAGGTTTGGTTTCGGTTTGGTTTAACAACGATTTCAACCTCCCAAAACGAGGAGAGGAAAGTTCGAGGTTTTAATTTTAAAAATTTCGCCTGTTATCTAATATTCTCATTTTGAAATTCCCGCAGAGACAGTTTTACATTGGGATCGTTTAGTGGCGGTCTGTGGGGTGCAAAGCTGGAGGAGCGAAAATCGCGAAAATCGACTTGAAGGTGGAAATTATGATTTTATTTAAACTATATTGAGTAATTGTAATTACACTATTAAGATCTGGTAAGGACCTACCCAGTTTTTAACTTTTTTTTTATCTTTCAAAAACTGTTTTTTTTTTCATAATATTACTGAAGTAGTCGGGATGCAGTTCTAAATAAATTTGTGTGTATGTATGGATAGTATAAGGTGTTGCACGCTCGACTGAAGATCCAAAGGCCATGAGTTCGATTCTCACATAAAACTTTTTTTTTCAAACAACTTTAAATTAAAATTTGCTAATGACTAATTAATACGGGTTGCTTACGTGATGGTCATGAATATTTATACAGTGTCTCAAAATCTCTCTGCACTTTATTTGCATTAGAATTAACCTTATTCGTATTAAAAATAACGATATAACAACTATCAAATTTTTTTGTTATTTTAACTGACCCAAAATGCCTCCATTGATCTTTTTTAACTTTTGTTTATTAAAATTAAAAAACATATTAATAAAACAAAAAATGAAAATTATACAAAAATTGGCAACGGTGGATACACTTTAATCAGCAGTCGATCAGCAGGCGTTGAAAAGCAAACGATCCCAATGTAAAACTGTCTCTGCGGGAATTTCAAAATTAGAATATTAGATAAAAGTCGGATAAAAGGCGAAAATTTTTAAAATTAAAACTTTCCTGTCCTCGTTTTGGGAGTTTGAAATCGTTGTTAAACCAAACCGAAACCAAACCTAACCTTGGTCAATTGATCGGAAACCGAGTCGTAAACGGTCGGAAACCTATCCTAACCTATTTGAAATCGTTTGCTTTTCAAGCGCTAATCTTTAATCGGTTCCAATACAAAAACAAAATTCTTTAAAATATACTAAATATACATTGCTGTTAAACCAAAACTACCTAGTAGTAATTAATAAATTTTAATTAAAGTTGTTTAAAAGAAAAAAAAATCCTAGGTGTGGGCCTCGAACCCATGACCTGCGGAACATGAGCCAAACACTCCACACTTTATGCTATCTATAGCCTTATATAGAATATCTTTTTGAACTACACGGAACTACATCACGATTGCGTCAGTAATATTTAAAAAAAATCCAATCTGGAATATAAAAACAAATAAAAATCTGACTTACTTACTTACGAGATCTAAACTTAAGCATAGACTAATAGTGCAATTACCGAGGGTATTGTAAAATATTTTTGCGTATTTTTGTCTTCTTTGCACTTCTTTGTGTCCCTAAAAAATACTTTGAATACCGAGTTGAATATACTTTATCGAGTATTTTGCGAGGGAATTGATCCCTCTTCGTCCCTCTTTTATTGAACTTTTATCAAAAATAAATTTTTATTGGTATGGACAAAAAACGAGACAAAAAAAGTCTGTTTATTTTTATATTTTTATGAATGAATGATATGAATATGAACCAAAATAACTCAGTCCTGTTGGGTCCTGTCAGGTACTGTCGTGGTCCTGTTGGGTCCTGTCGTGTACTGTTGGGTCCTGTCGGGTCCTGTCGGGTCCTGTTGAGTACTGTCGTGTACTGTTGGGTCCTGTCGTGTACTGTCGAGTACTGTTGGGTCCTGTTGAGTACTGTCGTGTACTGTTGGGTCCTGTCGTGTACTGTCGAATACTGTTGGGTACTGTCGAGTACTGTTGGGTCCTGTCGAGTACTGTTGAGTACTGTCGTGTACTGTTGGGTCCTGTCGTGTACTGTCGAGTACTGTTGGGTCCTGTTGAGTACTGTCGTGTACTGTTGGGTCCTGTCGTGTACTGTCAAGTACTGTTGGGTACTGTCGAGTACTGTTGGGTCCTGTCGTGTACTGTTGAGTACTGTTGGGTCCTGTCGAGTACTGTTGAGTACTGTCGTGTACTGTTGGGTCCTGTCGTGTACTGTCGAGTACTGTTGGGTACTGTCGTGTACTGTCGAGTACTGTTGGGTCCTGTCGTGGTACTGTCGGGTCCTGTTGTGAAATTTGTACAGTACTGTTGAAAGCTGATGACCCCTCGACCTAATATCAGTCTTGCCGAGCATAGAAAAATCTATGTGGGTATTTAAATAAGTAGCACTTACTTTGTGTCTTTAACTTTTCACTAAAGTGCTTGATATCACACATTCACTTTGACACCCTCACAGGATCACTTCGCGGATTGTTCATAACAAGACAAATAAATCAAAAAAAAAACATTTCGTTTTTCACCACTGCAGAATTTTCAGCATCGTATAATTATTTATTACTTGCATTAAAATTTTAGTTAATTTTAGATCCGGTCTAAAGATTTTATTTGTAATCGAAGTTCATATGTATTTAAATTTGCACAGTTAATTATGTAATCAACGGTATTTATTTTCATTTTATAAACAAATCATAACAAAAACAAACAATGACTAGCGACCGGCAAGGCTGACCTACACCAAATCAAAACAAACTCATACGTCTTTTCGACGTCACCATTGACAGCCTATATCCACTTTTAATAAAATGTTTTTCATTGACATTTTTAAGGACTGCCTGAGAGCCTTTTTAGTGCAGAACATTTCTTTTTAATCTGTATTAAGCTCCTAAAAAAATCCACCACCAAAAATATAAAACAATGCGTCCATTTAATATCAACTCAGTCTATTTATACTTGACGTGTTGCCTACCTTGGCTCTACAGAATTATTGATAAGTTTTAGTAGACCATAGATGTTTAAGTTTTAATAACAAAATACTAACTTTTAGGGCTTCTTTGTGGCCGTGCTGTATTGCTTTCTTAACGGCGAAGTAAAGAGTGAAGTAAAGCCATACCTGAAGCGTGTACTAACCTGCCTTGCTAATAACAACGTAACTAGAGTGTGCTTTCCTTGTGGCGACCGCTTCGATTTAGGGTATGTTCAAAATGTTGAAGAATGATTTTTCTCGAAGCGTGATCAAAATATTGTAGGTGTCCACTGAAAGTATTGTTTTTTTTTCTAGTTTTTGTAGGGTTAAAAACTTTTTCCACCTTAAAAACTAAGGAATATTAAACTTCATTAGGTTCTTTGACATATTCTTGCAAAAACACTTGACTTTCCGCTATTCTTCTCTAGAAATGAATCAAATCAGAAAAAAAACTGTTTTCAGGAGGGTATGTTTGTTTTAATTTTATGTATATATTTAGACCATCAAACCCAAATGATTCACATTCCAAGTATAGTTTTGGACTACATTTATAATTAATGTAACTACTTTTTATTAATTCGTTCAATAAATTAACAAAAGTTACCTACGGTGGGAAAAATCTCCATAAAAAATTACATTTGGCAGCCCTATAAAGTGTAATAGATTTCATCAATAACTTTCTATTTATCTTTAACTAAGATTATTATTTTTCTCATAAAAATATTTTCCGCTCACTTCCACAACAATAAAAGGAGCTGGGGCGGCGAAAGGGCCATAAAAAAAGCTTTGTTTAGTCCTCCTCTATGACATATTAAAATTTTTCAAAAAAGTTGCAGTGCATAGAAAAACTGGAAGTGTTCTTAACCAAAAATGATCAAAATCGGTGACATGTTCTACCAAACTCTTTGATAGATTAGTCAACAGTACACCAATCTATTTTTTAATTCAATAGTAACAGGCGGAATTTTCGAAAATAGCTTCGTTTTGCCGAGACACCCAACTTTTTCCTCTGCAAAAATTCTTGAAAGTGATTCCTAACAATGTGCGATTGCGTTTCACGAACTGTGATTTTGTCACTGTGACTCGTGTGTCGTAGTCACGGTCTGTATCAGTCCGAACAAAATAGCAGTGATATTTTGTCACAGTCTAACACTAAGCGCCCCGATCGAACCCCCATAAAGTCGCGAACGCGAGTACCCCAAACAGTAACACACAGGACAGTAACACACAGGACGAATTTTATTTTTAAATGCAGTGATGCCCACTGGCTGAAAAATGCCGCAACGATATTTAGTACCATCGCGGCAGGACGGCGACGCACAAACCTGCGATTCGGCGGTCAAAAAATATCGTTGGCGATATCGTGGTGTGTGCTGCAAATCATTTAATCTTATGGCCGTTCAAAAGTCAGGCGACCCGGATTCGCACGTTTTTTGACCGCGGAATCGCAGGTTTGTGCGGCCCAGTCCTGCCGCGACGGTAATAAATATCGTCGCGGCATTTTTCAGCCAGTGGGCGACACTACATTTAATTGTATGACAAATTTGTGATTTTTGATCGTTGCAATATCGTACGATATATCGCGCGCGGCAAATCGTGCCGTTACCGTCTTGTTTGCAAACCCACTTACAGTGACTGTTTGCCGGCCCGCTCCGGCTGTCCCGTTGCATCGACGCGGCAGCGCAGCGTAGGGAACAATTTTCGCCAACCAAGATCAATCGCCCAGTTTCGCATTTCGCATTTTTAAACACACAACCAAGTACCTAGCCAGGAATCGAACCCGGACCGCCGGTGTGGGAAACAAACATTGCGACCACTACACCACGACGGCGACTCAAAAACTAAGTTCCGTGCATGTATTGGTTAAACTGCTAAACTCCACTAAAATCGCAGATTGGCCCATCTCTAGTACACGGCCGTCAAAGGATCTTATCTGTAGGACAAACGTTTTTTTTTTATGTTTGATATCATAAACTCTTTAGATTTAAGCAAAAAATTAATTGTTACTGCTTAATAAATGTTTAACATTCACTAAATTGACATTTATTGCGTGCGCACTTTGTTAGAAATCACTTTCAAGAAGAAATTTGGGCGTCTCAGCAGAATAAAGGTGTTTACAAAAATTCCGCCTGCTACTGAATAGATAGTTTAAGTTGTGCTACGTATTTTTACGTAAAACTGCACGTTAAGCGCTCTACGTTTTGTTCCAAATTTGAGTTTAAGTTGAATGTTTTTACGTTACCATAACAAGTCTACTAATAGCAGAGAATATGAAATTCGACACTGTGTTTTTTTGATGTTACAATTTTGTTTTTTGTCTTTTCAACTACAGTAGGAATATATTTGCAAAGAATCGTTTGTACTGGAAGCGGAAATTATCGTCTAGGCCTCATTTTTCGATCGGTCAATCAACCAATTCTATTCTTTGGTAACGTTAAGGTGCCCGCAGACTGCCGTAAGCTAACGTAAATGCGTAAGCTCCTAACGTGACCTTGACGACGGTGTGACGAAGTGCGCTTGCGTAACTGTCAAATCTCATGCTTACGTAAAAATACGTAGCACAACTTAAACTATCTATTACCTTAAAATAGACCAGTGTACGGTGGACTAGATTTCATACCTAATTTGTTTGTTGTTTAAATTGACTTTTGAAGTGATTTAAGATTTGTTTATCATTCAAGTTTTTATCTTTTTACTTAAGAAAAATTATATTTTGGCACTGTATGTTAATTTTTGTAGCTCAGCCGTCGGACGACAATCAGTGTGCACGACTCTGTCCTGTAGCTCACACTCGTTGTACACGAATCACGGCGTCAGCCGCAGGAACAGCAAGACCAAGTTTGATATTTTGGCCAAGGTCAAGATACCGAACATCGTGATCGGTAGGTATACTTAGAGTACAATTATGGTCCCTGTATGTATCTATTATATTATTTTCCTACGTCATAACTTGGTGTCAATTTACATTTTTGTTTACTATCGCTGTAGCAGCCAAGTACAAACATTTTCTAACGGCAGAAAAGAGTCCACAAGCATGTACTATATGCATGTATGTATAAATAAAGTGTATGTAAGTCATTAATAAAAAATTACTCAAAATTAACTACTTTACATTCATTGAACAGAGATTATAGAACTAGAGATTGGATTTCACAACCAACCAAAATAAAAGAGTGGGTACGCCATACGGCTGAAATTACCATTGAAAAAGCGGAAAATTCGTTTAGACAGCCTAACCAAACTTTGATTTTATCGCGGTATTGTCAAAATGGCAGAGACTGTCAGTTGTTGTTAGTTTTGTTGCGTTTTTGTCGAAAAAGAAAGAAATTCTTACACTTTCCCCACTCTAATGGAAACAGTAATGATTTAACACCCTGAAAAGTTTTTGACAGTTAGATCTTATCATTTAATTAAAAAAATAGCAAAAACACAAATAAACAAAAACAACGTTTGACAATAAATTGACATTTCTAAACCAGAGAAGGAAACCCAGACAGCACACTTCGTCCCAGGGACGTACATTTTATGTCCATTTTACGTCGGTACGTCCTGGGACCAATAAAGTATGTACCATGTACGTACAATTGTGTACGTACATAGTACGTCCACTAGGTACGTACATTTTACGTATCTTTTACGTTGGTACTTCTCGGGACCAATAAGGTACGTACTATTTACGTACAAATGTGTACGTACATAGTACGTACACTATAGGTACGTCAGTTTTACGTACATTTTACGTCGGTAATTCTCGGGACCAATATAATACGTACTGTGGATGTACAAATGTGTACGTACATAGTACGTACATTTTACGTTCTTTTTAGTGAAGCGCTTTCGCACATTGAACAACGGATTTTGCTAATAGATGTACACTAGACACTAGTTCACATTTAAGGGTATATATTAATTAAATATTAAATCAAGCAAATCAAACTTCAAACCTATTAAGACTTCGAGCCTCGAGGTAAAACTGAACGATCCACTCGAAAGTAGGAATGTTCAAGGAGCCGGAATAGTTTTAATTGGTACATCCAAATCCTAAATTTTCTTAATTTTAATTTGATGTCTTATGTACGTACCATGTAGGGTACGTAAATTTTAGGTAACATATACGTACCATGTACGTCTGGAGTACGTAAATTATACGTTTAATTGAACGTACCATGTACGTACCTAGTACGAGTTTTAGTCGACAATAGTACGTACATTCGTACAAAATACGTCGAATGTACGTACATAGTAGGTACTTCCGTACGTACAAATCGAAGGAAAATAATGGCTAAAGTTACGTCCCTACGACGTACATATGTGGACGCAAGTCCAAAAATGTACGCATATGTACGTACACTACGTCGCAGAGTTACGTACTATGTACGTACCTAGTACGTACTTGTGCTGTCTGAGAATTGTCTTGTGTGTTGGTTAAAAAGGACGGGATAGCGGTCATTTTGGATTTGCCGCTTTATTTTTGGTTAAATCCAATCCGTTAATATCAATAATCCGTGCAACGGATGGCTTGGATTAAAAAATAAAGATGCTCTTGATAAAATTTGAAAGGTAGCGCTCTCAGATGACGTTAACTTTATCAATTTTGACGTTTCGGTGATTTGAAGTTATCAAATTTAGGGATAATTCTCATTTTTGCTTTAAATTTGTGAAACGTCTTTAGATTTTGGAACAAGACAAATACATAGTACGTACACTATAGGTACGTCAGTTTTACGTACATTTTACGTCGGTAATTCTCGGGACCAATATAATACGTACTGTGGATGTACAAATGTGTACGTACATAGTACGTACATTTTACGTTCTTTTTAGTGAAGCGCTTTCGCACATTGAACAACGGATTTTGCTAATAGATGTACACTAGACACTAGTTCACATTTAAGGGTATATATTAATTAAATATTAAATCAAGCAAATCAAACTTCAAACCTATTAAGACTTCGAGCCTCGAGGTAAAACTGAACGATCCACTCGAAAGTAGGAATGTTCAAGGAGCCGGAATAGTTTTAATTGGTACATCCAAATCCTAAATTTTCTTAATTTTAATTTGATGTCTTATGTACGTACCATGTAGGGTACGTAAATTTTAGGTAATATATACGTACCATGTACGTCTGGAGTACGTAAATTATACGTTTAATTGAACGTACCATGTACGTACCTAGTACGAGTTTTAGTCGACAATAGTACGTACATTCGTACAAAATACGTCGAATGTACGTACATAGTAGGTACTTCCGTACGTACAAATCGAAGGAAAATAATGGCTAAAGTTACGTCCCTACGACGTACATATGTGGACGCAAGTCCAAAAATGTACGCATATGTACGTACACTACGTCGCAGAGTTACGTACTATGTACGTACCTAGTACGTACTTGTGCTGTCTGAGAATTGTCTTGTGTGTTGGTTAAAAAGGACGGGATAGCGGTCATTTTGGATTTGCCGCTTTATTTTTGGTTAAATCCAATCCGTTAATATCAATAATCCGTGCAACGGATGGCTTGGATTAAAAAATAAAGATGCTCTTGATAAAATTTGAAAGGTAGCGCTCTCAGATGACGTTAACTTTATCAATTTTGACGTTTCGGTGATTTGAAGTTATCAAATTTAGGGTTAATTCTCATTTTTGCTTTAAATTTGTGAAACGTCTTTAGATTTTAGAACAAGACAAATGCTATTTTTTTGCGAGCATTTTATACCTAATCGTGGTTAGTAGTTCTCTCTCTTTCTTAGAGATTTGTAAAGTGAATCTTGAGAAGATACAGTGGTGGCAGACGAGTAGTAAGGGGAAGTAGTTTCTGGTATGATGCGGTATGCTACTTTTCACTTATACAAATGCATTAAGAAAAGGAGAGGACTAGTAACCACAATAAGGCATTAAATAACCGCAAAAAAAGGCTGAAGCCATTATGTTAAGTTGACGTGGCCGCTTGTTTAGCATTTTTTGAGATCAATTAAAAGGTTTTTATCCTAAGTTAACTGATAATGAGTGTGTTTAAGCTTAGAAAAAATATGGTGATAAGAAAGAAGTACTCAATATCAGTTATCAAAGACATACGCTGATGTTTATTTAAAATCCAACATGGCGGCAAGCATGTAGCAGTCATTTTTAGAGGTCTTTTCCTTGTATATTCGTGACGTTAAAAAGTTTCGTTAACTATTTCGGATTTCTGTTTTTCTAAGACAGTCGTAGAAAAAGTATTGCTCCTAACACTTCCGGAAAGTGTCTTTCCCACACCTAAAGCTTATTTTGCGTGCGAGGAAGTACCACATTGCGCACAGGTTAGGAAAATACAGAATTGGTTGTTTTATTTTTTAGAGAAACAAAAAGAGAATGGTATACCCACTGGTGTAAAGAAATGTCCACATTATATTACGACCACTAAATACCCAGGGCAGGTTACAAACAACGTAAGTAAAATAATTTAAACAATGTGAAACAGAATAAGTAAATTAATTTTAATATTTAGTAGCTGCGTTCGGTATTTACGTCAAATTAATCTTTTTGATCGAAATCGTTCGTTAATTCCATCTAGATCTAGGGGAGGTAGATCTCAATCGTTCGGTAATTCTGCTCAGACTAGTCGGACGTAAATCTGCTTGCTCTGTACATTTTGATCGACGAAACAGATTAATCCGAGATTTTGACATTATGTTGTGTATTTGTTTTATTTACAAAAATAATTTTATGTAAAACGATTGAAATCGAATTATTTGATGTTGAAGACAAGAACTAAACCATTTTTTCTATTGATTAGTTAGCATTATTAAGTTAATCTAGGCTATAATTTGTTCTAAAACTATGTTTCAAAAATCTAACCTAAGTTAAATTTTGTATAAAATTTATATTTATTTTAAGTTAAATTTCTGTAAATTTATTTTCTTTGTTGTATGTACAAGCAACACAGGATTAAGTTACTCTGCTCAACACTACTAAAGAAAATAAATAAATTTGGCGAATTAAGGTTTATATCTGATATTTAATATGTGCAATTTTGTGTTGAATAAATACTAAAATACTAATTATATAAATTTCCGACATCACAGGAAAATTTTGTCAAAATTATAGCTGGGCGTGAGTTGCAATATGTAGATAATATTTTTGGTTATATTTAAGGTTATAACCATTTATAAAAATTTGATCGATTTGATCCGAATCGTTCGTTAATTCCAATTTGCTCAGACTAATCTGTAATCACGTGACCAAAAACCCGTCGCGTCTGAGATGCAAATACCGAACGCAGCTAGTATTACAGCATTATATCTTAACATGGTCCTTTAGCAAAAAACTAATACCACTTTTGCCAGGTTGCCGGCTACACATGTATCATTTGCGGTAAATATTAATAATTCAGTTCAGTTTTTTCATCCCAACTAAACAAAATTACAAAAAATGTCATAATAAACCGTTTCTGTTGTCAACTAAAAAATGATATCCTTTTATTTTCAAGCAATTTTAAATAATTTTTTATTTGATTTACAGTTGGAGACATGCCTTTGTTTCGAAAACCGACCTCAAAATCATCTGCCAAAGTGCGAAGAAGAAATGGCAATGCTGGATAAAAACCCTACAACCGCCTAAATAAAAACCAGAAAGAAACAGATTGTACCCGAATTAAATTTCATTTAATGGTATAAAAACAATATCGTTTATGATGATTATGACCCAAATGATAACCAGTTAGGTTATAAACTAATGAAAAGTCCACTAAACGATACTAAAAACACTATCATTTAAATGACAACTATGTAGGTTGTACAGTAATTAAATGTAGGATCACTGCATCCTGGAAGCCTGGCGTAGGCTTCCAGGATTCAGTGAAAGGCATGTGCCCCTGTTTGACCATTGCAGCAAACCATCATGAAACAGGAAGGGATTTGGTATGTACCCTCTTCTGAAGTGTGAGGTCACGATAAATGTCACAGTTGTTAAATAATCTTCATTCTCTAATTTCTGTACTATTGTTAATATCGTTTTGTATGGTTTTAAACTATATTTTATTACAACCAATTTTTGTTTGTTTACTACTTTTTATATTGAATATCAACATATCAACTATATTGACAATTTCAACATGACAGCTATCAACACAAACATAAACAAAGGTCACTATAATTAACGTGCTAAATTATTTGGATACTCAGATATTTTACAAGTGTATGGGGCATAATGCTTTTCTTGCCATGCCTTTCTTTCGCGGCTAATAATCGCCGCGTATCATCTGCCAGGATAAACCACGTGAATGGATGTGTGAGTATGGGGCTCAATTGATTTAAGATAATTGTGACTGAAATGAACCATCTAACTTTAAATATAATTAAATATTTAAACGATATTAAAAAACACTATGATTCATGATGAAGATGACCTAAATGAAACCATGTGGGTTGTAAACTATATATAAGTGTTCACTAAACGATATTACATATAATATGATTTTTCATTAATGTTAATTAATAACTCTACATGACAATTATTACAATTATTATATTTTTGCAAAAGGGAAAGGAAAACCTTTAAACGGTACGAATTTTTTAGTAAATATCTCTAAACTATAGAGCACAACTATTTTAAAAATGATTTTATGCAACAAAGATGCTTTAGAACCTGCTATCAAAAGTTTATAAAAATACCTTTTTGTTTATAAGCGAAGTTCATTTATGACCAGAAAGAAGCCACGTTTTCAAATTAATCTTAAAATTTTTAAAGCGACATCAATAATATTTGCCAACTACATTAGCGCAACTAATAAAGTTAGAAGTTTTTTAATTTTGAAATGATCGAAATCAAAGTCAATTCCAAATTAAAATTTGTGTTTGGTTGTCCATTCTGGGTCTTGTACGATGTAAAAGATCATTTGAAGAGAACAGAAGAGCTTCAGCCAATAGCAAGCTCTGAACCTATCATGTGTCATGCAAAAAGACTCCGGTCACGCCGGTTTTCCTTACGAAACGCTGAAGGATCGGTCTACTGCAATAGAGCACGGGAACAGTTTCCACTACAATCGCGTATTAATGGTTCAAAATTCACTGTTTTTAGACACAGCGATTATTTTAAAGCTTGCTATAAGGTATGATCATCCATTTCGCACGAGCGATCAAATCCTATGGGTACAATAGGATCTAAAGATAATTCAAACACGATGAAAAAGGTTTATGCTCCTCGAAAAATCGTGTAGTTTGTTGAGTTTTTCAAATATAAAAAGATTGAGGGCTTGTTCAAATAGGCTAATTACCTTTTAAAACTATGTGTGCCAATTATTAACCAATTATAAGGGGTCAAATCTTTTCTACAGTGATAAAGTATAAGTTATTGCAGTATAATCTTAATACCTAATTTGGCAGAAATCGAGATAAATTTATTTATCGCATCAATGATATTCAAATTTAATAATATTTGGAATACCTATGCATGCATATTAAATTCAGACAGACTGGTTTAAATAAACAATTTTTTGATCTATTACCTTTTTAAAACTGTTTGCGACTTTTAAAAACCAATGGTTACCAAATAATTATATTGACGTGCATACCTCTACCTGCTAGGCGGTGTGAGAGAGAAGCTGAGACGAGATCTAATATTTCGAGTTATGTAACGTATCTCCTTTGAATCAGCAACGATACGTTCGATTTAATGCAACACGAACCTTTTTATAGACCGAATATACTACATAGTAGATCTTATTTGTATCGTTTTAAACTTATCTCAGAATGCCACACAGAGCTTGTTTCTCTCTCAAACGCTCCCACTTTAAGGTCAGCAGAGATACGGCGTGGCGGTCCGGTAAACAAAACTTGCGATAGTGGGCTTTTGGCGTCACAGGTCCATTTATGGACGTGGTACAGTGTTGTTTGCTAACCTTCTCAATGGTTTTACGGTGTGTTTTTACGAAAATACTATTTTCTCAACCTATATATTCAAGGATATAATTGTTCGAGAGTATACCGTGTGTAAAAAGCTTGATGTTTTGGATGAATGTACGTAGGAAAGCAGTAACGCAACGTTGCCAAAACAGAATAAAATCAATACAAATCGTGTTTTGTACCTCTGCAACTTACTTTTACTATTTTAAAGTTTCAATGCAAATCTAGATTTATGAAGGAAATATGGGATGATGTCTTGGATTTATTCCACTGTTAGTGGTCTTGGATTGATTCCACTGTTAGTGTGATGTCACGCATTCGTGGGGTCTTCGCCATTCTCTTATTTTTTACAAAAAGCTCCTACGTCGCGGAGCTTTTAAGAAAAATACATGGATGATCTCCTCGGTGGCGTGACGTCACACCCACAATGAAATTAAAATTAATATCGTTTTCGATCAACGCTGCTCTCGACCGCTCAGACATCGCTCCTTGTTAAAGCAGATCTCTGTGGGAGCAATTGCAAATTAATCCCTGATTGATCCAAATCCTAATTGAGGTGCTTCAAGTGGGATATTTGAACGCGTTTTTACAACAAACCCTCAACATTTGTTTTTCATTTTTAAAAACCATGTTAAACAAACAAAACAATCTACCTACACGACTGCACTTGCGGCAAAACCGTAGACAATTATGGGCACCACGCCCTAAACTGCTACAAAAGTGCCGGTTGTTTGTCTCGCCACGGGCTGCTCAACAACATTATCAGGAGGGCTCTTGTATCTAAAGTAATACCCTCAATCTTTGAACCTCCTGGTATGTGCAGGGGAGATGGAAAGCGAGTAGATGGTTTGTCTTTGTTTCCCTGATACAGAGGAAAATCCCTAATTTGGGACGCCACTTGCAGAGATACTTTGGCATTTTCTTATCTTGACAAAACATCAATAAAATCAGGAGAAGCCCGTAATGGAGAAAAACAAAAGAAAAAAATACGGAGAGCTGGAAGCCAAGTGGTACATTTTCGTACCCTTCAGCGTTCAAACATTGGGATCCTGGGGTGAAGTTAATGAATTAATGAAATTAATAAACAATAAAAATGCAAATTGCTTCATTAAGCAACAAATAGGTATTGCGATTCAACGCAGCAACGCAGCTTCCATTCTTGGAACAATCCCAGACGATACTAGATTAGAGGAAATTTTGTTATTGTTGATGTTTCCTTTTTTATTGTTTTTTTTTTTAGTTTTACAATTTTATTTATTTCTTTGATTTTATTCTTAAGTAGCTGTACATTAATTATACCTTATTTTATGTAATAAATATATCTTAGTCACATTTGAAAAAAAATAATTTTAAGAATTTTAATAGGTACTGTTTGTAAGCAGTTTTTTTAATGCAACCACGAGACATACTGTAATATTTTTATAAGTCTTCAGAACTTGAGCTGGGAGATCAAAAACTCGTCTAACTGAATTATTTTTCAATTTGTTTCGTTCGCTGAATATGACATTTCTTAGATTTTCTTGGGTATAGGGAATGGAATGAGAACCAATTTACTTTAAGGCGAGGTTTCGACTTTTATATGGTCTTTTTCAAGCCCTACAAACAACAAACTTTGTTTACAATTTTGAAAATTGAAAATATATAAAAATAAGGAGTCAAAATAATTATTATATAAATGATCCTCTATAGGCATAAAACAGTAAATAATAATAAATAAATAACCTTGGAAACAAATACATAATAAAAAAATCTACAAAGCCAAAAAAATGTTTACCGCCTAAGAATCAATTTAAAATTAAATTAGCCTTTGCCTACTCACCAGATAGATAAAGTTATATTTTTTGCCTGTAAAAGTTCATTCACATAATAATTATTTTTATATATTTTTAATTTTCAAAATTGTAAACAAAGCTTGTTGTTCGTAGGGCTTGGAAAAGACCAAATAAAGGTCGAAACTGAATAAAATCTAAGATATGTTTTCTATTTATTTTTTACACTAAATAGAAAAAAAAATAGAAAAACATATCAAAATACAACGCAAAAAAGTAAGGTTATGTTTACTCCTTTCCGTCTCAGGTCAGAACAAAAGCGATGGATCCGCGCAATGTTTGCCTAAGCGAACAAAGAAATCTTAGCGGCAAATCGAACGGACAAATCTTTTTGAGATTGATCTCGGATCGCTCGGGAGCGGTTTTTGATCGTTGATCGAAACCGGTATAAGCTAAAAAGAAAGCTTTTATGAAATATTGAGGAAACAAAAAAAATACTTTGTCTACAAAAATGAGTTAATTTTTACATAAGACGATTGAGGCCTTTTTAAAACAATAATATCGATGTTCATGAAATGTTATATAGATGAAAGATTATTAATTATTAAATTATAATTAAATTTTTATGGTGAAATTGTATACATGTTTGTTTTTTTGTGGATTTGTGAAAAAATATCAAAATATTTTAAAAGCAAGACAAATTTGAAAAATTCCTAAAAAAATGCACCTTAACATTTTTTTTGCTGAATTTAAATACACTCTTAAGTTTTTTTTTATACACTCTTTCCATAAAACACTGGATTTTATAGGAGATAGACCCGGGAGAGGTATACACGTCAATGACTATAGGTGATAAAAAAAACCAGTTTTTTGGTCTACCCGTAACACTAAAAATTTTTGTATGTCTGTATTTACTCACTGTCCGGGTTGATAAACAATAATGTTAATAGAATAAGTAAGTACTAAACTATAATAAATATTTCCTATAATGACGGACGTTTATTACTAAGGTACCTTATAACAAGTCTCTCGCTCCTTATATAGAACACTCGTCACTTATTATCAGTTACCTTACTTATTACAGCATATAGAGTAATAATTGCCATACAAGGTGTACAAATTCAATAATTTCATAAAAAAAATAACGAGAGCGTAAGAACAGATATATGATCTATAGTTGATATTGTATTAAAGTGGCACCGCGTCATAGCTATGGTAAACCAAATTTTGCGGCAAAATCTAAGTAAAAAAGCCTTAAAAAATTAGTGTTTCACTTTGTACATGCAGTGTGCCGCTCGGGGTTTAATGTTCGAAGGATAAAACACTAAGACCTTTTAAAAGAGATCAAATAGGTACTTACCTAATAAATAAAAATCCGAAATATAAAAGAGGATCTAAAATTATATTAAAATGTGCGCAAATATTGATTTAGTTGTAAAAACGGTAATTTGTTTTGTAAAAAACTCCGTCATCATTTGTTTGACATAAACAGTCAAAACAACAACGAATAGAAAACGTCAAAGCCCGGCTAAATCAATAATATGTTCGTAGCAACCAGATAAGAGTATAATATATGTTCCTTTCTAATGCAATCGTTTAGAAGAAAGCAAGTAAAATAGTAAGCTAATGACTAATTAGTGCAGTCCCTCATTTTGGGAATCAATATCAATAAAAAAATTAAAGGAAGTGCGTGCCACTGTATGTACCCCTCTACTCCCTTCCCGCCCAACAAGGTTGTGATGATGCGGTGTCACTTTAATACAACATCAAGTATAAGTATGGAAAGATAGCCAACCGCGTGCATCCAATAAAAAGGCGGCGAGCCAAAGGATTTCATCGATGTGATACTGGTTGTCATTGGCATAAACTTTCGAATAATATACCTTACCTCGCACAATTGCGACTCCGCGAGGAAATTGAAGTTGTACACCAGGTTCGTTGTAAGGAAATGAAGAGTATACCACTATGTGATAAAAGTACCCACAATTGTTAGATGTAATTTTACAAATATTCAAAACAGATGTAATTGTTAAATGTACAAGATAGTCTTTTAAGAACCAACCAACTATTAAAAATAAAGTTTTTGTAAGAAAAAAAAAATTTTTTTCGTTTTTAGTTTAAAATACATATTTTTTGATATCCCAATATAGTTTAAAATCGAGTAAAAGGCTTCTAGAACCGATTTTCGTGCGCACTTCATTGCTAAAATGTAAGACACAATTTAAATCATTTCTTACACCCTAAGAATGCAAAATCGACTGGTCGTCCAAAAATCGTCGTGTGCAGGGGGTGGTGGGGGTAGTTTTTCCAAAAATTTGGTAAATTTTTTTTTTGCATTTTTTGAATCTATAAAGTGTGCTCATGGCTCCACCATAAGCATATAGTAATATTACTCTCCACCATAAGCATATAGTAATATTACTATCAGAAACATTTATTTTTCAATGTTGAAAATATCATTCCCAATGCTTTTATATGGAGTTCCCTATTAAACAAGTGCTCGCCCTGAAAACGCGTATTTATAATAATGTATAACTTGTTATAACTCGAGAACCCTTTGCTTAATCAAAAAAACACCTTCTGTAAACTTTGTGTATCAAAGATCAGGGATCACAATGATTTTTGAAAATGTCAATCGGACGCATAGTTTTTTTTTAAAGTAGCAAAGAGTGAAGCCATGACGCGACGAACGCGGCAGACACTGACATGCGACGAAGGGTCAGATATTTTACAAATGCACGGCGGGCCAGGCAAAACGCGACTCTATGTCTTGAAACAAGTCAAGACACACATAAGTTCCGCGTGGGTATTTTGGTGTACAAATATTGGGTATTATGAGAATTGTTAGAGGAAATAGTGGGTATTAGAGGTATTATTAGAGTATTAGTGGGTATTAGTAGGCATTAGTGGGTATTAGAAGGGTATTAGATGTAATAGCCGGGGTATTAGAGGAATTAGTCTGGGTAATAGCTGTATTAGAATTATAAAAGAACATACGATTTTTCAAACTTATTTCCCTATTTACCACAGAACAAGTCCAATGTAACCTCGTAGTATGATGAACCTTTCGACGCGTATCAATAAGCCAGTGGGGCATCCAGGAATATGTCTTGGGGGGGGGGAGGCCTCATGATGTCGTATTTTAGGCTATTTTTTGTGTTTGTTTCTGAAATATGTCGAAAATATGTAAAAAAATCTAAGGCTTGGGGGGGGCCCGGATCCCGCCCCCCCACCTGGGTGCGCCCATGAATATGCTACAGTAGATTATGAGCATTTTTTATGGGAACCTCCTTATTAGTAGATACATATTAACGATTTGGCAACAATGCCTACACCTGTTGTGAAAAAAACAGTGCGTATCGAGGTGCGTATACAGTGGTAAACTTTATGTTTTTTTGTGGTGGCAGTGACAAAAAATAAGGTAAGTTATGTTCAGTAGAAATGTCTGTGAGACTGATAATTTAAATTTTCAAGGGGTCGAAATAAATTTTTGGTTTTTGACTGCCGTTCATTTTTACTTGTAAAGTCCTAAATGATTTTTATTGGCTAAATCGTCTTAAAATGGCCCAAAACGCGTAGAAAACCTATTTTCAGCAAAAAAATTTTTTGTGTCTGTAGGTCTATAAGTCTGTCGGTGTGTCGGTCTGTAAGTTTACGCGATAACTTTTGAATGAATTGAGCTATCGACTTGAAATTTGGCACACAGGTAGAGCTCCATAGGAGAATGGTTCGGATTGTATTTAAGCCATATCAGCCCAGGGGTAGGGGGTAAGAGGTGGGTTGAACTGCCAAAAAAATTAATTTTTCGGTGTAAAATGCAATGAGGACGGTTTTCGGGGTCTGTTTTCACATGTAAATTTTTAATCAGGTTGTTCAAAAGCTGCATGACGTACTTAGCTTTGGGGATGGGGGTAAGAAGGGGTGGGGATGTGGTGAGATGGAAAATATCGTGTAATATGTCGTTTTCGAGGTTTGCGGGTTCGGGGATCTCATTTCCATGAACTATACTCCAATTCAAAAAAATTGAGACAACATTTACTGAGAGTTTGACAAGTCTGACATTTAAATGTTATTTGTAATGTCACATTTGTCAAACAGTCAAAAAAAAGTGTCTCAATTATTTTGAATCGGAGTATATTTGCTATTATTCTTAAATCCCGAGCTTGGTGGTGATGGTAAGAAGGGGGGGGGGGTTGGTTCGGTTCAGGGGGGGGGGGGTAAGGTACAAAATATCCTGTAATATGCCGTTTTCGAGGTTTGAGAGATCGGGGCTCTCATTTCTATGGGCTATTTGTCGTTATTCTCAAATCCAGAGGGTTTGGATGAGAGGTACATATAAGGGATTATACACTAAATACCGTAAAAAGGCAAGTAATGTGCCATTTTCATGGTTTTCGGAGGTGCAAACCTCATTTCTTTAATTTAAGATGTTTTTGAAAATAAATAATTAAGTTGTTGAAAGAAGGGGCCACCCCCTTTTTTTGGAAAAATCACATGATGTGGAAGTTATGATTCCATTGGCAGCGTTATTCTTTCAATTATAACGAAATTGACGTCTACATGTGCTGACCAAAAACACTCTAATAACTTTTTAAATGTGAAAAGTGATTTTTTTCCAGAGATATTAGTGGGTATTAGTAGGCTCGAGTAGGTATTAGTGGGTATTATTATGGGTACTAGAGGGTAATAGAGGTATTAGTTTAACAAATTCGGGTATTAGAGGTAAAATAGGTATCAGTGTACACAATTTTGGAGCGCGGTTTACCCCTCGCAAAAAACTATTTAACTATTTCATTCGCAAAAAAGAATTAAGATTTTTTAATAACATTAAAGTTGTTTGCGAGACTTGAACAGCTCTTTTGTACAAATTTTAACTTGCCGAGTTTTTTTGTTGCAATATTAATTTTGTTTTTAAAAATAAATAGAGGTATAATGCAACCTAACGAAAATGAATAATAATTGATATAATTTTTTTAGTGTTTCGGAGTGTACTCGAAGGGTACATAAAAAACCAGCATAGTTCTGTGTAAACGTCTAAAATATAGCAAACCACGTTCATTTATTAAGTTTTAAAAATTAAAATAGTTTTTTAATTTGTTTGAGAATTAAGTTTTTTTAATGCACCCTTCACTTGATTATACTTAAAATTCCCTAAATAAAATAGACATATTGTTAAAAAAAATAACTTCTTTATTTATTTCAAAATGGAACAAATATAACAAGCGTATAGAACCATAGTAAATGCCGACCGCCATTAAGAAATTGTAGTGCAAAATAATAAATGAACTCCACAAATATACAACCTTAATTGTCACTGTAAAATATTTTTGTAGTTGTGTGTGTAACTCGTATCTATCTATCTAAAACAGTTGGCAAAACATCCATAAATGGTTAACTTAACCCACAGTTAACAAAGAACACAAATCTAAAGTACTGAATGTACAAAAACAATTTAAAAAATACAAAACATAAACAAATAAATAAAGTAAAAATTATTTTAAATCCCTGAAACTCTAACTGTGCAGACAAGTTCGTTTAGGTATTTTATTAACCTTAATTTTTTTTTCTAACTTAACTAAATAATACAGATGCTAGTCCATATTCTATTTAAAATCACAGAAATTATTTAAACAACTTTTAACAACTATCCCCACTAAAGGAATCAAGAAAAACGCTCTTATTATTCTCAGCTTCTTCAGACCCATTTTCATTTAAACACTTATCCAAATGTGCCTGCATATCCATTTCCAAAATCATTTTTAGGCAAAATGGACAATTAAAGCTATCTCCAGTTGACTTTTCTACATTGTCTTCATCATTTTCTTCTTCAACTATAGGCACATTAGATGTATCAAAGACGTTACTCATATTCATACAATCCTCTAAATGAGATTCTAAGTCGGATTTCAGAATTTCTTTGCCACAAGCCAAACATGCGGTCTTTTTATCAGTCATTTCGTACTTTTCTTCTAAAGTATCAAACATATTCATGAGACATTTTTCTACATGTATGTCATATTCAGATCCATCCAAAGAATGTTTACAGACAGGACAATTTTTGTTCTCATTTTGATGACTTGTAGAAGGAATGGAAAGGGTTAAATCCAAAAGATTATCCCCACAAAGTTTCCAATGACTCTCAAAGTATTCATTTTCGATGATTTTATTACATTTTGTGCATTTTTTTTCAGCTACAAATACTTCATCCGAAGTATTAAATTTCTCTTCACAGCACTTGAAAACGTGAACTTCATATTCCGCAGCATTAATTTTCTCACAACATATAATGCATTCTTTGGAATCTTTTTGATTGAGACAATTATCTAAATGTGCATTAAGTTCATTTGCGGCAATGTATAATTCACATACAGGACACTGACTCTTCTTGCCATAATCATCGTCAATGACTTCAGGATCGCTTTCAGAAGAAACAGTTTTTTGAGACAACAAAGAGTTATCTCGAGACTCACTATTTATTATCATAGAAACATCTTGAGAGCTTATAGAAAGCCTGGGCACTTTTTGAGGGCGATTAATCGGTATTGAACTAGTTATTTTTATGCCATTTTTAACTTGCCCCTTAAAACTTTTGTTTTTGTCTGTGTTGGCGTTTTCAAATTTTTGTAACCAATAATTCCGAGCTATTGAATAATCAGGCTCCGGAGTGCTAGAATTTGACAATTTGCGGCCAACTCCACTAAAAACTTCTACTTTTGCAATTGTTTGCGAAGTTGAGGGTTTCTCATCATCTGTGACTTTGGTATCTGTTTTAGATTTTTTATTATTTACAACAAACGTACTACTTCCACGGTTCTTGGTAGCGCCCTTAACACCACCAAACTTGGGTTTATTATTATTTTGATTTACGTCAAAATTTGTAGAGTTAGACGGTGTGCTAAGATTCGTGAATCCGTGAATATTATTAGTTTTTGATGGAAGGACATTTGTAATTTTGGAATTGCTATTTTCATTTAAAATTCCATGAATATTTGACAAAGATGGTTTGGCTTCGGCATCAACAGCTTTTGTGTAACTTGTATTTGATTTGGAATTGTTATTTTTTTTATTATCTTTGCTGACAGATCCTTTATTTTGAACAGGAATATAGTTTCTAATGTCATTTTTAGTTGGGGTTGGTGTAGGATTTTTAGCAGTACCTCCACCGCCTTTTTTTATAGTTTTAGTTTCTGGTTTTTCGGGTTCTTTTACCTATTTAAAAATATTTGGTTGTATATTATAGCTTTGTACACCTCATTTTAAAATTGAGTTTAACAAAACGAGCAACTTATTCCAAAAATCAACACCAAAATTTCCAAAGGAAAAACGAAATAAAGATAAAATCAGTATGCATAATAAAACTTAAAGAAGGCTCAATTTCACAATCGGATGTTAAGAGACTTTATCCATTTTTTAAGTGAAGAAAGATCCTACAAAAAAAGAAAGCAACTAATAAAATCAAAAACAAAATAGATTTTAACGGTGCATGTGCTTCATTCTAAAATACGTGTAAAACAATGGTGAAAAATAAAAGCCAAAAACAAAGCACAAAAAAAAGTAAGCAAGACATAAATATTTAAAACAAATGTAAAAATTTTGTAACAATGACATATTCAGTTTTAAGCCACCACTATTCAAAATTTTATAGAACCACACAAAATATTATATCAATTTGAATTTATTTAAAGACATCAAATGCGTTTGACAAATGTTAATGGTAAAACGACAAAGTGACAATTCATAAAGCATATTCAATTTTTTGTCACTAATGGTAGAAATCAAACAGAGACAAGAGAATTAAATAAAAGGCCGACAAAATGTTAGAAAACAAGGCATTGATGGAAAAAAATAAAGAAACCTTTTGTCTTATGAAAGGTGTTACTCTTAACCTCCAACAAACCTGTTATAGGTAATAAATTAGAATATTTGTTTAAAATACTGGTGAGCTCTTTAAAATCATTTGCCACTTTGTAAAAAAAACCATTAATTTAATACTGGTACAGTTCAATTCATAATTTTACAGACAACTTTTTTTTTCGTTGGTCTATGCATAACAATGCAGGGCTATCAAAACGGACGGGCCACGATCCTCCACTTTGTTGACGTCACATCGGGGGCTGATTTTTTTTGATGGTCACGTCACGGCACAGCTGATTGTCTATAAAATATTGAAGTTGGAATGACGGTTCATAAATATATTTTTTTTTAATAAAGCCGGTTTTGAGGTTGTTTTTACTATATTCTTTGCGAACAATTTTTTTAAAATGTATAGTAATCCTTAATTTTTCAGAGCCGCTTCATTGGCACACACAAAAATTAAATTTAAAACAGAAGCGAATGTGACAAACACAGATGATAGTCAAATACATGTCAAATATAACGGTTGGCATACGGTACATGGCGGGCAATTTGAATTCAAAATAAAAAATGATTTTGAAGATTTTAACCTTTTAGTCATCTTGAATCCTTACAAAAGTTAGGTAGAATATCGGAATGGAGTCTGAGAATATTTCACTGAAATTTTGCGGAAATCTGGAGTGCTATTTTGAAAATATCCTAAAAAAACATCTGACCTACCACAAAACCCAATGTAAAAGTCAGCCCCCCGAGAACAGCTGATTTTTTCAGGGTCGTGGCCTCTATTTTTTTGTTGGCCTTGTATTATAATAACGAGCTATAACTGTCAAAAATTTATCTCAAAAATTATAAAATGAACTATACAATATTAATAATTAAGTTATTTAAAACTGGAGTACCTTTAAACACGACAAAGTGTGCAAAAATAATAAATCTTACCTTGATAAATGTCCCTCCACAAGAGCTCTGGTGTTGTTCCCACCATCTGTCATTTGGTCCAGGAGGTCGATTCATTGCACGCCGAACAATGCCGAAATAAGGCTTTCTTTGTTGACAAGGGCCGTTGCAGCGCCACCTGGAAGTGACGAAAAGTAAATAGTAGCTGTTGTAACAGGATGTTACAGAAATAATGTAAAAGGAGAAAAAAAATGGTTCAAATGTTTTTTTTCTTTTTAATAAGTTTAAAAAATGGGAAAAACTGTACATTTAAAACCTAAAAAAATTGACATCTGGTAAGATACCCCTTTTATAATTTTTCATTGTTTTATTTCACCCCTAGTTTGGAATCGTTGTTGATGGTTTTGAGTAAAACCTTGCATTATTGCAGTTTGGTATTTAAGAATTGTTATTGGCAGTCGCTCACTGCGATTAGACATTTTAACACACAAAGGTGATCCATGCTTTCAAACGTTGATACTTTTATTGTTTGTCTAATTTGAAGTCATACCTTAACAATGAGAATGAAGAATTCTAAAATCAGTTAAATGGCTTGGTCGAGTGAATATCCTGACAACTAGCGTTCTTATACTCTGGCACTAACGAGGAATGGAAGAAGAAGAAAAAAATGTCACTCATATGTTTGGTAGCTCAATTGGTAGGCTGCGGATTTTAAAACCGGCTAAGCACAGTTTCTCTGGGTAAGATTGAAAAAACTTACCCCCACTTTCGAGGCTCGATTTTCAAGAGAAGCTTAAAGGTAAAACCTAGATTTTGCTATAGCAAACCGTTTTTAAGGAGGGGGTGGGGGTACTATCCTTTTTTATTTATAAAAATTTTATTTTGGTGTACATTGCTTTTGTATAGATTTTTTTTATAAGCAATATACAATTTCATTTGTTTCTATAGTCCAGTCAACGAGTGGGTTGTAGAGTGCAATTTTCCTCTTCGGGAATAGTTTTAGGGTAGTTAGGACATTAACATATCAAAAGTCCCCACCCCTAGCCTTAACGCTTCAGTGGCGGAGCGGGGTCAAAAGGTGCAATTTTTCAGTTTCTTGCCTATACCTCGATTGCGTTGTGCAAGAAAAATGTTATATTAAAAATTAGAGCGCATTAAAATCCATACAAAATGGATATGCTAACCTGACCTTTAAGTCTAACAAATTTTGAGATAGTGGGAACCAAAAACCGTTAATTTTTGAAAAAACATTTTTGCCCAATATTTTTTATCAGACTTGATCTAATATGATCAAAAATTAAAAGTTTTAGGCGTTTTAGTTTTAAGCTGATATACCTGATTTTCTACAAAAAACTGGATAATTGCTTTTACTATCACCTTCTTTATCATCATCATCAGCATTATGAGTGTTCGGTCAAGCTATCGACTTTAAGGGCACTAGGACGGGGTAAACTAAAAACACAATAAGTATTATTTCAAAAGAAAAACGTCCTCACTTACAATGGAAGTATTATTATTATTATGATGAAGGGGTATAAATTTATTGTCCCCTAAAAAATTGGATACCTAGTTATTGATAGTCAAGTTTTTATAAGAAGCTACGTATAATAAGAACAATTTTTAGATTGATTTTTACCAATTAGCCTTCTAAAAGCATTCTAAATTTATTGTTGCTGTAGCCAGTTACGCATCTAAAAAAAAAATTATGCCACTGAATATTGGGTAAAGACAGAAAATACTTACTTTAGATTCCCAACCCCATAGTTCTGGAGCTAGTTAATTGCTAACCAAAGCTGTAGCTAATTGACAATTATGTTTTAAGTTAATGTTGTTTTGTTGTTACCACACTTGGGAGATGCGAGAATCGATCAGACTAATATTGGATAAAGGTGATGTGAAAATGTTTGCAATTAATATAATTATAACTATTTTGTTTGTCTGGCTTTCTTGGGTTTGCGCTGCACTGATTTTTTTTTAAAAGTCAATAGTTATATATTTGCCTCTGATTTTATAAATAGAGGAAAGGTGTAGGCATTTAGGGAAATTTAATTTGCAGGGGAATATACCATTGTAGCAAGTATTCCTGTTAAGGAAGTTCTACCTCACCGTACAAAGAGCGGGGATTGTAAAAGAATTTAGCTGGTTTTTGGATTTTAGGGTAGTTTTGGTAAAGCTTTATAAATCTTAGCTGACCCCTCCAAAATGCCTCCGATGTTCAACTGCAATCAGTAAAAGCATGCAGGAACAATATTTCTTTTAGTCCTAGCTGCTGCATTTCGTAGATGAAATATACATTTCTTCTTCTTCCCTGACAGGATTTATAAACAAAATATTGTGGTCGGGTGGAGTAATTGCGACCGGGATTACTTAAAAATCTATCTTCTACAATGATGGCTGCATGGAGTTTGGATTTGCAGTGCTCATAATATCCTGTGATGTTTGCAGCATTGTGATTCTTTCTTTAGTAACTTTATAAGACAATCTCTTTTTCTCGGATTGGAAATAAATTTCTGACTTACAATAACTTAGATTATCAGAAGTATAATAAACTAATTTTTTCATACAAAAGCGTCTTTTATGTTTTGCAGCCATAGTACTCATTTTTGTAATGTTATATCTATTGAATTGAATTAATTCTAATGCTCTACAAAAACAACAGTGCAAAACTTGCCTAAATAATAGGTGTTGATGAATTTGACTTATTCATTACAAAGGCTGGTTGGTTAGGTCAGTTTATTCGGTCGGTTGGTAAGGTTGGTTTAGCAATTGAGGATCTTCTCTCCCTCAAAACTTTATGCACTAAGACCTTATTAGGGAACGTTCTTAAATTAGGAAACGCAAAAACTGAGGATTTTTAAACCCCACCTCCCCCCGCGTAACGCAAATATGAAGAAAAAACACATCAAAATTAATTGACTGTAACGCAAGGCCAAACCCCTTCTCGCCACTTTATGCGTTACGTAATTTAAGGATGGTCACTCAAAAAATTTTTTCCCAACATGAATGATACAAAAAAATAATAAGATTTTGTTTTGTATTTGTGAAATTTGTGAAATCTGGTTAAAAATTGCAAATTGCTGTATCTTTTGATATGTTATAGATAAATTAGTAAGAGCTACATATTTTTAAAGTAAATTGATTAGGCTACAGCGTTTATATGGATAAATTTCTTCCAAAATTAAAAACAAAAGTGTTAGACGAACAAATTTCCTTAAAAATAAGGGGAAAAATGGGTTTTTTAAAAGTTTACGGTTTTTGGTGCCAACTATCTTATAAACTGTTACACTTAGAGATAAGGTAGGCATAACTATCTTGTAGGGAATTTAATGCTCTTTATATTTTAATAAATCATTTTTTTTTGTACAACGCTCCGTAATCGAGTTATAGGCAAAAATCCCAAAAATTGCACCTTTTCACCCCCCTCCGCCACACAGTGGGCAGAAGCACAAAAAGGTGCGATAAAGTCCCACAGTGCAATGGATGTATTCCTTTGTAGTCAGGAATGTTTAAAATTAATTACTTGTGTGATCCAAAATAAAAAAAATTGACCCCGAGCTGTTAGTCGAGGTATAAGTGGTCCAATAAGCTTCAAAATATTTCCTAAGATACTATGTACGACGGCAATGTTTACAAAATGTTATATTATGTTGTCGACCCTACAGAAACGGAAAGGCCAAGTTTGCCCCCTCCCCAATAAATAATCGTCCCCCTGAAAAATGAAAACACCTAAACCCCCCCAAGAAAAACATTACAGAACCGACATTAAATTTTTACACACTTTTCTTCTGTCTGACATTCGCCATTTTTAAAACGACTTGACAGAAGCTTTCAGCGGCGTATATAAGGAGGGCCTGGGGGGGCCGCGGCACCCCAGAAGCTAAGATTTTTCTAGATATTTTCCACATATTTCATGAATACAAACATAAAACAGCATAAAATACGGCGTCATGGGGTCTCGACCCCCCCCCCACACTATCTTGGGCTCACCCCGAGACATTTTTCTATATACGCCACTGGAAGCTTTTTTTGTTTATAAATAATCATGTTTATATATTATACTAAACAGCACAAAAAATAATTTAACTATATTAATAAATCAAATAATAAGTTAAAAAAAAAATCGGCTGCGCTCGTGCTAAAAACTTTTTACCTTGAAATAAAAAGTGTCACTTTTATCCCTTGGTATATATTATAAGAACAGGGCCCTCTTTAATCCTTATTTTAGCGATAAAACTGTCACTTTTTATCCTTAAAATTCAAAATAAAAGGCTCTATCAGACATTATGTTTTTAGAAATGTAGCTGAAAACCACATAATTATAATTATAATTAATTTTAGGGCAGAAAAATCCAAAATTTTTAAAAATATCTCTTAAAATTCGTAATTAGTGTCTTGTTAGCTATTGGCCAATTATATACCTCTCTACACTCAGGCTACAAACTTTTTGCCTCGGGATAAGGTGTGACTTATATTCCTTAATATATAATGAGAATAATAATAGTATGTGTAGATGTATATGTATTTAGTACGCTATATTTTAAATATCTATATACAATTTAAACACATATTTCGCTAAGTTTGGAAAAAAATGTTAATATTTAAAAATTAATTCCGGCCTTATTAGCAAAAACTTGCAGCTAAATGTGGCATCATTTTAAAAAGGAAGGTTCGCGACAACGGGCGACAAGTTACTTTGTGTCCACGTATATTTTTAAAATTAAAGAAAATAATAAAGTTTTGAAAGATTTTACAAAAATGGCAGTTTGAAGAAAAACAACAATAAATTTTGCATTTTTTTTATACGAAAATAATGTACTCACAATAGTGATTATCTGACATAATTAAAATTATTTTAACCAAACTTGATCAACATTAAAAATTGTGGCAAAGTTGATTCATTTGTTTTCTTAAAACAACTACGCAACGTCAGTTTTCAAAACACGCTAACTTTGACAAGGTGTTTTATTCATTTGTTTGACGTTTGACTATCCGAAGCTAACTTGCTATGGTAAAGCGATTATTAATAAATAGTTTTCAGTAAAAATATCTCCCATATTAGATAAATGAGTTCTGCACTAAATCGCATGTTTTCTTGATTTTGCCCCTCTGTGCGCCACTGAAGCGGGAGGGCTAGGGATGGGGACTTTTGATATGTTAACGTCCTAAGTACCCTAAATATATTCCCGGAGAGAAAAATTCGCCCCCCCCCCAGGCACTCTACAACCCCTCAATGGCCATTCATTAACTGAACTACTATTAGTTTTTAGGATATTACATAAAATTGTTATTTCTTTATGGAATGATTCCTTGATATTCTTTGTATTTTTCTATATTGTTGTGTATTCATACTATATTTTAGTTTATTTACTGGGTTTAAAATATTTTAAAACAAAATTATTAGGAAATTCATAAAAAGGTTATAAAATATAAAAAGTTAAAAAAAAATAATATTGAGTATAATACATCATTTCAAAGGAAATTACATGCAGATAATAAAAATCAAATAACAAAAGACTCATTCCGTAATAAAAATACCAACTTAATTAGTAAGATGTCTCAAAAACTAAAAATGACAGATATAATTCTCCTCTCCTAGAAGTATCTAACATAACATTAAAAAAAAAACTTCAAATTGGGACTATCTGTACATTAAGACAACAAAAGTGGTAGTTTACAGGTACCAAAAAATTCAATAAAAACTCACCAGTGCTGTTGATACAGTTTGACTTCATCATGAAAATCGTGGTAGACTGTTATATATGTACCTACAACAAAAATATACGAGTAATCAAGTTTCTCACCTTATTTTATAGGTCAGATATAAATCCACAGTACACCGGTTTATTATTTAAGCATATGAATAAAGTTATAAGAAGCACCGACCGAGGGTGTTCACAGGCTTGAGCGTTTGATTTGATGCCCCGAAGCGCTCGGCAGCTCTGCCCTTTTTTTTATAGGTTGCATTAAAGATCATGCATCCTAGTCAAAAAAAGAGGAAGAGCAGCCAAGCGCTTTGGGCCGTCAAATCAAACGCTTGAGCCTATGACGGTCAGGGTTGGATGGGCTCAAACAAACCGACCCTGGCAATTTTTTGTTATTCGACCCTCGCTTCGGCACAAAAATTTTACGGCCTCAGAGTAATAACATATAAAGAGAAGTAGTAGCCCCGGTTTCGGCGGTCATTCATTCATTTGTTGGTAAACAATGTAGCTTTTCCGCTGTTGCCGCCACCTCTGCCTCTGTAAAATTTTATAAATAATAAGTAAGGTTCAACTTTTTACCTTACCAAAATATATAGTGCTTTGAGTTGGTTAGGCTATTCAAACCGTGCGATATTTTGTCATGCGCTTATTAGCCCGCGTCGCGTCGTTTTATGCTGTGTATTTCTTATTACAATCTGCGATGAAAACTCATTTAGACAACATAATTTATGAACGGCCCCTTTTCCCACAATTTTTTCAGGACGTGGCAACAGGTGTCTGACTTCATATTACGGATTTCATGTTAGCAGGGCCGGTTTAGTTTTGAGCTACTTGGACTATATCCCCAGGTAAAAAGGGAATCATTTTTCCTATTGTAGAGGACGATTAACTATTAGTCATTGTTCCAACAGTTTTAGCCGGTATTAAGGATATTCTATTTTATCATTTTAAAATGCAGCTTTTCTGTTTGGAGAGTTGAAGCACTATTAACCATTCAAACGAAAATTTCATAGGATTGTTTTAATTTTCTTTAAGTATTTAGTAGTTTTGTAGTATTTGTGTGTGAAACCACACCTTAAGGAAAACAAGCGTCTTGGACGGATCTGATACCTTCCTAGCCCATTAGCACACTCCACGTTATATCAACCTTGAAAACAGTTTTTTGTAAATATCTCCGAAATGAACGCTCCTACGAACTTTTCGGTTATAACATAATTTTTTTCAAAAAACGCGCGCTACTATATTCCGAAAACTGCATATTGATTGGCATTCCATTAAAAAGTTAGCATCTTTTAAACTTTTAACTGTCAAAAAACTGTCATTAGCATTTACAGAGATTTCAAAATAAAGTATTAAGAAACATTGTGAATGCACCTTGGTACGTTCGAAATAGTGACCTTCATCGAGATCTAAAAATCGAAACTGTAGCAGAGACTATAAAAAAGTACGCAAAAAGCCATGAAGATAGACTCCATCGGCATGTGAATGTGGAAACAATTCAGCTTCTAGACAATACTATGCTAGTTTGAAGACTAAAAAGAGTGAAGCCGCTTGAGCTAGTAAACTAAGTGAATTATATAAAACAAAATAATGCTATAAACACAACACAATTATGAGTTACAGACTAAACAAAGCGGGGAGAACTGTCGAGTGAACCCTAAGTTTAAATCTGACTTTTCTAGTAAATTAAGTTAAAACAAAATTGCTAATTAGTCTTATTGACTAGATTGTAATACAATAAACACAGTGTGTTTGACAAATAAAAAAAATTAAAAAAATTAGCATTCACGAGTTTCGACTAAAATCTAATCAGCAATTGTGTGAAACCCACAACCTAAAAATAAATAATGGTTTTTTAAACATAAGGATATTCATCGATATACCTGGATTCAGCCAACAAGAAATCTTAAATCAATCATTGATTATGCTATAGGTGGACAACACTCGCAATTAAAGTGGTATGATGTGCGAGCACTTCGTGGTGTTACCTGTGGATCTGACCACCATCTGGTAAAAGCAAAAATATTATTCCCTTTAAGAAAAACAAATAAGGACGAAAGTATTAGAGAAAATGAAAACCTAGAGTGCATCGAAGACAATCAAAAATACAACTTTAGAAGTCTAGAAATCGAAAGTACTCAAAGATTGTATCAGAACCGATTAGATCAAAAATTAATTAACACAAATCACTCATTTGAAGAGATATATACAAACATAATAAAAAGCTTGAAGGAAGCAAGCAACAAAGCTGTTGGATACCAAGATAATAGAAATAACAGGAAGATGTGGTGGACGGAGAAAATACAGGAAATGGTCAAAGAGAAAAAACGCACATACTTGAAATGGCTCAGTACTAAAGAGCAAAGAGACCTAGAAATATACAGGGAAACCAGAAGACAGCTAAGAAGTTTGATACGCACAGAAAAAAATGAAATGTTTGAGCGCAAACGCCACGATATAAATACACACGTAGGAGGTAGGCAGAGCTCTGAAGTATGGAAATTCATTTCTACAGTAAAAAACCCAACAAAAGAAAAAGTAAACATCCAGATCATCAAACCAGAACAATGGACAGAACACTACAAGGGACTGCTGCAGGAGACGAGACCCGAATATCTAACAGCCTCTTCGAGGAGAGGCATAGAAGTACATGGAGAGGAAGTAATCATCGAAAAAGAAATGATAAATAAAATAAAATAAAGAAAAAACTAGCAGACCTGGGGGAATATATGCTGAAATGCTCAAATATGGATCAGAGAAACTACTCGAAAATCTCACATATATTATCAATCAATGCATAAACGGACATCCAGTACCTAATGATTGGAAAATTGCATTCATATCCTCAATACATAAAAAAGGAAACAAGCTGGATTGTAACAATTACAGAGGAATTTCAGTCACCAGCACTCTAAGTAGATTGTACGGTAGGATTCTTAGAGATCTAATAGAGAATGATTTTCATGAACAAGAAGAAGAAGAGCAAAGTGGGTTTCGTGCAGGCAGATCTTGTAGTGATAATGTTTTTTGTCTTAAACAAGTAATTGAGAAAAGAAGCGCCAGAAATATAGATACTCATGTTACCTTTGTGGACCTACAAAAAGCATATGATACCGTTCCAGT
Source organism: Aspidapion aeneum (assembly GCA_963576565.1). Classification (NCBI taxonomy): domain Eukaryota; kingdom Metazoa; phylum Arthropoda; class Insecta; order Coleoptera; family Brentidae; genus Aspidapion; species Aspidapion aeneum. The sequence continues at coordinate 58,000,102 of OY755043.1, read as the reverse complement.
AGAAAAATTATGGACGGTGTTGGAACAAACTAATATCAATCATACATACATAAAAGCGATAGAAGAACTATACAAAGGGTCAAAATCTAAAATTAAAATTGGAAATCGACTTTCAAAAAAATTCCTGGTAACAAAAGGCTTAAGACAGGGATGTTGTATCTCTCCGACTCTTTTTAAAATATATATCGCAGTGGCTCTAAAAAACTGGAAACGTAAAGTGCACGACATGGGAATACAACTTAACAACCGATTTACTATATACACACTACAGTTTGCTGACGACCAAGTAATTCTAGCTAATGATAAAGAAGACATGGAGTATATGATGAGAAAGTTAACGGAAGAATACCAAAAGTGGGGACTAACAGTGAACGTGGACAAGACAGAGTACTTATGTATTGGAAACGAATCCAGTGAGTTAGAATTAGACAATGGACAAACAATATCTCCATGCAATGAGTATGTATACTTGGGTGTCACATTTGATAAGACAGGTTCATTCAGACTGTAAAGAATTGGAAAAAAGAATAGTACAAGCAAAAAAGGTTATTGGATGTCTTAACAGTATTTTATGGAGCAGAGAGATAAGAAAGAATGTAAAATTTAACATATATGAAACAATGCTAAAAAGCACGCTGTTGTATGGAATAGAGACTTGTCGCGTAACAGAAAAATACAAAACAAAAATGGAAAGTGTCGAAATGGATGCAATAAGAAGATCAATGAGAATATCTAGATTAGATCACATAAGAAATGAGATCATAAAAGAAAGAATGGGAATCGAGGAAAGCATAACGGATGACATCACTAAAAGGCAATTGATATGGTACGGCCATGTACAACGGATGAACGACGAAATATTACCAAAACAGGTCCTAGAGTGGCAACCAGTAGGGCGCAGAAAAAGAGGACGTCCTAAACTAGAATGGCAACAGTCAATCCAAAGATCAATGAGTCAAAAGAATCTGACAGAAGATGATTGTCAGGATCGAAGGAGGTGGAGAATAGGCGTCGGACAACGTAGAAAAACGTTCTAAATCGACATAGTAGTAGTATCTAATCAGCTCGTTACAGTATCGAGTACTATTTTACCTGAAAATTTCATGTAAATCGGTTAAGCGGTTTAGGAGCTATCGCGTTACGGACAGATATACATACATACACACACAACACAGACAGACATCACGACGATATTGCTAGGGTAGGTCAAACTACACCCAAATAACACATTTTCGGTGTTATCTCAAAAAAATTTTTTTGTCGAAAACAATACCTTCTCTAGCCGTTGCTGTGGGGGCTAGGAAGGTAAAAAGGGGGCGGGCCGACTGCACACCAAGTAGTATAAGTAGTAGCCTTTAGACCGGATTGTTTAGTTTACACTTGAAAACGGTTAGATATACTTACTTACTGAAACGTCCTGTTTAAAATAAACCAACACAAACACATTTCATGTAAAAAAGAGCCAAGGACGCGAAAATGGCATTCCGTAAAAAGAATTGAGATAAAAGCAAGGCCAAGTTCTCCAATACAAATTTCATACTGAAAGATTTTTACTAGTTGGAAATGTTTTTCCAAACTTTCTTTATGTTCAATTTAGCACTGTGCCTGAGTCATTTACAGCCGTAATAGCCAAGTTTAGAAAAACATTTCCAAACTAGTTTCTTACTTTCATTTTGAAATTTGTATTGGAGAACTTGACTTTACTTTTATCTCAATTCTTTTTACGGAATGCCGCGTACTTACACACGTATATATTCGTACGGAATATTGTTCAAAACTTTTGCAATGCCTTACTTAAAATTTTGAGGTCTTTTCAGCCTTCCAAAGGTCAGCTCTCTAGCGTTTCTGAAAGTGTACAATGTTACTTTTGCATAACTTTACATGTATAGGGGAGGGAAGTAAATTAAAATGTTCGTGTTTTTAAATTTTTTCCTATAGTTTTATCATAGTTCCTATCAGTCTTCCAATGCTCAGTTTTCTAGCGTTTTTGGAAAAGGGTAATGTTACTTTTACATAACTTGACATTTATAGGGGAGGAGAGTAAATTAAAATATTGGTGTTTTAAAATTTTTTCCTATAGTTTTATCATAGTGTCTTTCAGTCTTAAAAAGCTCAGCTCTCTAGCGTTTCTGGAAGTGGGCAGTGTTACTTTTACATAACTTTACATTTATATGAGAGGGAAGTAAATTAGAATTTTGGGGTGTTTTTTTTCTATAATTTTATCATAGTTCCTATCACGCTGCCAAAGCTGAGCTCTCTAGCATTTCTAGAAGTGGGTAATGTTACTTTTAAATAATTTTACATGTATAGGGGAGGGGAGTAAATTAGAATTTTGGGGCTTTTTGATTGTTTCCAGGGGTTTGGTCATAATTTCTATCAGTCTGCCAAATTTCAGCTCTGTAGCATGTCTGGAAGTACAGTAAAATTTAAGTAAGTCAGTGAGTGAGTGGCAATTTCGACGTTTTTTGAAATATCGTAACTACTTTACTACTTTATAGAAGTCCATGAAACTTGGAGGGGTTGTTAACTCCATGAAGGTCTCTCTTTCCGAAGTAGAGTTTTAGATAGGTCAAATATGGGCTAAAATGTTTCAAGAAAAGATGGTACGGCAGCGCGAACTTGGCGAGGCACTGCAGATAAAGACAATGGAAGTCCAAAGTTTTATTTCTACTCAATCATTGTCTACGAGTTTCAAACAAAATATTATTTTTTCACTTATATAATGGCAACAAGTTTAATTAGGTGGGTCCTCAAGTGGTGAGCGGTTAGCCCAGATAATCCTAAGCTCTAAGGTCAACACTGACAGTAACATGTGTTTGTATTAAATGCAGTGTTGTCTTGGCCGTCGGACTCGGCATATTGAATTTTTGGTGTTTTTTTCCTGTGTGCTGAGTTTTATTTTTGTAAAAAAGAACTTAGTTGGACGTAAAAATAAACAAGAAGTGCTATGTTGAATGAAAATATTGTGAAAATTCAGCCCAGTGTGGTTTTTTCGAGATGATTCCAGTGACGCAGCTATTTTGCCATCGCCGGGGATTCTGCAAATTCTAAGTTTTCAGGAATGACCACCATGAATAGGGAAAATTTACGCGGGCGCTTCTCTTTATATTATTATTACTCTAAGTTTACGGCAAAGAAAACGAAGTCATATTGTGTTATTTTTGTTTTTGATATTATGGAGGTTTTTTTATTAAACAACATGCTAATTTTAAAGGATGTAATTTGCATTTTGAGAAAAAGACTTCATATAAACATATGTATGCATGTCCTAAACATCCTAACTTGTGAGATACAAGGTCTTTAAAGACTTTCAGAAAATCTCCTTTTTTATTAATATCTGTGATACTGCTCTAGATATTTTTGTAAAGTTTTATATTCGACATGCGTATATTAAACACTAAGTACTTATTAACATAATTAATATCTAATTTCTTCACAAAATGAAAACTCAAAAAAAAAATAAAAACGTACAAAATTTCAACATACAATAGCACTGCCCCCGTTAGTTAAAAGGCTGCAAGTAATTTTTTCTCGAATTTAGGTTTTTGGTCTCGACGGATTTTCCATCATGTCCTATGTAATAAAATTTAAAAAAAAAACTTAAAAAAAAAACAAATAGCAGTAACTGTAGTAGTGTCTTATGAACAATTAAAACTTTAAAGTCGTTTTTTTTCGAACCACACTTTCGTCACTTGCGCCCTTTTAACTACCGGGGGCAGAGCAGGTATGCTAATTTTAGCTCACACATATACTATACTATAGTAGTGTGAGCTATGGTGATCCTAATTTTTTCGAGAAAAAAAAAGTTGCTCCGATTTCAAAAATTTTTATATATCTTTGCGTTTCAAATGATTTTGAAACTTTTTTGTTGCGCCGTCTGTCTGTCTGTCTGTCTGTCTGTATGTCTGTCTGTCTGTCTGTCTGTCTGTATGTCTGTCTGTAACGACCAACGCGCATAACTCAAAAACCGCTTGGCCGATTTTAATGAAATTTGGTACCTAGGCTGGGTTTTGGGCCGAGATGGTCCCATTTAAAAATTAACAAAATCCACCGAGCACAAACCAAATAAAAGGGTGGGGGTAGATTAAAAAAATTAGAGTTTAAGTCAAAACATGGCTTGTGTGGTATCAAAGAAAAGGTAATTTAGTCCGGAGTTGAATAAAATATATTTTAGTTTTTAGTTATACTAGCTCACACGTACACTATAACTATAGTACCTAGTGTGAGCTTAGGAGCCCATATATTGGCAGAGTTTTTCATATGGTAACGACTTTTTTAAAAATGAACTTGATGCTGCAATTTTATCTATGATCTCCTTAATTTGAATTGGACCCAATACCGATTTGGCAATCGGTTAATCGATTTCTTAGATTTTTTATGTATTTTATCACCAAAAACGATCTTTCGCAACTAATGTATGAGATATTGGTAAGGCCGTACCGAAGGGAGAGATCAGGGGGATCAATCCCCACCAAAATAGTCACAAAGTGTGTTAAAAGAGATTTCACAACAGCAACACAAATAATAAAAAAATTGGACAATATTTTTATAAAAATATTTTAATCTCCCGATTTTTTCTTCTGGATATTAGTATTGTAAAAAGATATTAATAAGTTAGTGCCATTATCACAGTAGGGACTTATTGCAATAGTGCCAGGCACTAATTGTGCCGCGCACTATATTGACATTTTCGTATTACAAGAACAGCTGTCTTCTTTCAAAATTAGGCCATTGTGTATTATAAGAGCCGGAATTAATAGTGACGACACTATTAATGGAAAATAAACGACTGGATTTCTAAATTCGACTTTGGTATGTCAATTTTGAAAGATCAACTGTCATTTTTTAATGCGAAACTGTCAATATAGTGCCCGGCACAATTTGTGCCTGGCTTTATTGCAATAGATCTCCTTGATACACTATACTTATTTTAATATAAAAGTAACTGTAACAGTCAAACGAGTAACGCCGGCCTGGAGTTACTACATACAGATTTTTTAAATTTAAATGTTTAATGTTTTAATTAGTTCGTTTGTCAAATATATAAAAATAAATATTAATAATTTGGAATAGGTACGTCGGGCCTGCGGCTCAACCGGCCCTAAATTGTACCGACCCACCAGGCATTTGCCCGGTTGCCCGGTTGCCCGCCTGTCCCATCCAACCCTGATGACGATGCATCTGCTTATTCATATAATTTAAGTGATAAGTAACAAGCTAAATTTTTCATTTTGCCGAGACGACCAACTTCTTTTGCGAAAATTATTGAAAGTGATTTCTGACAGAGTACGCAGGCGCAGACATCTTTCGAGTGTCGGACTGACTAAGCCAAGCATACGATTTGTAGGACAATGTTGCCAGTTACTTTTCAACCGAGTTTCCAACATATTTTTAGGCCAAAAAAAAATGTTAGTTACTAATTCTTGACTGTCACTTTTTTTTTGGGTTGTGGGACACGGCCGCCAAAGCATTTAATTTGTAGGATGAACGTTTTTTCATGTTTAATATCACAAAAATTTGAGATCTAAGAAAAAAATTAATGCTAAATAATTTATGTTTAATATCACAAAATTTTGAGATCTAAGAAAAAAATTAATGCTAAATAATTTTTTTAAAGCTACTATTTACAAAAACCCCGCTTGTTAGACGGCCCCAGACGGTCAATATTATTGCACAATATTACGGATTACGCAATATTATTGACGGTATAGGCTTAATATTAAAGGTTAGGCAAAAGATTGAACTAGTTTAAATTTTATTGCGCAATGTTTCCTTATTGAGCCGTATAGAGTTAATATTGTGCAAAATTTTATAGTCAACATTCTTTGTTCTAAGGTAGATGTTCGTGAGTGTATTTTTGTCCTTTTTAAACCAATCTTTTGACCAGCGACGTTTTCGTTTTTTTTTAAGTTTAAGCCCCAACACCATAGCTGCAGCGAAATCTTGGTCAGACATTTCGACTATATACGGTACGAGCGGTCCAAAAATATTGAAGCTATGAGGTGTCAATTATATTGCACAATCAAAATTGATAATTCGATTACAATGGGTCATTCAATAATATTGCGCAAACAATATATTGTACAATATTTTATACTCATTCATCACTTAAAACATTGAACGGTGTTCTTTAAACAAAATTCTTACCAGCTTCTGCATTGATCCTATACATATGCTTATGAAACTCAGGTCCATGACCATCTCTATCTTTGTTGTTATCCGTTACAAACAAATAGGCATGTATCATTTCATGAAGCAGAGTTTCGACCTTAAAGAAGAATATATCTTCAACATCAAAGAAAAACACGAAAGCAGTAAAAATTATTCACGAGTTCGGCAATTTTTCCCACAAAATGATAAAGAGCATCAAACAAATTTTCGTGATTAATTCTGTCCCATTTTTTCTTGGGAAAGCTCGAAAGCTTAACCGCACGGGGGCCCAAGATCTAATGAACAGCTAATAAGTGTTGACAGTTAACTGTTTTGTCCTTATGGGACTCCTCAGAACACTGCTTGGTCAATGTGCATGTTAATCAGACCGTTTTGTCTCTCATCCTACGTCTATAGTGAGAAAACTTTCGCAAGAAGCGCCATCTACTGAAATACGAGACAAACTAGAACAAGAGTAGGCGAGTCCATCCATCCATATATGACATTCGACAGCACTTTTGTCTTTCCACCTTCAAGACGTCAATCAGCTTCTAGTACCCGTGAATTTAAAAATCAAACATATTTTTTAAAATTAGCAAAAGTCTTGTAATATTGGTGTGTTTTAGCAATTTATCTGTTCTTTCATTGTTGTAAATTTTTAGGATATACTTTTACGTCCCTTTCAAATGGTAACTACTAGGCTATTTTAGTCTAAAATTACACTAACATTTTTAAACGTGATCAAAAGACACAACGTTACTTTGTAGCGTTGTTTGAAATGAAGTTTTCAAATTCACCCTTGTTCTTTGATAGTTTCTATAGGATTAGATGTGTACAATTTTAGGAAGTTGCTCTTCTTTTGGTAAATACTGTAGTTTAGTGAGATGGGAAAATACTGACCTCCACTTACGAGGCTCACTTTTGAAGAGAAGCTTTATAGTCCAGCTACTATAGAATTTTAGCTTGGTGTAGTCGCGATGTTGGCATATGTTGTTCACATTGGAGTCCTAATTTTTTTTTAAATTTTCGACCTTCGGCTTTTAGTGTGCACGAAAATGTTTTTTTTGAAATTACATGGTTTTCTAAAATTTTCGAAAACAACGTTTTAAACAAAGGTTAAAGACAATAAAAATTCCTACAAAAGCGCTTTCATGCATTTTTTCATCAGATGAGTCGTCTTTGAGTTGGGAGGCATTTCTCGGACATTTTGGATATTGATCAATTTTTTTTTACATAGTAACATAAAAACGGCTTATTTTTGAGAAAATCTGTAATAACATAAAATAAAGACTAATTAATAGTCTATAAAATGAGGTATCACTGAGTTGTCTGGATACTACCCTTGCTAAGATACGACCATCCCTGCAGTCTTAGCAGTACACCTGTTTCCTATGTATTTCCATAGTATATGCAAAATAAACCGAAATTATTAACATTTATGTTAATTTCTTAAAGGGTAAGCATTTTACAGAAAATGTGTTATCAACTTTAGTGTAGAAAATTTTATCTTTTAAACGACGTATCACTTAAGTGGGTCAATCCCACGGTAATCACATACTTGGCATCACTAGTTAGTTATTTTTTAAGATCACAAAAAAAAAACATGATTTTTACCTTCGTAGCCCGCGGAGCAATGGCTATAGATCGTATTATTTTCGCCAAAAAAATTTCATATAAAATAGTGTTTGACACTCTAAAGATCTGATTAGATTTTGGTCAAAATCCATTAATGCTAATGATAATTTTTTGTAAATGCTACCTTTTCGTAAGAGCTTTAGTTTCTAAGATAAAACTGTTTCAAGGCTGAAATATCATGGCTTCACTTGAAGTGTGCTAATAGGCTAGCTAGGAATTAGATCCGTCATGGATTTACGTATTTTATATTTTATTCAGTTTTCAAAAAAATTAAGCATTTGGGGCAAAATATTAAAACATCTTTTCCAGATAAAATAAAATGTCCTTTTAAACGGTTTATCACAAAGTGGTGTTAAAGCTATTATTGACACTCCAGGCGCTTTCGCATATTGAGGTTCTTTTTTAATTTATTTTTTATTTGTTTTATTCAATTTTCTTAAAAACTAAGATTTCCGAAAAGAATCGTTTAACTGTATTATTATTAAAAATCAAATTATTTTTAAAACAATATGTATCTAGTGGGTTTTTGTTAACGGGGAAAACTCAGAGAATATAAGCATGTTTGGTGTTTTTTTTTTAATTTAGTTTTTGGACGCCTCTGGTTTATTAACTGTTAATTATACATATCATTCAAAAGAAAATTGAACTGTCAATAATATAGAGTAAAACGTTTTGCTTGGTAGAGCATGTTTTTTTTTTAAGTTAAAACACATGATAACACTAAGCGAATAGTTGCAAGTAATTTTAAGTAAAAATTTATATAATTATGCCATCTAAACGATGATTTTTGACCATAATGAGAGTGATCCCATAAAAACTGAGCTTTGGACAACTGCTTCCTAAAGGTTGAACAAGTTGTAATACATAACGAAATTTCCCACAGGATAAACTATGTCTTCTTAATCCCATTACCCTCAAAACTAAAAATTAAATTTAAGGATACAAAAACCAACAAGTTAAAATAATAAAAAATAAATAAAAAAATAAAATATTGATTGTGATAAATCATTTAAAAATATTTTTACGCTAATTTGAAAAATTAAATAAAAAGAAAGTGTTTCTATAAGAAAAATATCAACTTTGTGGAATATCTCAATAACTAAAAGTGAGAAATAAAATTAAAGTTGACAATTGGAACAAGAAAAAAAACATAAAAAAAGCAATTTACAACAAAAATAAATTATCATAAATAAAGAAGTTATAGGCTCGACTCCTAAAATGCAGACGTTTCTAATATCAAGATTCAGTGTTTATCTCTTGAAAATCGAGGCGCGCCAGTGGGAGTCACTTTTTTTCAATCCCTCCTAGAAATCCCTGAAACCCTCTAAAACCTCGAATTTGGGACATCCTGTACATATAATACTTTGCAGGAGTATGCAATAAAATAGATAGCTGAGATAGGTAAAACAATTTTAAAATATTACTAACCAAATCCTTTCTGGGCCTCAGTTTCAACAAAGGCTCGCTTAACGTGATAGAACACATGCCTCCACGCCCCTGATAGGAACAAATACCCGCACATGTTGTCATCCGTTTGCTCCATGAGACTGTCACTGACCCCAGAGTTCCTAAAAGAGAACACGTAATTGCTGTAGAGCCAACAAAAAAATACCCGCTATGATGCTCAAAAAAAATCTTATGGGGTGTTATTTTTAGGGTTAGTATAGGCGATCATGACACGTATGCCCCAATATGTGCGGTCAGTTTTGTTGCGAGGCTTTGATCAGCACCCACAGGAGTAAAAAAGTTATTGGTCACGTGTGGTCTAAATCATGGTCGTTTGACCCCCATCTTTAAAAATGTTAAATTTTTTGTTTAGTACTCCGATTTGAATTTTTTAAAGCTTTCCCTCCCTTTTTAAAGCCAAACAAATTTTGTATTTACATTTTTTGTTAAATCAAGTAGGTTTCGAGATACACCAAGATTTTTAATATTTCCTATCACAATCACAAGAGTTTAAATTATACCCATGCTCATTTTATTGCAGTTACAATATAATGAACATTTGGTTTCTTTTCTGTTACATAATAGGCTTTAGACCCTGCATAGAAGAGGATATCGGTGAATGGTACCCCTAAAGACTGTCAGGGGAGGTGGTTCCTGAAAATGTTCGCAATATTTTAGAAAACTAATTTTCTAGCGGAATGGTGCATCCTAGCGAAAAAAATAAAAAGTAATTTTTTTAGTACTTTTAAGTCCGCTTCTTCTGATATATCACTTAGCATCCTAGCTCTGATAGATAGCTGTCCAAGCTAGAAATGTGACCCAAGTAGCATTTGGACGTTACCTTTACGTTGTCGACAAGAAACGCGACGTCGGATGCCAATGTTTCGACCGCCTGATAACCCTTATATTATTAGAATACAGATTCGGGTCGCTTCGACGTCGGCATGTGACTTTATAGGAAATGTAGCTTTACCAATTGCCAACGTTGGTTTACGTTTAATTCTTGCTACTTAAATTAAGTAACTGAGCACAAACAGTATATTTAGTTTATTATAAAACGAAGAGAATTCAGTGGCATAAGGGCAAGGCATCAAATAAGAAAAATAAGATTACAAAAAGATTTTACCTCTGGCTGGATTTGAACCAGCGACCTTCTGCTTACAAGGCTGATGGAAATATCTAGGGGGTCACCCTAGATAAAACTTACCTGGAATGCCCATTTGGACAAGGTAACACGCAAATCCACACTATCCTGATGGACGTGCAAAAGAAATTGCGGTAAAACCAGTGGCACTAGATCCAAACAAATGTATGTAACAGTGTTATCAGACCAATAATTGCGTACGGCGCAATAGTTTGGTTCGAGGAGGGATATCAAAGAACCTCAAGGGCCAAACTAACCAGCTTACAATGACTGGCCAGTGGTGCAATGAGCTCTAGCCTATCGACTACTTACTAAACTTACCAGGCACGAAGAGCAACAGATAGAATAAGGGCCAACCACCAGGATGACAGAGCAGCTTTCTATATGCATTTTGTCAATTTTTTGTCATTTTGGTAAATAAAAAAAACTGCTATGCGTTTGACAAGAAATTAACCGAAAAGTTCATATACCTAAAATATGGATAAAAAATCATTCAAGGATTATACCTATATACGTCTTCTGTGGCATAATATTGTTGCTATATGTATGTAGTTTGCGATGGAATCTTTGGTTAAAAATGTGAAAAAATGGACAAAATGCAGTAATAGTTTGCTCCTCAAATATAGCGATATTAACAGCCCTAATTAGAGAACAACACGGTGTACAGCAGAAAGCTATACAACTGGTTAACGAAGAGGACGAATTTTTTCATCAGGCGTTGAATTTGGAGTTAGTGTTCAAGAAAAAGTCGAGTGTAAACATAGTCTCGGCCAATTGGCTACTAAATTTCAGGTCGAACTCGTAGTCATTGAACTGTGTGCCCGGTGGATTACTGACCATGAATGGACCAACAGGACAATAAAAATCTTCTCCGACAGTCAAGCAGCCTTAAGAGCGCTTGATTCCTATACGGCCACAAACCTCACAACCGTGAGAAGCTGCAGGGATTCACTGAATGCGCTTGGTAGTGCTAACAATGTGTCATTAGTATGGATACCAGGGCATTCTGGGCACGAGGGAAATGAGGCCGCAGACCAAGCAGCGAGGGAAGCGTGTTCCCACTTTTATAGATATACATTTTTTTTTAAGCGTGTTCCCACTTTTATAGATATACATTTGTATATTGCAGATTTTTTTTTCTAACTAAATAAAATTGACTTCAGCTTATTTTCCGTATGGAAAAAATTAATTTGTTAAATAATTTGTATTAAAACACAGCATAAAGATTATTTTAAAAATATGAAAAATATACTATAGCTTTTGGTTAGGTCAAAGGGTTTTAAAACAAAAAAAGAACTATTTTCTGCTCTTAAATAATGTTTAAGTTATTTTTGGAAAACGGCTCGGTGAATTTTACTTAAACTTTACGTGCATATTTTTGTAACTTAGTGTCAGTAGGAATTTTTTTTTCTATGTCTAGTTCTGAAGATATTAATCAACTCTAAGTATTCTCATATTTACCGGACGACAACATAAAAAAACGGTATTTCACCTCCAATTTTTGCTGCACATACCTAGAGTCCCTGTATGTGACAGATATTGGCGGACAATATCTGTCACATACAGGGACTCTACACATACCGAAACTATAAACAAGCAAGAGCAAAAACAGTAGAAAAATAAAATATATACAGGGTGTCTCAAGAAAAAAGGTTGTTTTATTGTAGTATTTGAATAATAATAATAATGGTAAGAAAAGATTACTTCTTTTCTTTTCAGCTATAAACTTTAAAACTATTAAATTAGAAAATAAGTTTAACTAAACATATTTTTATTATCCATATTTTTATTATCTTATAGATTTCCTATAATAATCAAAACTTTTTTTTGGGTTCTTTTTTAAACATGAATGTCAAATTAAAAGTGACCTTCCTAGCATTAGCACAAGTGAAGCCATGATATATCAACCTTGAAAACAGTTTTTTGTAAATATCTCAGAAACTAAAGCTCTTACGAAGTTTTTGGTTAAATTATTGAGCAAAATGTGGTCTACTATATTCCGGAAACTGCATATTGATACGAGGCTCCATTAAAAAGTTGACATTTAAAAAAAAAATTATTTGTCAAAAAACTGTCATTAGCATTAATGGATTTTGACCAAAATCTAATCAGCTCGTAAGAGTGTCGAACACTATTCTACCTGTGTTACGGACAGAAATAATATACACACACAAACACACCATCACGCACACCTACACACGCACACATAGACAGACATAGATCGATCAGAATACACTCAAATAACAGACTTTGACCGTTTATATCTCAAAAACTGTACATATATTATAGCCAATTTCACCGAGATAAAAAATTCCCATATAACCTGTGTAAACAGTTGCGGTGTTTATATGCCGGGTGGGCCAAAAAAACTGGACAATTTATTTTTCATTATAACTTTAGAACTATACAATCGACTTGAATGGGACAAACTGCACTTGGCAGAGAATTAATCACAGTTTTGACTAAATATATTTTTTGTCCGCCATCTCCAAATCCAAGATGGCGGACGAAATTAAAATGCATTATTGCCACGCCCAACAAGGTACGAATCAGCAAAATCGGTTTAGTGGTTCTAAAAAAAATATTTTTGTTTTAACCATTGTTTTGCATATTATACGATTGCCTTGCCAATTAGGTCTGCATTTATTTCCTTATAAATTCATTACTACTGAACCGATTTTAATGAAATAAAAAATATCCTAGTTAGAATTGATTGCTTTTTAATGATCATGATCAAAGTTTATCGCCATCTTAAAATTTAAGATAGCGGACAGAATCATAATATTTGTGAAACCAACAGAAACAACTACTCCGAGGGAAAATACCCCTACCGGCATTGGATTATACTGGTGGCTTGATGCTTTCGTTGGGAACTTGTTAAAACTGTTTGGTTTTCACTATCTCCAACGTCGATCACAAGGATACGAGTGATCCCCGTCTGGAACACGTCCTAACAATCAGGAACAAGTGATCCATGCCAATCCACGACCGGGCCGGTTTCGACCTTTTGGGCCATCCTCAGGTAAATGTAGGCGATAGCTCCGTGTAGAGTATAAGTTTTGTGAAACCAACAGAAACAACTACTCCGAGGGAAAATACCCCTACCGGCATTGAATTATACTGATGGCTTGATGCTTTCGTTGGGAACTTGTTAAAACTGTTTGGTTTTCACTATCTCCAACGTCGATCACAAGGATACGAGAGGTCCCTCGGAGTAGTTGTTTCTACATTCACCTGAGGATGGCCCAAAAGGTCGAAACCGGTCCGGTCGTGGACTGGCATGGATCACTTGTTCCTGATTGTCAGGACGTGTTCCAAACGGGGATCACTGGTATCCTTGTGATCGACGTTGGAGATAGTGAAAACCAAACAGTTTTAAGAATCATAATTGATTCCAAAATGACGTGTTTATTGGTATTTTAGAAAAATATTTTAGTTTTTTTTTTTAATTTATAGCACTACTTTTTCACGACACAACGAGGTACAAATTAGTAAAATCGATGTGGTGGTTCTTAAAAAATCTATGTGGTGGTTCTTAAAAAATCTATTTTTGTTTCAACCATTATTGTACAGATTATACGATTGCATTGCCAATCCTGTCTGCATTAATTTCCTTCTAAATTCGTTATTACTAAACCGATGGATGTAAAATAAAAAAAATCATGGCGAGAATTGATTGCTCTTTAAAGATGAAAATCAAAATTTGCCGCAATGCAATCGTATAATCTGTAAAACATTGGCTGAAACAAAAATAGATTTTTTGAAACACCGATTTGACTAATTTGTACCTCGTTGTCCCGGGTAATTTATAGATAATTTTCGTAACCTATAAAAATCGATTATAAGATGAAAATTACTCCAAAATGATTAACAACTAAATTAAATTCCTAAATAAACAACAGACAGTACAAAAAGAATATTTTTTACTAGTGGTTAGTGATGTAAATGGAAATATTTCCATGGAAATGGATATATTGGAAATTTCCAAACGTGTTTCGGAAATATTGGAAATATTTAAAAAAATTATTACCTTTCATATTTTGTATATCTATAAGCATGAAACTTACTATGGAACAATTTTTATTTCCGATACCATTGAAGATTTTGAAGAAGTAGACTGGCAAGACGGTGTTATTAAGTATGATGATGATGACAGCGATAAAGATATGCCTCTGGCTCGACTAGTGAATAGTGTAGTGTATCAAGAATGAGATTTTTGTTATACAAGTTTGACCTTATTTCTGTTTATTTGTTTGAAGAATAACTCCTGATTTGTCTTCATGTATAAGCCTTCTACGTTTTCCGGTGTTTTGTTATAATTTTTGTAAATAAATATTCCCTTTTTCTTATTTTTTTTAAATATTTCATATATTTCCATATATTTCCAATGTTTCACGAAATATTTCAGGAAATATTTCCGAAATTATATTTCTGGAAATTTTACAACACTACTAGTGGTGCTATGGTCTAGCACAAAAAAGCAATACAGTTCAGGTGACGCCTTGTCACTATGATGACTATGATGTCACCAAAGTGGTATTGATGATTTAAAAACATCACTATATTCTTACCCCAAAAGAACTTGTCATTAAAGGCAATAAACAGCACATGAATATCAGGTGTGGGGTCAATGACCTCCCATGAAGGATCCACCAAACATTTTGCGTTGGTAGCTTCTTTTGGGTGCTTGTAGATGAGGTTATTTGATGGTCGCTCGACTTCTGCTTCCCTTTTAAAGTCCTCCTGAAGTTGAATGGCCAGTTCTCTGTCTGAATCGCTGAGGGTGGGGGTGAAAATTGACTTTGAAGTACCTGTAAAAACATAATGAAATCTATATTATTGGGTATCACTTGATAAGAGTGGATAGTGATAAACGAAATACTGGGTATGTGGTAATTTACTTAAATTAATCGTTCAAGTTGATAAGTTTTAGGGGTCGTTTCATATGAAATCAACCAGGGGTTTGGCAGACACCCTCTCCGATTTTGATAAGTTTTGGTACACTTATTTTACTTAGAGAGTAGATGAAAAATCTTAATTTTTAAAATTTTAGGTCCAGTAGTTTTTTTGTTATTAATTTTTAAACATTATAAAATTACCAAATTTTACTCTTACACAAGTATAGAAAAATAAGGATATCTCTAAAACTACTTATCAGAAATGCATCAGTGATATCTTGTTTAAAAGGTATTTCAAAGACAACAATTCCACAAATGATAAATAGATGAATAGAACGATTAAGGGTATTCAACGAGAGGCTGGATATGTCGAAGCATTAGTATATGTGTAAATTTAATTTGTTTGTTTCTAATATTAATATGATCAGGGCTCTCAACAGATAACCAGCAAAATAATATGAAAAATATGAACCTTTTTAATAAAAATATGAAAAATATAAAATTAAGAAAACAAATTATAAAGGAAATATGAATAAAAAATTAAGTTTTTTTTTGATCCTCTACCAAATGGTTGGTTAAGCCAAACCCAACTTTTTTCTAAGAAAACACATTTACTAAGCAGACATATATTTTTAAAATTTTATTTATTAAGAAAAGTAACAAACGTTTTCAAGTTGAATTAGGCCTGGCCAAAAACAAGGCGCATTTTTAAAAGCATATTTTACAACAAGGTATATTTTACAACAAGGTATATTTTACAAGGTATATTTTACAACAAAATACAAGGTGTTTCCATATTTTTAAACCAAGGTCTACTGCAATTAGAAATAGAAAAAAAGTATAAATGCAAAAGTTGTATACTTTATCCTACCATCAAAAAAGGTATCAAACAAAACAAATCAATGTCGCTAGTTAAAGAAAACACCAACATTGTAAATCTCTTACGGAACATAATATAAATTAATATGTTAATGATTAAACTTTAAAAAAATATATATTTTATTACTAAACTTAAAAATATATGATAAACTGAGATTAAGTAAAGTCGCTGTTAAAATATTAGCATCTACAATTTCTAGCGGTTTGGGACCTACTCTACATTTTTTTGAAAATGGGTACCCTATTTTCTATCTCTTTAAATAAGTGTAGTAGACCTTTGTGGAATATACCAAAACACTCTGTACATCTAGTAACACAGAAAACTTAAGTATACTCGATGATATACTTGGTGTACTTTAAATACCTATTCCGAGCTCAAACATTTAAAAAAACTCAACATTACAGAGTAAAATAACAAAATTCATGAAAAAGCCCTGCTCAATTAGACTTTCAGACGCAACTAACCACGGATGACCAAAACAACTAATTAACATAAAAAATGCAACAAACATAAGAATAAGAAAACAAAAGGCAAAAAAACCCTACGTTATTCAGACTTTCTCAGAGGCAACAAACTGATAATAAACTAAAAGGAACTCAAAATTCAAGACTAGGAAAAATATTAAAAATGTCCACACTTATTCTATGACTGAAGTTTCTTCATTGGGGAAAATATGAAAAATATGAAGGTTTTTCTAAAAATATGAAGTTTTATGAAGTCTGAAAAAAAATATGAACATTTTCATAAAATATGAAGGTGTTGAGTATGATGTTAGTTTTATAACTTAGTATTTGAATTATTTTATTATTTGCAAAATAAATGAATTGCACTTATTACGCGTTTTAATTGCAAAATTATTAGAAAACATCAAAAAACTAAAAGGTTATAATGTGTTTCGTAATCACAATAGTTCGGGGTCCAAGACGGAAATTTAGGGGCATGTCTGCATTTTCGCGTACCGTGAAGAAATTTGGCACAGACGTCACAGACACCTAGAGATGCCATTTTAGAAGTGGTGCTCCGATGGAACCCAGTGCAAGGCCAAGAGACAGGGGCGTACTTGAGGTGGGACAGGAAAAATTGATAAATTAAATATAAAACTAGTTTTGCGTACAATTTTTGTTTCTTTATTTTTATAGCTATGTAGCTTATAAATTCCAAAAATCTATAAAAATTCATGGTTAGAAATAAGGTTTTTTTTTGTGGAGGAGAGGTAGCAAAAGGTAGAAGGATGAATTGTTAAAATCTTATTTGGCCTAAAGTGGTCGTGTATCGATTCTAGGTAATTTAGTATTCTAAACCAAAATAAATATCCATTGAGTTAATACGTCAAACTGTTCACATAATATATCAAAAACTGTCACCTTTATCTGCCAGGGATTATTAAAAATACCTGACCAAGCCCAATTTAATAAAATTTGATAACTTAGTGTAGTGTAGTAAAAATAAAAGTGGAGTCAAATTTCTATAATTTTTAACATATTCTGCCAATTCTCGGGTACCAAAGCATTTAATAAAATTACATAATTGCATACTGTTTGAGATTGGTTTGCAGAAGTGATAATTAGATAGATATTTGACAAATATTTTTTATACAATTAAAATTACTGTATTTCATTAATAACTTTTTACTTAAGAAGAGAAAGTTATGAAACAGCTTTTATTTATATATAAATTATGTTATGGATTGCTGGTACAGTATACTATGTGTATCTTTTAAAAATTATTTCTTTACTACGCGTCGTTTAATTTTGTCCTTGTTCCACCAATTTAGTTAGCGGAAAAATATTTTTTTTTTGCTAATTTACCGACCTTGTAGTTTTGATAATAACAAAGTTAACAATATTACCGACTTTAATTTGACTACCCTGTATGTTTTAAAGTATCTAACTAACAGCTACATAGGTATTTATTTTCTAGTGTGGGAATAACGTTTTAAGTATTTAAAAAAAATTATATTGACAAAAGAAATACCTTGTAATCTCTTACAATTACAAAGCTAAGTAAAACAATGTACACCATGTAAAATACTCTGCCAATATATGGGCCCCTAAGCTCACACTTGGTACTATAGTTATAGTGTACGTGTGAGCTAATATAACTAAAAACTTAAATATATTTTATTCAACTCCAGACTAAATTACCTTTTGTTTGATACCACACAAGCCATGTTTTGACTTAAACTCAAATTTTTTAAATCTACCCCCACCCTTAAAAAAAACAAAAACTAAAATATATTTTGTTAAACTCCGGACTTAATTACCTTTTGTTTGATATCACACACGCCATATTTTCATTTAAACTCTAATTTTTGAGATATACCCCCACCCTTTTTTTAAAATAAATTAAAATGTATTTTGTTTAACTCCAGACTTAATTACCTTTCGTTTGATATCACACGAATTAAGTAATCGAACAACCACTTCGAGTTTATGCTTTATAATAAATGTATATTTTATTGATGCGAGTACAATAATAGACTTAAGAATACTAAAGGTAAAAACGTTTACAACAAATGAAATGAAATGCAACTCCTCATCTCCGGTAGGTTTAGAGGTAGTCGGGTTTCTCTAGATGATTCCAGGTAAAGTCGACGTCGGTCGTATAACTCCTCCACCCCAAAATTAGACTTTACAGGGGCAGGTGGATGCTGGCCGGATCAATTTTCTGCTCACATTGTTTTAATTGTGAAGGAATTACGTTAATGCTGTCTTGTGGAGTTTGCATTTGAATTACAACTGGATTTGTGTTTTTTGATTGTTTGCATTTCCGTACTCGCTTATAGATTAAGTATAAACATATAAGTGTAAGTATTACATATACAAGTAATGTCCATATACTGGGTACATGATAAATGCTTGATGTTTCGAAGTGCGGATAGTTCTCGAATTTCTCTTTTTAGGTTGTTTAAGCTATTTAAGTCAATATCTTTTATACTGTTTGATAGGTCCAACGGATGTATAACAGTTGGTGCATCTTGTATGTCAGGAAAGATATACGGCTGAACTATTGCTGCTGTTGTTTTGTTGTTCGTAAAAATTTGTCGGTTGATCTGAATTAGACAGTCGTTTGGCAGTCTGATAAGGTATGTTCCCAAAAGTGTATGTACTTCTTCTTGATGTTGACAGGAAGTTTTAGCGTTTTCTTCATTTGGAAGAACAAATATCCATTGGTTTGATTTCTCTAGTTGGTGAATGATTGGTGTGGCTAATTTAATTTGTGTTTTCTGGCATGTGGTTGGCTGATTTAGGAGCATGCTGGAGTCAATTAATGAAATTTCGCAAGGACTATCGGGTTCGCTGTTTTTGAAGTCTTCTTTTTTGCAAATATATTCATTTCTGGTTATTTCTGCGCATGGTTCTTGATAATATGCATGTTGCAATTTGTTTTATATCAAAAAAATTTTCCGCGGGAAAACAACTTTAAACCAACTGCTCTCAAATTGTATTGGCACGGGATATAAATGAAAGTAGTCAAAAATGTCTTTAGATGTGATTGGAATGTGTAGGAGATAAGTAATTTTATTATTTAGAATAAAACAGTCTAAAGTGATAAATTTTTCATAAAAAAAATACATTTTGAAGAGTAACAGTTAATAACATTTGTTGTTCTCCTACTTTTTCTTGCACAGACAATAATTCTTTGTGAAGATCAGATAACTTTATTATACTTGGATGCATGACCTTTAGTTTAGAAAATGTAATTGAATTTTCAACATCTTGCAAGATTGATTGAATAATTTCATAGGAGTTTATAAGTTGAAGCAAAATATCTTTGATAAAAAGGGAATTTTCTCTGTAGCCAGAATTTTTAACAATTGAAGCAATCTGATTGATTTTGGACTCTAAAAATTTTTCATTTTGAATTGTTTGTTGAACCGTTTGATTAAATTTAGAAATCGATTAGTGTTAATCGATAAGGAATTCTGTTTTATTATTATCCAGTTTTTTTTATAATCATTTCATCCTCAAGACCCGAAGCAAGGCCGAACCTGAAATACAAAACCCAAAGATAAAAGTTACCCAAAGTCATATTTATTTTTAATTAGCGGTCTTTTTAAATTAGACATATGAATTTTTCCGTGGGAGTTTGTTGATATTGTTTTACTTCCTGGGTTTACTGACACCGTTGTAGTGGGTTCTAAGAATTTGTTTCCTAGTTTTTTCCGTTCATGTTTACGTATATATACCTCTTGATTGGGTTGAAATAAAATAGGATCATCGCGTTTTTTGTTTAATTTATTGATTAAAGTCGTTTTAAATTGGGCTAGTTTTTCGTTAATTTTTGAGTACAGTAATTTATATTTTTTTTTATGATCATTAACATAGTTACTCATGAGAATATGGTCTAAATTTTGGTCGAAAGGGTCGTCTGACGAGATATGGCCGTTTACAATGTCCATAGGCTTCATTTTTGTTACTGAATGTATAGTATGGTTATAGGCCTGGACCGCGTAGGAAATTTTATTTGTAATAGGTTCTTTCGAAAATCCTTGATTATTTAAAAGACAAATATGTTCTGTCAGTGTTGAGTGAAACCGTTCAATACTCCCATTTGAATCGGGGTGATTTGGAGAAATAAAGTGTACTTTTAATTTGTGTAAAAGTAAAAGTTCAGTAATTACGCTATTTTTAAACTCTGAACCATTGTCAAAATTAACTAAAAGGTTTGGTACACCGTGATGTGAGAAAAATGTCAATAATTTGTCGGCGATATCAGAGGCAGTCAGTGTTTTGAGATAGTATGCCTGAGCGTATTTAGAAAAGCTATCTATTACTGTTAAAAATTTATTATGTTCCGCGGTATAAGTGTCGATGTATAGGATTTCAAAAGGTTTAGTTGGGGTGGGGGTAATATTCATTTTTACTTTAACCGGGCGTCGTTCGTACTTGCTAATCTGGCAAATTTCACATTGATTTATGTATGTTTGAACGGGACTTTTAAGATTTGGCCAGTAATATTTTATTTTTATTTTATATTCTGTTTCGTCAATGCCCCGGTGATTGCTTTTTCCTTCATGATAGTTTTTTATAATTTCTGGAATGTCATTTTTTTCGGTAACGTCTAGTAACTTGATTGTACATTTCTTAAAGCGTAATGAAGGATATTTAAAATTCTTTCTGACGACTTCGCAAAACGGTTCATAGAGGTCAGGTTCCTGGAAATATAAATAATAAAGTTTGTTCGGCAAAACATTTTCTTTTATGAAATTGATAATGTCATTTTCAAAATTATTCTGTGATATTTGAACTAAATACCTTCTTTTTGTCGAAAAAAGTATTTGTAATTTTGGTTTTACAGGAGAGTGCAATACTTTAGAAAAAATTATTTGGTTGGCCCCATAGTTTACGGCTGTTTCTATTATTGGAATCCACACGATAGGGTCTTCGTCGTTATTAGTATGTATAGTGATATCATCGTCGTTATTTGGGTTTGGTCTATTTGCTGTTTTTTTCTGTGTGATGGTCTTATCTACTTGTTGCTGAAATCCTGTCGAACGGGTTGACATGGCGTCTACCTGTGCGATGTGTGATATTTGGTCCAGATTGTCGGTGTCTGATACATGTAATTCTATTCTTGAAAGTGCGTCCGCGTTGGAATTTAATTTTCCAGATCTGTGGATCAAAGAATAACTATATTCTTCTAACTTTAAACGCCATCTGAGCAATTTGGAAGAAGGGTCTTTTATGGAATGAAGCCACTGGAGGGGCTTGTGGTCCGTGATAATGAAAAAGGGACGTCCAAAGAGGTATGGCCGAAAATATTTGGTTGCCCAAACGATAGCTAATAATTCACGTTCAATTGTGCTCAGTTTGGTCTCACTGTCATTAAGGGTACGCGAAGCGTATGCAACGGGAAGGTCTTGGCCAATGGGCCCTTGCGAAAGTACTGCTCCTAGTGCGAAACTTGAAGAATCGGTGGCCAGGTTGAATGGTTTGCTAAAGTCTGGATATTGTAGTATAGGATCGTTTGTAAGAAGTTTTTTGCATGTGTCAAAACAAGTTAAAAATTCTTCATTATGGACAATTTTTGCGCCTTTTTTTAAGCATCTAGTGAAAGGTTTTGTGATTCGGGCAAAGTCCCGTATAAATCGCCTATAATATCCGAGAAGGCCGAGAAATTCGCGTATCTGTTTCTGGGTAGAGGGAAGTGGCCAATCAAGAATGGAACGGATTTTATCCTCATTAGGTTTTACTCCATCTGGGGTCACCACATGGCCTAAATAGGCGACTTCTTTCTTTAGAAATTCTGATTTTTTTAACTGTATTTTAAAGTTTGATTCGCGCAGCCGTTGAAAAACAGATCTTAGGCGGTCAATGTGTTCTTGTAGTGACGTACTAAAAATAATTATGTCATCTTGATATACCAAGCACATTTCATTCTGGATGCCTCTTAAAACATTATCCATCACTCTTTGAAAAGTGGCGGGGGCGTTTTTTAAGCCAAACGGCATTCTCTGAAATTCAAAATGGCCGTTTTCTGTACTAAAGGCGGTTTTTTCGATATCTTTTTCTGACATCTCAATTTGGTGAAACCCACTTGCCAAATCTAAGGTTGAGAAATATTGACATTTTCCAAGTTTATCAAGGAGATAAGTGACGTTAGGAAGGGGATAACGGTCATCTACAGTTTTAGAGTTCAATGACCTGAAGTCAAGAACAGCTCTATACTGTTGTTCCCCTGAAGCGTCCATCTTTTTTGGGACCACCCATAATGGAGAGTTCCAAGGAGAGGTGCTGGGTCTAATAATTTTTTGATCAAGTAACTGTTTCATTTGTTTTTCTACTTCTTTTTTGTGAGCAAAAGGTAATGGATACGATTTTTTGTAGACTGGTATTTCATCGGTGGTCCGTATATTATGTTTTATTTTGTTAGTAAAAGTAAGTGGCGTATTTTCTTGATAAAACACATCTGAAAAGTTATTTATTAGTGTCAAAAGTAGATTTTTTTCCTCCGCATTTAAATGGTTTAAACGAAATTTTGAAAAGTCCAATTTTGTTTCATGCGTTTCAACAATATTATTAAAATTGATTTCTTCAATTTCTTTGCGGTTCCATTTTTCTACTTCAAATGGTAAAGAAAAATCCATAGTTACGCTTTCACATGTATTATTTAGGATTGTAGTCAAGGCAAAACCATTTTTAGCTGAGGTTAAACATTCTGGGATTTCGCAATTGTGTATTTTTTGATATGGGAGAATTATCTCACCATTTTTTACGTTTACAGGTACTCTTATTACCTGATGAACACGAGGTGGTATTGTAATACAATTATTTATTTGTGACTTGGTTTTATAAAATTGTAACTTGACCTTTGCATATGGTGTAGCGAGAATTCCAGAGTTAAAATCAAGATTAGCTTGCA
The DNA here is from genome assembly GCA_963576565.1 of Aspidapion aeneum. Classification (NCBI taxonomy): domain Eukaryota; kingdom Metazoa; phylum Arthropoda; class Insecta; order Coleoptera; family Brentidae; genus Aspidapion; species Aspidapion aeneum. Next base: position 57,976,584 of record OY755043.1, on the reverse strand, counting down.
AAATTTTCAGATTGTCAATCCCAATAAGGCCATTAAAAAAATCGTGAAATTTAAACAAAAAAAATTTTAGATTTTGGGCTTTTGGCAAATTAAATAATTTTGAGCAGGGCAGATGCGCACTAAACTGATGAGCGGACTTTTGAAATACTGTTGAGACTACAAAAGGATCTTTTTTTATGTGGTTCGGGTACAATTTTTTTGTTATATTTGGATCTAAAAATGACTTTGTCGAGCCGCTGTCGATTAGTATTTTTAGGTTGTGTTCCGGAAATACAATGTATGGTAGCTCACTGGAGCTATTCATATTAAAGGGTATTTCTTGCGGTGTTATAGTTTGGTGTCCCGACTGAGGACCTCTGTAAAATTTACGGCATCTAAATCGGTTTGCTCGTTTGCGTTGTATAGTAAAAAATCATTATCACTGGACTCGGATGTAAAGATTTGGCAATTATCCAAACGTTCCGAGAGGCAAAATTGATTATCCTCGGGGTAGTAACCGTTTTGTTGGTAATATTCATTGTAATACTGATCTGTAAAAGTTTGATCATATTGAGAAAGTTGGTTGGCTTCGGTATTATACATTTCTTCCACTTCCATTTTTTGCATTGGTGAAGTGCTTGGTTGGTAGTTATTATGTTTATAATAGCTGCTATTTGGCGTTATTTTTGAACTATTGCGCGTAGATATTGACATAGGTGTGGGCGGCGGTAAGGCTTTTTGGGGAATTTGTTGGGAGCGAACTATGTTTTGTGGCCTAAAAACTTGACTATTTGTAGCAAATCTTTGTTGTGGTCTGTACGCCGGTCGAGGATAAAAAGACTGAGGCCTAAATGTTATCGGCGGTTGTCTAAAAAAACGACTTGGTGCATAAGCATTAGATTGTATGGAACTTGGTCTAGGAGAGAAAAATCCTTGGGGCGTTTGAATGTGATTAAACGGAGGTTGAGGCAAAGACACGTTTTGTTTCAGATAGGAACTATTCATTTCATCGGTGACATATTGCAAAGCTGTTGTTAGATCGTGAGGCTTCATGGATCGGATGGCTCGTGCCAAATCTGTGTCAATTAAACCTGACAAAAATGTCTTAAGTGCAAGGTTTTTACAAAAATCAATTCGTGACTTTCTATTTTCTTCAGTGCCTATGTGGGTGTTTATGTACGAGGAGAGCAAATTAAGAGTGTGTAAAACCCTGTTATAAAATTGTGTGTAACTTTCATTTGAATCTTGTTTTAATGAGCATAGATCTTTTGTAAGAGCAACGTCGTCTCTTTGGTCCGCAAAATTTCGAATAAGGGTGTTTTTAATATCGGCCCAAGAAGTCGATGAATCAATATTTACGACAGTACTTGCTTCGCCGTCGAGTTTTCCTATTAACGAGTTCAACAAATAAATATTTTGAAAACATCCCGGGTCGGTTGTATTTAAAAATGTTTCTACAATTTTGTCACAAATACTGATATACCTATATAAATCATTCGGATTGCCGTCAAATTTGGGTACGCAATTGAGATATTCTGGTTTAAAACTCATTTTAGAATTTTCACTTTTTATCAAATTTGTCAGAAAGGTCTGGCTTTCTTTAGAAGCCGACAAAAAATCGAATTGCGGAGATTCGCGTGCCTGCAATGTTTGAGAAGGATTACTGAATGAAGAACTTTGCGCGTTTAAGTTTTGGGGGAGGTTGGTTTCAAGTCTTAAATTTTTGAGCCACTCAATTATATCTACTTGATCGTCGGAATCAGACATAAATTGCAACTTACATAAGCAGGTAAACAGCGAAGGTGGTCATTCCTCTATAAGAACAAAGTTCTGCTAGGCGATTTTGTCCTCACAAGAGTCCTTATCCTTGCGAAACTAGACGATGCTGTTCTAGTTCCCGATGATTGTGTTTCACAGGTCTTTGGTAGACTGGGATTTTCAATTTTGTAAAATCCACACTGCCAATCGCCAATCACCAAAAGTTATTGAAGCCGAATAAGCCGATCGCGATGCGTTTGAAACTTCGAACTCCGTTGACTGCGCCAATTAAGTAATCGAACAACCACTTCGAGTTTATGCTTTATAATAAATGTATATTTTATTGATGCGAGTACAATAATAGACTTAAGAATACTAAAGGTAAAAACGTTTACAACAAATGAAATGAAATGCAACTCCTCATCTCCGGTAGGTTTAGAGGTAGTCGGGTTTCTCTAGATGATTCCAGGTAAAGTCGACGTCGGTCGTATAACTCACGCGCCATATTTTCACATAAACTCTAATTTTTGAAATCTACCCCCACCCTGTTATTTGGTTTGTGTTTAGTGGATTTTGTTCATTTTTAAATGGGACCATCTCGACCCAAGACCCAGCCTAGGTAGCAAATTTCATTAAAATCGGCCAGGCGGTTTTTGAGTTATGCGCGTTGGTCGTTACAGACAGACATACAGACAGACAGACATACAGACAGACATACAGACAGACAGACAAACAGACGGCGCAACAAAAAAGTTTTAAAATCATCTGAAACGCAAAGATATTTAAAAAATTTTGAAATCGGAGCAACTTTTTGTATAGTATAGTATATGTGTGAGCTAAAAGGCGTTCTTGTATCTTAAACTGCAGAATAGCCCATGGAAATCGTACCAAAAAAAGGTTGTTGCCTTGCATGAAATGAGGTAGTTCTAATTTTTGGATATGTTGTATCTGATAAAGTGGTAATGACAAATCAAACGACCTCGAAAGCCCTCCGGATCATTATTAAATTCTACAAAAACTGCAAAATTTTCTTACTTTTTTCACGTTTTGTCAATTTTGACCAACAAGGACTAATGTTATGGCAAAAGTCATTATATACAATTTTAAAGCAAACAAAATTTAAAAACAACGAGATTAATTTGGTCCATGTATATGAAATAGTTTTTAAGATACAAAAATTTTATTATTTGCAAAATTTCTAAAAAAATTAAATTTTACGGTTTTTTTTTCAGTGTTTGTCAATATTAACCACTAAGGACCCATTTAACGACAAAAGTTGTTATATATAATATTAAGAAGGACTAATTTTTCAACAAAACGACACTAGTTTGGTTTCTTTATACCTAATAATTAGTACTGTATGGAAATTTACAGCTTTGTGAAAATAAAATAAATTCATTGTATTTAATTTAATCCCTTGCAAACATTTAAAAAAAATACTCTGCCAATCTATGGGCACCTAAGCTCACACTGGGTACTATAGTTATAGTGTATCTACGTGAAAGCTAATATAACTAAAAACTGAAGTATGTTTTATTGAACTCCAGACTCAATTACCTTTCGTTTGATACCACACAAGCCATGTTTTGACTTAAACTCTAATTTTTCAAATCTACCCCCACCCTTTTTTTTTAAACTAAAATGTATTTTGTTTAACTCCAGACTCAATTACCTTTCGTTTGATATCACACACGCCATATTTCCACTTAAACACTAATTTTTGGAATTAACCCCCCCCCCCCCCTTTTTTTTAAATAAACTAAAATGTATTTTGTTTAACTCCAGACTCAATTACCTTTCGTTTGATATCACACACGCCATATTTTTTCATAAACTCTAATTTTTGAAATCTACCCCCACCCTTTTATTTGGCTTGTGTTCGGTGGATTTTGTTCATTTTTAAATGGGACCATCTCGACCCAAAACCCAGCCTGGGTACCAAATTTCATTAAAATCGAGCAAGCGGTTTTTGAGTTATGCGCGTTGGTCGTTACAGACAGACATACAGACACACAGACAGACAGACAGACAGACAGACGGCGCAACAAAAAAGTGTCAAAATCATCTGAAACGCAAAGATATATAAAAATTTTTGAAATCGGAGCAACTTTTTTTTTCTCGAAAAAATTAGGATCACCATAGCTCACACTACTATAGTATAGTATATGTGTGAGCTAATACATAATTATTACAAAGTTAACAATTTTACTAGTATAAATTTTTCAAAAAAAATTATTAATTTCGAAACGTGGCAGTCACGCAAAATTTTAAATTTATATCACGTGTACAGTCGCCGCCTTTGTTTTAAGTAAAGACACTTGCCTACTCTGTTTCAATTGGAGAAAGAATGGTGACCGTTAACCCTCTTAATCTGTTCCACAGATTATGCATTTTGAAAAAGACTGACGAAGAAATTAGGGGATTTTTCCCACATGAATTATCAGCATTTTCTATGGCACTTTTTACCGAAGATGGAATTAGAAAAAGCACGAAGTAATTATTTTATACAGACCTCAATCCTATGAGTCTAGATGAAAAGCGGCAGAGGAAGGATACGTACGTAGTTGTAGATGGTGGACATCTGCTCCACAGAGTTGTTTGGCCTCGTGTCTTGTGGGAAAATCATCGCCAGGTATGTAAAATACTTGCAAGATCACTACGGGTCAAACATAACAGTAGTTTTCGATGGGTATCTATCTGACGCATCAGAAAAGAACACCAAGAGCTCTGAACGTCATCGTAGAGCTACAGCAACATCTTCTCCAGATGTTATCTTTGATTATCAGGATAAATTTCTAATAAACGACAATATCAAAAGAAAGAAATAAATAATTTACAAAGAGAAATTAATATTAAAGAAGACCAAATTGATGAAGCTTTCCAAAAAATAGAAAAACTTAGATTAGAGCACCAGGCATTAGAGGAGACACATAGAAAGACAAACTTATGGACAAATACATTAGAATTGGAATCTAATACACTGGGAAAAGAACTTAAAACCGCAAGAGTGCAAATTTCAAATCAAAAACAAAGAATAGAAGACCAAGAGCAACTTATTCAAGAACTAAATGAGGATTTGGGAAAATTAACCATTCAAGTGAATAATGCTAATGCGACAGAAAAGACTCTTTTTGATGAATTTTCCGACATTTCTATAGAGACAGATTTAAGTTCTGAAGAAGTTCCAAAACCTGACATAAATTATCAAATTTCAAAAGAAAATATCAATAAGAACCCAGTTAATCATCTACCCTCTAATGTGTGTTCTTATGAACAAATAAAAAATAACAAAGAAATAAATAAGATAACCAATGTTAAGAAATATAAAAACAAAATATTATTTATTTGCGACCAAACTGGGCGGGGTTTGGCTGATAGTCTTCAAAAAATTTTTGGCTCTACAGATTTTCAGAAAGAGTCTATAATTAAACCTTATGCGATGTTTGAGTCGGTGGTGGAAGATATTCATCTATTGGCAAAAAGGTTGACGGCAAATGACTATATAATTGTTATGGCTGGCTTAAATAATTCTTTGCAAGGTAAACATTTTAACTTCTCGAGCGCTTTTCAAAATTTAAAACATTGTTTGCATATTATTTTAATATTTTTATCGACTCCTTGTCAAAGATCTTATAACAGTTTAATTAGAAGTAGGTTGGAATATTGTAATATAATGCTTGGAAAATTGGTAGATAAGTTTAACAGATTCTCTAAAAATAAGATTTTATTCATAGATATTAATAAAAATAGACAAAAGATAAGTAATTTAAGTATCTCTAAACGAATAGAACAAATTTTAAATTCATCTACCTCTTTTTATAAAAACTTAATACATATAGAAACAGTTGACGATACAAGCAATTATGGGTCCCTCATGGTCTCTGAACCAAATAAAATTTCATTAATCGAAAATTTGTACATTGGGAAAACCACAAATTCAATTTCATCTTGCGAAATAGTAGAAAACCTTTTAGTAGAAAATTGCATTTTTCAAAATCAGGAATTTACAGAAGACACCTTGAACTTAACTTGTGAGCCAGTAGAAACCATTTCAATAGAAGATCGCATTTTTCAAGATCATGAATTTGTGGAAAAAACCTTGTCAAATGGGCAAACAGTAAATGTTCTAGAAGAAAGGCAACAAAAAATAATTTTTTAGTCAAAGAGGCAACAGAAACAGACTTAACCTAGTGTTTTTTAACATTCGTTCTATAAGATCTAAAACTGATGAATTAGTTTTATTTTTAGATAGCTTAGCTTTTCCTAAAGTGGTGATACTAGTGGAACATTGGTTGGAGTTTTATGAACCGATTTATATTGAGGGCTATACAATTGTATCACGATTCTCTCGAGAAAGTGATGCTCATGGAGGAACACTTATTTTGATACAAAAACAGTTTTTAGATGCTTTTAATTTTATTGAAATAACAAGATTTAATAATCTCTTGGAAGAGAGAATTTTTGAGTTTTCAATTATACATTGTCCTGTTTTAAATTTGTATATACTAGGTTTCTACAGGTCCCCAAGAGCGAATGTACATTGTTTTTTGCAGAGACTGGAAACGGTTTTATCAGGCTTATCTTCTAATGCTTCCATTATTGTCACTGGCGATTTTAATATAAATTTTTTAGAGGAAGGCTCTCCGCATGTTCAGTTTCTTACAAATCTATTTGACTCAAATGGCTTGCATATGCATGTTAAAAAACCCACAAGGATTACTCATCAATCATCGACATGCATTGATTATACTTTTTCCTCGTTTAATGATAGTCAAGTTGAGTGTACAGTGATGAGCGCTGGTATGTCATATCACGAGGCTGTATTTTGCTCCTTTCCAATAAATTCGACGATTAAAAAGAAAACTCGACGAGGTAGAATGCTTACAAAAAAGAGCTTTCGTAAATTTAATCTTTTATGTAACCAGACGGGCTGGCAGCAGGTATTGGAAAGCCAGGACGCACTTTGCCACTTCCATCTTTTAATTCAAAAAAAGTTTGAACTTTGCTTTCCAATTAAAAATATTAAGCAAAAAAACAAAAAGCCATGGGTCACAAATGGTCTAAAAACATCTAGTGAAAATATGCGATCATTACACTATATAAAAAAATTTGCTGGGGAGAATGAAGGTTTTCTTAGATATTATAAAAACTACCGAGGTATTTATAGAAGGACAACTAGGGACGCAAAAAGACTTTATTATCAAAAGAAAATCGACAATGCTTCAAATAAAAACAAAGAATCGTGGAAGATAGTTAACAAGCTCAAAGGTAAAAACTCAGTATCGTTTACTAGCAGTCTTAAAGCTGATGATTTAAATTCATTTTACTGTAATATAGCGCAAAGTCTCTCAAGTAAAATAGCACCAAGTATCGACCCTTTGAGCTATCTAACAAATGTCCATGTGCAGGATAGTTTTTTCTTGGCCACAACTTATATTGAGGAAATTAAAACCATATTTAAAAAATTAAAAAACAAAAAAGCGTCAGGGTGGGATAAAATGTCAATAAAAATTTTTGAAGCATTGCCGGACGTTGCACTTGAAAATTTGGCTAAAGCAATTAATTTATCTTTTTCTACCGGTAAATTTTCAGAAACACTCAAAAAAGCAGTTGTGGTTCCATTGTTTAAGGGGGGAGACCAACATAACCCATCAAATTTTCGACCGATTGCCTTATTGCCTACATTAGCTAAAATAGTCGAGAAACTGGTACAAATTCGCTTAACAGCTTTTTTAACTAAAAATAATCTGTTAAATAGTCACCAATTCGGCTTTCAGGCTGCAAAAAGTACCGACGACGCTATTTTTGGCTTTTTGGAAGACCTTTATGTTAAGCTTAACTCTGGTGAGAAGGCTGCTGCTATATTTTGTGATCTATCGAAAGCCTTTGATTGTGTGAATCACAGAATATTGCTGCAAAAACTGCAAAAATATGGAGTCAGAGGCATAGCTTTAGATTGGTTTCGCTCATATTTGTCTGGGAGACTTCAATCAGTTTTTTTTAATGAAGAAACTTCAATTGAACAAGAAGTTGATACAGGTGTTCCTCAGGGTTCAATTTTGGGCCCATTATTATTTTTGGTTTTTGTTAATGACCTACCAAACATTGACATTACGGGCAAAATAACAGCTTTTTGTGACGATAACACAGTTCTTTGGCACAATACTGATATAGACAGACTAAATATTGATGTTCAGAACGCTATTTGTAAAATAAAACAATGGTGTGACGCAAACTTTCTGTCCTTTAATATATCAAAAACACACATTTTAAATTTTAAATGTGATATAGGTGATATCACACTAGAAAATGAAGTTTTATCAAATCCAGAAATAAACAGATTTTTAGGTCTAACAATTGATCGATGTCTAAAGTTCGATAAGCATATTGCAAACCTTCAAAGTAAAATTGCTTCAAACTGCTATGCTGTGAGAGTGATTGGTGATAACCTTGGCTTGGATGTTGCCAAAAATGTTTATCACTCGTTGGTAGAATCGCATCTTCGATATGGCATTTGCTTTTGGGGATCCTGTTCGCAGTTTTTAATAAATTCAGTTTTTGTCCTCCAAAAAAGGGCAATAAGGAATTTGTGTGGAGTCAAAAAGCGCGTTTCTTGCAGGCCTCTTTTTTTGAGGCATAGAATTTTAACTTTGTGTTGTATTTTTATTTTAGAAACTGTATGTTTAATGTTTAAAAAGTATCGTCATGAATTATCATTACCTAGACAGTATAACACTCGTAATACTTTTACTCTTAATCTTCCTATACCTCGCTCAACTTTGGTTAAAAACTCATTTATTTACAATGGAAAAAAGCTTTTTAATCATTTGCCAGTTGAGTTTCGAGAAATAACAAATCTAGGGAAATTTAGAAGAAAAACAAAAGATTTTTTAGCGAGCAAAGCTTACTATACTTTGGAAGAATACTTTGCTGACTGAAACTATTTATTTTTATATTTAGGTTTATCTGACAAAATCTGACACAGATCGTGGGGTTTTGATTTTATTGAATGTAAATTTTGACGTCGTTTTGCTTTAATCAAGTTTTAGCTTTTTATTGTGTTTACCAATTTTTATCTATAGTTTTAAGTTTGACTTACTTTTTTTATTTAAATAATTTTAAATCAATAATTTTCATTGAATTTAAATTTTGGCGTCGTTATGTTTTAATCAAATTTTAGATTTTTCTTATTTTAACCGATTTTTATATAGTTTTAAGTTTGACTGTTTGACTTTTTTTTATTTAAATAATTTTAAATCAATAATAATTATTTAGTGTTCAATAGACTATAATTGGATAAATGAGGCTTTTGTCAATGTCTACTTTGGTAAACTGACTAATAAAGCCAATTTTTGTATTTGAACTTAAATAAAATTATGGCGTTAGCAATTAAAAGTAGGTACATCAAATGTTAGTTAAATTTATTTTTAAACTTTATTTAGTTTTTCTATTATTGTTATTTTGATAGGGATTAATGTATCTCCATAGTTTTAAAGCTTTTAGTTGGATATTTGTACTTTAGATAAGCAAGGCTTTGTCAATGTATACTATTGTATTCTGACTAATAAAGCTAATTTTGATTTGATTTGATTTGAACCAGGTTAGACTTATCGACGTGCTGAAAGTCCACATACACAGGAACAAAATTCTAACACCACAAGCAGATGAAGATAGTAACCGGTTAATAGTAACCACAACCATTTCCATGTCCTCTACCTACGATGTAGTCCAGATAGCCGACGAGGACATAGACCTGTTGGTCATATTTTGTGGTTTGTCACCAGATGTAGGAGATCACACCATTATATTTGAAAATCGTGAAAGAGAAAAAAACCCAAATATCATCTACTCATCAAATTCTTTAAAGCACCAAGAACAACCCGAAATGGTCCTGTTTCTTCACGCCTTCGGTGGTTGCGATACAAAATCAGCCCTTTGTAGACAAAGAAAACTTAGATTTCTGTCGATGCTAAAAAACAGCGCCGCCTTGAACCAAACGCTTCAGTGTTTCTTAGTTCCAACGCCACACCTGCGCAGGTCGCTGAAGCAGGAGAGAGATTTTCATTGTATGGAGGCAACAATAAATTGCAAAATCTCCTTCGCTTCCAGCTGTTTACAATGGCGGCAGGTAAGTCCAACCTGAACCTCGCCACGTTACCTCCAACCAGGGATGCTGCAAGATTCACTCTGTCTGCTCTACCACCAGGTAAAAAGATTATTTCGAGATCATTCATTTATCAGGATTATTTTTTAACTCCCGACGCGAATGTTGAGTTTTACTTGTTTGATTTTTCTGAAATATGGTTCTTAGTTCTGTTATTGGTTTCTTTTTGAATTGAAATGAATCCCCTCGATTGAGACTGGATGCGACGTACACAAGGCAACTGATGACGAAACCACCCCTGCTAAACATGATTTGCTACAACTGCAAAAAAGGTTGTACCAACAATTGCGGTTGTAGAAAAGCAGGACTTAAATGTTCAGCGGTTTATAGCCACTGTAGCACCTCCATAAACCTAGCAAGCCCACCTCAATAAAAATTTAAAAAATGTATTCCAGAATTATGTGCTTTTTATGTGCTAATTTCGTCCACTTTTTAAAATTTTTGTGCTCCTTTGGTTTCCACGGAAATTTAAAAAAATGATTGGCGTGCTAGGTTTATATAAACCTAGCAAGCCCATACAGAAATAATCAATATTTTTATAATATTTATATGCGAAAATTAAGTGCTTTTTATGTGCTCCCGTTTGCTAAAAACAAAATTTCATTTATCAAGTTTTTAAGCTTTTTTTAAAAAAAATGTGTGGGCTGGCTAGGTTTATATAAACCTAGCAAGCCCATACAGAAATAATCAATATTTTTATAATATTTATATGCGAAAATTAAGTGCTTTTTATGTGCTCCCGTTTGCTAAAAACAAAATTTCATTTATCAAGTTTTTAAGCTTTTTTTAAAAAAAATATGTGGGCTGGCTAGGTTTATATAAACCTAGCAAGCCCATACAGAAATAATCAATATTTTTATAATATTTATATGCGAAAATTAAGTGCTTTTTATGTGCTCCTGTTTGCTAAAAACAAAATTTCATTTATCAAGTTTTTAAGCTTTTTTTTAAAAAAAATGTGTGGGCTGGCCAGGTTTATATAAACCTAGCAAGCCCACCTCAATAAAAATAAATAAAATACATTCCAGAATTATGTGCTCTTTATGTGCTAATTTCGTCCACTTTTTAAAATTTTTGTGCTCCTTTGGTTTCCATGGAAATTTAAAAAAATTATTGACGTGCTAGCTTTATATAAAGCTAGCAAGCCAATGCAAAAATTATAAATATTTTTATGCCCACCTCAATAAAAATTTAAAAAATTTATTCCAGAATTATGTGCTCTTTATGTGCTAATTTCGTCCACTTTTTAAAATTTTTGTGCTCCTTTGGTTTCCACGGAAATTTAAAAAAATGATTGGCGTGTTAGCTTTATATAAAGTTAGCAAGCCCATACAGAAATAATCAATATTTTTATAATATTTATATGCGAAAATTAAGTGCTTTTTATGTGCTCCCGTTTGCTAAAAACAAAATTTCATTTATCAAGTTTTTAAGCCTTTTTTTAAAAAAAATGTGTGGGCTGGCTAGGTTTATATAAACCTAGCAAGCCCATACAGAAATAATTAATATTTTTATAATATTTATATGCGAAAATTAAGTGCTTTTTATGTGCTCGCGTTTGCTAAAAAGAAAATTTCATTTATCAAGTTTTTAAGCTTTTTTTTTAAAAAAATGTGTGGGCTGGCTAGGTTTATATAAACCTAGCAAGCCCACCTCAATAAAAATAAATAAAATACATTCCAGAATTATGTGCTATTTATGTGCTAATTTCGACCACTTTTTAAAATTTTTGTGCTTCTTTGGTTTCCACGGAAATTTAAAAAAATGATTGACGTGCTAGCTTTATATAAACCTAGCCAGCCCACACATTTTTTAAAAACAAAAGCTTAAAAACTTGATAAATAAAATTTTGTTTTTAGCAAACGGAAGCACATAAAAAGCACTTAATTTTCGCATATAAATATTATAAAAATATTGATTATTTCTGTATGGGCTTGCTAGGTTTATATAAACCTAGCCAGCCCACACATTTTTTTTAAAAAAAAGCTTAAAAACTTGATAAATGAAATTTTGTTTTTAGCAAACGGGAGCACATAAAAAGCACTTAATTTTCGCATATAAATATTATAAAAATATTGATTATTTCTATATGGGCTTGCTAGCTTTATATAAAGCTAGCACGCCAATCATTTTTTTAAATTTCCGTGGAAACCAAAGGAGCACAAAAATTTTAAAAAGTGGACGAAATTAGCACATAAAGAGCACATAATTCTGGAATAAATTTTTTAAATTTTTATTGAGGTGGGCATAAAAATATTTATAATTTTTGCATTGGCTTGCTAGCTTTATATAAAGCTAGCACGTCAATCATTTTTTTAAATTTCCGTGGTAACCAAAGGAGCACAAAAATTTTAAAAAGCGGACGAAATTAGCACATAAAGAGCACATAATTCTGGAATGTATTTTATTTATTTTTATTGAGGTGGGCTTGCTAGGTTTATATAAACCTAGCCAGCCCACACATTTTTTAAAAAAAAAAGCTTAAAAACTTGATAAATGAAATTTTGTTTTTAGCAAACGGGAGCACATAAAAAGCACTTAATTTTCGCATATAAATATTATAAAAATATTGATTATTTCTGTATGGGCTTGCTAGGTTTATATAAACCTAGCCAGCCCACACATTTTAAAAAAAAAAAAGCTTAAAAACTTGATAAATGAAATTTTGTTTTTAGCAAACGGGAGCACATAAAAAGCACTTAATTTTCGCATATAAATATTATAAAAATATTGATTATTTCTGTATGGGCTTGCTAGCTTTATATAAAGCTAGCACGCCAATCATTTTATTAAATTTCCGTGGAAACCAAAGGAGCACAAAAATTTTAAAAAGTGGACGAAATTAGCACATAAAGAGCACATAATTCTGGAATAAATTTTTTAAATTTTTATTGAGGTGGGCATAAAAATATTTATAATTTTTGCATTGGCTTGCTAGCTTTATATAAAGCTAGCACGTCAATCATTTTTTTAAATTTCCGTGGAAACCAAAGAAGCACAAAAATTTTAAAAAGTGGACGAAATTAGCACATAAAGAGCACATAATTCTGGAATGTATTTTATTTATTTTTATTGAGGTGGGCTTGTTAGGTTTATATAAACCTAGCTAGCCCACACATTTTTTTAAAAAAAAAGCTTAAAAACTTGATAAATTAAATTTTGTTTTCAGCAAACGGGAGCACATAAAAAGCACTTAATTTTCGCATATAAATATTATAAAATATTGATTATTTCTGTATGGGCTTGCTAGCTTTATATAAAGCTAGCACGCCAATCATTTTTTTAAATTTCCGTGGAAACCAAAGGAGCACAAAAATTTTTAAAAGTGGACGAAATTAGCACATAAAGAGCACATAATTCTGGAATAAATTTTTTAAATTTTTATTGAGGTGGGCATAAAAATATTTATAATTTTTGCATTGGCTTGCTAGCTTTATATAAAGCTAGCACGTCAATCATTTTTTTAAATTTCCGTGGAAACCAAAGGAGCACAAAAATTTTAAAAAGTGGACGAAATTAGCACATAAAGAGCACATAATTCTGGAATGTATTTTATTTATTTTTATTGAGGTGGGCTTGCTAGGTTTATATAAACATAGCCAGCCCACACATTTTTTTTAAAAAAAGGCTTAAAAACTTGATAAATGAAATTTTGTTTTTAGCAAACGGGAGCACATAAAAAGCACTTAATTTTCGCATATAAATATTATAAAAATATTGATTATTTCTGTATGGGCTTGCTAGCTTTTTATAAAGCTAGCACGCCAATCATTTTTTTAAATTTCCGTGGAAACCAAAGGAGTACAAAAATTTTAAAAAGTGGACGAAATTAGCACATAAAGAGCACATAATTCTGGAATAAATTTTTGAAATTTTTATTGAGGTGGGCATAAAAATATTTATAATTTTTGCATTGGCTTGCTAGCTTTATATAAAGCTAGCACGTCAATCATTTTTTTAAATTTCCGTGGAAACCAAAGGAGCACAAAAATTTTAAAAAGTGGACGAAATTAGCACATAAAGAGCACATAATTCTGGAATGTATTTTATTTATTTTTATTGAGGTGGGCTTGCTAGGTTTATATAAACCTATCCAGCCCACACATTTTTTTTAAAAAAAAGCTTAAAAACTTGATAAATGAAATTTTGTTTTGAGCAAACGGGAGCACTTAAAAAGCACTTAATTTTCGCATATAAATATTATAAAAATATTGATTATTTCTGTATGGGCTTGCTAGCTTTATATAAAGCTAGCACGCCAATCATTTTTTTAAATTTCCGTGGAAACCAAAGGAGCACAAAAATTTTAAAAAGTGGACGAAATTAGCACATAAAGAGCACATAATTCTGGAATAAATTTTTATTGAGGTGGGCATAAAAATATTTATAATTTTTGCATTGGCTTGCTAGCTTTATATAAAGCTAGCACGTCAATCATTTTTTTAAATTTCCGTGGTAACCAAAGGAGCACAAAAATTTTAAAAAGCGGACGAAATTAGCACATAAAGAGCACATAATTCTGGAATGTATTTTATTTATTTTTATTGAGGTGGGCTTGCTAGGTTTATATAAACCTAGCCAGCCCACACATTTAAAAAAAAAAAAAGCTTAAAAACTTGATAAATGAAATTTTGTTTTTAGCAAACGGGAGCACATAAAAAGCACTTAATTTTCGCATATAAATATTATAAAAATATTGATTATTTCTGTATGGGCTTGCTAGGTTTATATAAACCTAGCCAGCCCACACATTTTTTTTAAAAAAAAGCTTAAAAACTTGATAAATGAAATTTTGTTTTTAGCAAACGGGAGCACATAAAAAGCACTTAATTTTCGCATATAAATATTATAAAAATATTGATTATTTCTGTATGGGCTTGCTAGCTTTATATAAAGCTAGCACGCCAATCATTTTATTAAATTTCCGTGGAAACCAAAGGAGCACAAAAATTTTAAAAAGTGGACGAAATTAGCACATAAAGAGCACATAATTCTGGAATAAATTTTTTGAATTTTTATTGAGGTGGGCATAAAAATATTTATAATTTTTGCATTGGCTTGCTAGCTTTATATAAAGCTAGCACGTCAATCATTTTTTTAAATTTCCGTGGAAACCAAAGCACAAAAATTTTAAAAAGTGGACGAAATTAGCACATAAAGAGCACATAATTCTGGAATGTATTTTATTTATTTTTATTGAGGTGGGCTTGCTAGGTTTATATAAACCTAGCTAGCCCACACATTTTTTAAAAAAAAAAGCTTAAAAACTTGATAAATGAAATTTTGTTTTTAGCAAACGGGAGCACATAAAAAGCACTTAATTTTCGCATATAAATATTATAAAATATTGATTATTTCTGTATGGGCTTGCTAGCTTTATATAAAGCTAGCACGCCAATCATTTTTTTAAATTTCCGTGGAAACCAAAGGAGCACAAAAATTTTTAAAAGTGGACGAAATTAGCACATAAAGAGCACATAATTCTGGAATAAATTTTTTAAATTTTTATTGAGGTGGGCATAAAAATATTTATAATTTTTGCATTGGCTTGCTAGCTTTATATAAAGCTAGCACGTCAATCATTTTTTTAAATTTCCGTGGAAACCAAAGGAGCACAAAAATTTTAAAAAGTGGACGAAATTAGCACATAAAGAGCACATAATTCTGGAATGTATTTTATTTATTTTTATTGAGGTGGGCTTGCTAGGTTTATATAAACATAGCCAGCCCACACATTTTTTTTAAAAAAAGGCTTAAAAACTTGATAAATGAAATTTTGTTTTTAGCAAACGGGAGCACATAAAAAGCACTTAATTTTCGCATATAAATATTATAAAAATATTGATTATTTCTGTATGGGCTTGCTAGCTTTATATAAAGCTAGCACGCCAATCATTTTTTTAAATTTCCGTGGAAACCAAAGGAGTACAAAAATTTTAAAAAGTGGACGAAATTAGCACATAAAGAGCACATAATTCTGGAATAAATTTTTGAAATTTTTATTGAGGTGGGCATAAAAATATTTATAATTTTTGCATTGGCTTGCTAGCTTTATATAAAGCTAGCACGTCAATCATTTTTTTAAATTTCCGTGGAAATCAAAGGAGCACAAAAATTTTAAAAAGTGGACGAAATTAGCACATAAAGAGCACATAATTCTGGAATGTATTTTATTTATTTTTATTGAGGTGGGCTTGCTAGGTTTATATAAACCTAGCCAGCCCACACATTTTTAAAAAAAAAACTTAAAAACTTGATAAATGAAATTTTGTTTTTAGCAAACGGGAGCACATAAAAAGCACTTAATTTTCGCATATAAATATTATAAAAATATTGATTATTTCTGTATGGGCTTGCTAGGTTTATATAAACCTAGCCAGCCCACACATTTAAAAAAAAAAGCTTAAAAACTTGATAAATGAAATTTTGTTTTTAGCAAACGGGAGCACATAAAAAGCACTTAATTTTCGCATATAAATATTATAAAAATATTGATTATTTCTGTATGGGCTTGCTAGCTTTATATAAAGCTAGCACGCCAATCATTTTTTTAAATTTCCGTGGAAACCAAAGGAGCACAAAAATTTTAAAAAGTGGACGAAATTAGCACATAAAGAGCACATAATTCTGGAATAAATTTTTTAAATTTTTATTGAGGTGGGCATAAAAATATTTATAATTTTTGCATTGGCTTGCTAGCTTTATATAAAGCTAGCACGTCAATCATTTTTTTAAATTTCCGTGGAAACCAAAGAAGCACAAAAATTTTAAAAAGTGGACGAAATTAGCACATAAAGAGCACATAATTCTGGAATGTATTTTATTTATTTTTATTGAGGTGGGCTTGCTAGGTTTATATAAAGCTAGCACGTCAATCATTTTTTTAAATTTCCGTGGAAACCAAAGGAGCACAAAAATTTTAAAAAGTGGACGAAATTAGCACATAAAGAGCACATAATTCTGGAATGTATTTTATTTATTTTTATTGAGGTGGGCTTGCTAGGTTTATATAAACCTAGCCAGCCCACACATTTAAAAAAAAAAAAGCTTAAAAACTTGATAAATAAAATTTTGTTTTTAGCAAACGGGAGCACATAAAAAGCACTTAATTTTCGCATATAAATATTATAAAAATATTGATTATTTCTGTATGGGCTTGCTAGGTTTATATAAACCTAGCCAGCCCACACATTTTTTTTAAAAAAAAGCTTAAAAACTTGATAAATGAAATTTTGTTTTTAGCAAACGGGAGCACATAAAAAGCACTTAATTTTCGCATATAAATATTATAAAAATATTGAT
This sequence comes from Aspidapion aeneum, assembly GCA_963576565.1. Lineage (NCBI taxonomy): Eukaryota > Metazoa > Arthropoda > Insecta > Coleoptera > Brentidae > Aspidapion > Aspidapion aeneum. The sequence goes on along the minus strand of OY755043.1, from coordinate 57,959,381 downwards.
TATTTCTGTATGGGCTTGCTAGGTTTATATAAACCTAGCCAGCCCACACATTTTTTTTTAAAAAAAGCTTAAAAACTTGATAAATGAAATTTTGTTTTTAGCAAACGGGAGCACATAAAAAGCACTTAATTTTCGCATATAAATATTATAAAAATATTGATTATTTCTGTATGGGCTTGCTAGCTTTATATAAAGCTAGCACGCCAATCATTTTTTTAAATTTCCGTGGAAACCAAAGGAGCACAAAAATTTTAAAAAGTGGACGAAATTAGCACATAAAGAGCACATAATTCTGGAATGTATTTTATTTATTTTTATTGAGGTGGGCTTGCTAGGTTTATATAAACCTAGCCAGCCCACACATTTTCTTTAAAAAAAAAGGTTAAAAACTTGATAAATGGAATTTTGTTTTTAGCAAACGGGAGCACATAAAAAGCACTTAATTTTCGCATATAAATATTATAAAAATATTGATTATTTCTGTATGGGCTTGCTAGCTTTATATAAAGCTAGCACGCCAATCATTTTTTTAAATTTCCGTGGAAACCAAAGGAGCACAAAAATTTTAAAAAGTGGACGAAATTTGCACATAAAAAGCACATAATTCTGGAATACATTTTTTAAATTTTTATTGAGGTGGGCTTGCTAGGTTTATGGAGGTCACTGTAGCGGTCAATCTTGTGAAAACATAACAGACCTTGTATTTGACGATATTGACCATCATCAGATGACGATTTCGACCTGCCTGATCCGATTAATAAAGAAATACTACTGGAAGAAATACTACTGGAGCAAACTGCTTCAAAAAGAAGTGCTGTGGCTTTAGGGGATCAGCCTGGTCCATCAAACATGTACAAGATTTACTAGTATAAAATTCAGAAGAAAGTACAATAATACATGAGTACTGAATATTATATAATGAAGAACTTCATATTACTAAAAAAAAACCATGTTTTTATTTGCTATAATGGTTTTTTAAATAACTTATAATGCTTATTTCGTTAACAGTCGTAGTTTATTTTAAATCGCTTTTTAAAACATTTGCTTACTGACCTCATCAATTTTTGACACCTGTATCTCAAAAACTATTAGGTCTAAAAAAACAAAATTACTGTCGATTTATTGAAAAATTAGTCCTGAATATTATATATAACAATTTTTGCCGTAAACTGGGTCAATAGTGGTTATTATTGACAAACACTGAAAAAAAACTGTAAAATTTTCATTTTTTGGAAATTTTGCACAAGTTTAAATTACTGTATCTTAGAAACCATCTCACCTACAAATACTAAATTAATCTCGTTTTTTTTCGAATTTTATTTACTGTAAAATTGTATGAAACTTAAAAAAAGTGAGAAAATTTAGCGGTTTTAGTAGAATTTAATAATGATCCGGAGGGCTTTCGAGGTCGAAAACTTGGATTTGTCATTACCACTTCATCATATACAACATATCAAAAAATCAGAAATACCTCATTTCATGCAAGGTAAAATGTACCAATTCCATGGACTATAACTGGTATAACCAAAAGTTTGAGACTCCTACTTTTTACATGATTTTTTTAATATCACCTTGTATCTCTCAGCATATTACAAACCTACACTAACTTAAATGTTTGTGTCATAGCCTGTACCAAGCCGACAAATACAATAAATAATGTAAAAAAATAGTAAAAATGACAGCAAATTTGTTGTGGCCCAGTATACACGTTTAGAAAATGGTAATGATGTAGCACTTCCAATAAATGGTTTATAATAAAAAGTTACAAAAAAACTTTATTGTCTACTTCCTTTTTAACACTCTGTATAAAAAAAAATTATTTAAGAAAATGAAAGCTGTACTAGTATTGTTCTAAAGTGCTAACTTTGGGTTTTCCATAATGATTTGTAACATCGTCATAAAAAAAAACTATATAAAATGATCATAAAACATTTACTTATTTTTAAAAAGAGCCATGTATTTTTAACAGTTTAAACTAATTGTTATCTTCTTTTCACAAAATATAAACAAAATATAAGTACAGTCGAACCTCTATAACTCGAACCTGAAGGGACAACCAAAACAGTTCGAGTTATGGAGAGTTCGAGTTATAGAAACTCGAGTTACATAGGTTAAAATATATGTAAAAAATGCAGGGACCGCATAAAAGGTTCGAGTTATAGAGGGGTTCGAGTTATAGTGGTTCGAGCTAGAGAGGTTCGACTGTATCTTTTATTTGGTAGATAATTTTTGAAAATATCCTGGCGTCTAAAAAATCCACATACGTTTTCATCTTTTTAGATGTTTTTAATTTAGAATTATTAAATAAAACCCCACTCTACTCCGACCCTGTATATGTCACACCGGTCCAGCAATTTTTATTTTAAAGGGAAACAATTTGTTTATGTCCACGTTAAATTTTAATACCTTATCTTGCATAACTAAGCTCCTGGATTTTTTTTTTTCTACTTAATACCCACACCATAAATTGTTATTTTTTATTTCTTGGAAGAAAATAAAGCAATATAATTTTTTTATCACTTAAAATAAAATTGTATATGTCCTTATAATCGGTGCCAAGTTTCATAGCTCGAGCTTAACATTTGAATTTTATACAGAATTTTAAGGAGATAGATGCAATTAAAAATAAAACACCCTGTATCTTTGCACTGCACTGGGTTCGGGATAAGCACCACTTCGTGAAATAATACTATAGTGCCGTACTATAATCGTGCCAAGTTTACTTACGGTACGCAAAAATGCAGAAAAAAGTGGCTTATGCTCCGGACTACAAGAGATACATGTTCATTTAAAATAGAAATATTAGTAAAAAATAAAATAATCTGAAGCTTTAATTTAAATGAATGTACTTGCATATTTAAACGTAATTTTTAATTCTGATCAACTGACATTTTTCAATATTGAGAGTTCTTTAACCGAGCGAACACAGATTGTAAAATATGGCTCTAACTTTTCAACTGAATTAAGGGTGTTATCAGGAGTTCCGCAAGGCTCACACTCTAGTCTAATTCTTTTTAATCTATTTTTAATTGACCTTCCTGAGGTCATTGTCAACAGCAAAATTCTATGTTTTGCTGATGATGTCAAACTTTTTCGTTTAATTAAAACCCTCGTTGATTGTTTACTACTCCAGCAGGATATCGAAAACTTTTATTCCTGGTGTGCAATCAGATTTCTTTCTGCAGGACTCTCAGTCCACAGAGGTTCAATTATTTCATTGATGGCGAATTTATAAAAGTATGTGAGGAAATAAAAGATATGAGGGTATTTTTAGATAATAAACTAAGTTTCAATGTCCACGTTGAAAAAATTACATCCAAAGCCTTTGAAACATTGGGATATATTAAGAGGATATCAAGGGACTTTATTATAGTGTGTTCCATTCTGGAATATTGTGCAGTGGTATGGAGCCCTCATTATGAAACACATCTGGAAACACTAGAGAAAGTCCAAAAAAATTTTTTAGGTCTCTGGCTTATAGATGTGGATATACTAGGGAGGAATATTCATATAGTGAAACTTTATCTGCACTTAATCTGGAGCCCTTGCAACTAAAGCCGAGCTCAAACGACTCGTGTACTTGGCAAATACACAATTATTTGCGTACTTGGTAAGTATACGCAAGTAACAATTATTCGCCAAGTACACGAGTCGTTTGATCTATGGACGGCTATAGAAACGTATTGTATTGGCAAGTGTACGAATAATCGTGAGCCCTTTGACTCGGCCCATTTTTACCGACCACAAATGGAAAACCAACGAGTGACAAATAATTGTCCAAGTAACCCACTCACACGACATGGCAAGTATATGCAAGTAACAATTATTCGCCAAGTACACGAGTCGTTTGATCCCGGCTTCAGACACTATAAATCTGACTTAATATTTTTTTACAAGCTAATTAATGGGCATATAAACTGCTCTGACTTACTGGCTATGGTAGGTCTAAATACCCCTATCCGTCGTGAAAGATTCACTGAAGTTTTTCATTGTGAGTTTGTTTCACAGGACTAATTATGGTTCTAACGAACCAATTTCAAGAGTGCTTACAGAAGCAAACTTGGTATCAGGCTCTATAAACTTTTTTGGATCGAGTGTTAAGAGATTTAAGACTGAGTTTAAAAAAAGTCTAAGTATGGTGTTATCCAATTGTACAGTCAGGGACTTTTTAAATGGCCGCGCTCGAAATTAAAAAAATATTCCCATTTGAAATTTGGAAAACTTGTTTGAGCCAAAGCAAAAAAATTATGAACCTTGTCTCGGTCGGCATATTTAAAAATTACTTTTTTCTGATGTCTTTAAACGTTTAATTTTGACAGAAAAAAAATACAGCAGCAATTTTAAAAGTCCCTAACTGTACGTGCTACCTAACCTTTTTTTTGTGATGACATTGTGATTTTAATATGTTTTTTATCTATTTCTAGTTTTTTACTATTAGTAGTTTTTGTAATTTTTAAAAATGGCAAGTTCATAAAACAGAGTTAACCTTGACAGTGATTCAGTTTTTGCAGTGATTTTAAATGAGGACCACTCATTGCAAAAAAGACAGGTTTGTATCATTTTGTGTAACAGAGTGCACTTTTTATTTTGTGTTGTGCAAATAAAATATAACTTTTTCTGCCCCCGGCAAGCTAGCTTGCTGGCCAGTAACAAGAATTGTACAGTCAGACAAACAGTGTTAGGTATTTGCGAGGGGTGAACAGCTTACCCAAAATGTGTACACCGATTGTGAAAATCCACAATCTTTTGCTAAGATTGTGAGGGATTGTGGTAAGATTGTGAGAAATGTGTACACCGATTGTGAGAGCTGTTCACCCCTCGGGTATTTCATGATAAAATATGACATCATGAGGCTTCGCCCCCCCCCCCCAGAGGCCTCGGGCCCCTCCAAGACATTTCTGAGTGCGCCACTGATGTTTGTAGTAAAAAATTACTATAAAATCAAAAAAAAAAGACTGTCAAAGATATAATTTAAAAATAATCTGGTCCCCAAAGGTCACTCATCGTAAAGCAAGCTTTATAGGTAGCGAAGCCTGACAATGAATTTATATTATTTGGTTATTATTTTTGAAATGTTTTCCTCGGTTCGAATTGGTTGCTGGCTCGTTCTTATTTTAAAAATGTGGTTAAATCACAGTCTAAAGATCTATTTAATAATAACAGAGTTTCAAGATAGTTTGAAGCATAACTTTTTATTTTTAAAAACATACAGGGTGTTAAAGTTCAGTTTTTTATATATTCTCTTGTTTATAGTTTCTTGCAGTTTTTGAGATATTTCAAATTTGGGATGTGTATTAAGCTATAGACACTACACTATCAGACATGCCAAAAAATAGTAAAAATCTACAGAGTGATACTTTTCAGGGCTCATGTCGCCTTTTTCCCAGATTTTTTTTCCTTGTAAGCCACTGGTAGGCAGAACTAGGTAGTTAAGACAAGAAATAAAATCCTTGTTTTATTTGCAAACTTTTTTGTTTTCTACAATTTTTTTGCATCTTTAACTGTTTTAGAGAAAGTTGCTGTTTTACCAAAGGCTGCTATTATAAAATAAAAAATGTGCCAGTATGGCATCACAAGTATATCAAAATAAAATTAATTAAAACTTATTTGGCATGCCTAATATTGTAGTACCTATAAGTAAATATATGTGCCAAATTTGAGCTAAATATCTTAAAAACTGTAAGAGCTATAAAAAAACAAAATTTGAACACTCTGTATCTTGAAAACTAAGTGTTTGTGGACCTATGTTTATACGAACTTTTTGTATTGAAATCACTCAAGGAAATTAAGATTAAAATTATGTTATTGAATTTTAAAACACCCTGTATAGTTTAGACACCTTTGTACTGTGTAAAACAACATCTTTAAAATAAAACTGTGCTGCCAATGTGAAACCGAGGAAAACATGTCAAAAATATTAAACACAAAATAGAAAATCGTTTCCTATAAAGCTTACCTTTACAATGAGTGTCCCTACCCCAAACCCCCCTGATAGTCTAGCAGAATAAACCAAAACACATGACTTACAGTATTTACGGCAAAAAAAATCATAATATTTAAGATAATTTTGTTTCACCAAAATTTTTATAAAATTACAAAAGGAGTCTCTAACCTATAATTTAGTACTAATCTGATATACCCCCCCCCCCCGCCAGAATAAGCTAAAACACGCGATTTAAATTATACAGGGTGTCCCATAACTTAAGGGCCATAGTGCAGCAGGTGATAGAGGAGGTTATTTACGAGAAAAAAGTTTATATAACATGGGTGTCAACACACATCTTTTAAGATATAGGATGTTTAAAGTTAGAGGAGTGGGGGGAAAAGTGTTTTACAAAAAAAAGAAAATCTGTCAATGCCAGCTGAATACCCGGCTAATTGTTATTCAAAAATGTGGTATTCCTTTTTTTGATAAAATTACAAGTTAAGGAGATACAGGGCTGTCAAAATAACCTTCAAAAACATAATATTTTGTAAAAAATTTTTTGCTTACTCTTTCTTTTAAAAAAATCAATAAAATTTTATTATTATATCTTGCTAGACTTGTTTTTAGTAACAAAAAATATAAAAAAAACATTGCGTTTAATATGGCATTTATAAAAGTTTATACCAAAAAAATTATTTTTTCTGAAAAAAATTGACCGCCTAATTTTTTTCAAAATAATTTTTATTTCAATTTATTGCTCTTATTCTATTACAACACTCTGCCCAATTTCATATTTTTAATGCGTTTTTTTAAAACGTTATCAAAAAAGTTTAAAAAATCGCCAACTTTGATGCTCTGTATCTCGACAAAGAAAGAGTTTTAACCCATGCATTATAGGAACTTTTTTTATCAGACATGACCTCCTCTATCACCTGTTGGCCTATAGCGCCTAAGTTATGGGACACCCTGTATACAAAAAAATCACAAATAATTGAAGACAATTTTGTTTCACCAAAAACTTTTATCACAGATCACCTTTGTTAAGGTGATCCGTGCTTTTCTAAAATCAAAACAGAGAGATAAATATAATTTAATTTGTAAAAAATAATTATTATGTTGAAAATGAAGAAAAGGTGTCAATATTTTGTGTATAAACAAGTGTATAACTCTCTCAGTTTGTGATATTTTTTTAGAGAAGCAACTTTAAGACCCAAAGACTACATTCTTTAAAATCAGAGGACCAGAAGTACACAATTTATGAATCAACAACACCAGAGGGCTATAAGCATGTTCCTAACTTGCATTCCAATCCTTTAAGACATAAAAAAGCTATAAGGTTGGTGTATTAAACTTTTTCATTAACATAATTGAGAACAATATTTATTTGATTTTGTACATAAGAAAAAGTGACTTGGACTGTTATATAAATAATGTTAGGAAATTATGTAAAACAAAAATTTAGGATTTTTGACCACCCCCTTTATAAGATATTTTAAGAAAAAACAAACCCCCTTTGAGTGTTATGTAAATGTGTGTATGTGTATAAACAAGTATATAACTCTGTTCAGTTTAGGTGTTTTTCTTTTTAGAAAATCAACTTTAAGACCCAAAGAGAACATTCTTTAAAATAAGAGGATCAAAAGTGCACTGCACATATGTCACCACCAGTGGGCTTGTAGTCCAATTATTAGAGATATATATCAAAGCTGTGTTAGTGCAAAAAATACGAAAGTTTGGAAACACGTTTAGAAGGTTGGTAATCTTACTACTCCTGTAAGTTTCTGACCTCGAGCGGCTGCCATCTTAAAAATATGATGCCTTAAATGGTTGCGGTAGGATTTATAGGAAAAAGTTTTAAGTTTTTTATAGTTTTGCAAAAATATTTAAAAGCATAAAATAAAACTGAATGAATTACCTATGAAATACTTATTATTAGAAGTTGACTGGCTAGTGCCTGTGCAGAGATGCAAACCCTAAATTGTTAGCAATATGCGCATTTCCTTTATGTACTATCACATTATATTCCAAATAAACAGACAATATTAGATTTTACCTAAATTTCTCAGAAACTAAGTATTTTAGAGCAAATGCGAATTTTTATTTATTTATTGCAAAAACCACAATTATCTTTTAAACAATTAATTTAAATAAGGCCAAGTTTCTGATTACCTGGCACTATTTTAATTGGCGTCTCTAAATTGGTAATATTTCAAAGAACAAGAAAAAAATGTATAGGTTTTATTAAATTTTCTGAAACACTTTTGTAAAAAATATAATTTTGTTGTAAAAAATGTATCACAAAGTGGTATTAAATAATAATATTGCCAATAAAGTTATTTATTATTATAAACTGAAATTATTACGTAACCTTGACTCAAATTCATGGTGGCACTCCATTGCCATCCTTAAATTGGGGTCCTTTGTAATCTTAAAAATAGTACCAGTTTACAGACCCCTAAAGTGTGTAAAGGACTATGTTTGCCGGCATAGGTTTTAGTTTTAAGGAAAATTAAATTAAAAATTCATTACCAGAATAGTTATGTATAGAATTTAAATACTAACCACAGCGAAGTTAAGTGCGACTTTGTATCTGGAGACCGCCCCCCAGCATGCGATTGGTTAATCAATAATTTGGTTGGCCGCGATTGATTTGCCTTTACAAGGTATTTGAACAGAACCAATCGCGTGCTGAAGGGACTCTCTACAGCAAATATTGTAAAATAGTTACAAATATTTCAAAAATCGATAGAATGTGATAATAACATAACAGTCATAAGACTTAGAGTACATACAAGTTCTTTATCACCAAAGAGTTTTTAAGATGGTGTAAGATAAGAGTTGTTAAAAAAACTGATTTAAGGCGATATTTTTTCAAAGTGATGGCAGTAAAAAACTTCGGGCATTATATATCACACTCTATTTGGAAATAAGTAAACAATTTTTACGAATTAAATGTGTGTTATTCTAAAAAAATGCATATTTTGACTATAATAATATAATCAGTTTTCTATTTATTAATGAGCAAAGAATAAAGCCTTATAATACTTTATTTTTTGGAATTGTTGGACAAACCCTTGTAAATCTTGGTAGACCCCTCGTAAAACTGAAATGGTCCCCTTGTACTCTACTCCATTAGGGTCCCAGTCTGACACTGGCCTTTAGTAATGAGTTTTAAAAAAAACCAGTGACTCTTTTTCAAATGCTGGTGAGAGTTTTTTAGTTTTTATTGTTAAGATTAACGAAAGTGACATTACTGATTCGAACCCCATAAAAAGCAGACTCGTTACCAGTAACCATATTTATGCTCTTAGTTGTTTTTTGTACATAATATTTTAGTTCCTTATATATGAGAGTTAAGCTAAAAACTGCGTTGAATTAGAGAAGCAACACACATTTTTCGGAGGGGAATAATTTATTTATGTATATAAATGTATAGTTTTTTTGCTACTAAGCAAACTCATTACCAGTACCCTATTTATGATCTTACTTATTTTTTGTACATAAAAGGGACTTATTACAATAAAGCCAGGTACAAATTGTGTCGGGCACTATTCTGACATTTTCCCATTATAACAACAGCTATCTTCTTTCAAAATTAGGACTTTGTGTATTATAAGAGCCGGAATTAATAGTGACGCCACTATTAATGGAAAATAAATGACTAGATTTATAAATTCGACATTGGTATGTCAATTTTAAAAGATCAACTGTCAGTTTTCAATGGGAAACTGTCAGAATAGTGCCTGGCACAATTTGTGCCCGGCTTTATTGCAATAAGTCCCTACTACTTTCGTTCAAGCCTTATATATGAGATTTGAGCTAAAAACTGCATTGAATTAGAGATGCAACATACTCTCCTGAACATTTCCAGAGGGTAAACCACCCCCACCCTGGCAAGGTTGATTGTTCCCTCTTAACAGTTTTTTGCTAATAACTCGAAAACTGTCGTACAAGTGTTAGTTTTTCTTGTGGTATTTTTTATCCTTCACACATTGTTTTTCCCAAAAATGTACCCCACTGCTTCCAGGGATGGCCATGTACATCATTGGAAAGGATGTTTTGTCGAAAAATGATTTCAAAAATATTTTTTTTTTAAATTTGAGTTTTCCAGTTATTAACAAAAAACTGTCAAGAGGCACATTTAAGTCGGGAGCCACCCCCGTCAGGGTTACATAACACTAAGAGTGTTGCTACTCTCATTAACTATAGTACATATTATCTAATACTCTATTCGCTTAGCAATATGAAGAACAGGATAATTTTGGAAAATTCACAACTTTTTTATTGCTTAATTTAAATTTTGTTTTATTTGGATTATAGTGCACTTTTATAAAAACTATTAATCACATGCATTTTTATTGTTTCTGTTTAAAAAAAAATTAATTCCTCAACATCATGTCTTTTTTTCGTGTTGTTTGCGTTTTATAGAGAAACTGCTGATTTTACAAAAAAATCACAAGATACAAAAAAGATGTGTATTAAAAAGTTTTTTTCACATTTTCACCATGAGTAAAACTTGTCGAGGTATGCTCAAAAAACTACGAAATTGGAGTGTACCTGTAGACACCAAAATTTCACATTTTCATGAGTTTCAAAAGTGGAAAAAATGCTTCAAAAAGCAAAAGGCTCTACCATTTTAAATAACGTTATCTAAGTTTTTATTTTTTGTAGTCTATATTCTGTCAAATATGACGGCTTACATAATGACCGACCCACGATTTTGCACCAATGTCTTCCCGACTATTTTTTATACCCTACGGCAACATCTAGGAACCCAAAGGACACATTGGTGGAAAGGTAATTTAAAGCTTTACAAAAAGCTACCAAACCATTTTGCTATTAAAATGACAGCTTTCGTCAAAAATCTAAAAAATCTGTTCACAAATAACAAAGTTATGAATTTTCCAAAATTGTTGTTTTTTTCATTTTTGAGATGTTTCTTGTATTTGGCATGAGTTTGACATATGTCGAATAAGTCGAATGGCGTTCCAAAAAGCAAAGGCTTTTGGCGTCTGTCATCAAATTTGCATTTACACGTTAAAATAACAGAGGTCACGAACCGACTAGATAGTGATATGATGATATGAAGTTTTTTAGATTTTTGACCAAATTTGTAATTTTAAGAGAAAAATTGTTTAGTAGTTTTTTGTAGAGCTTTAAATTACCTTTCCACCGATGTTCCTTTTAGGTTTATAGAGGTAAAAATTAGTCGGGAAAACATTGGTTCAAAATCGTAGGTAGGACGACATATCATATTTGACAGAATATAGACTAAATAAATTATAAATTAGCTTACGTTATTTTTTAATTCTTAAAGCATTTTTTCCCTCTTGAACATTTTATGAAAAAGTAAAATTTTGGTGTCTAGGGGTACCCTCAGGCCAACTTCGTAGTTTTTTGAGCATACCTCGAAAATTTTCTAACTGTGGATACAGCTTGTCAGGAAACAATTTTTTTGTATCTTGTGATTTTTTTTTGTAAAATCAGCAGTTTTTCTATAAAACGCAAAAAACACAAAAAAAACATGATGTTGAGGAATATATTTTTTTTGAGACACAAAAACATTAAAAATGCAAGTGATTAATAGTTTTTATAAAAATGCAATATACTCCAAATAAGATAAATAAAATTAAAAAAAAAATTAGGTTAAGAAATAAAAAGAATTGTAAATTTACCAAAATTCTTCTATTTTTCACTTTTGAGCTGCCATATTGTATTTTGTCATAAGTTCGACAGACGTCCAATAAGTGTAATTGTATTCCCAAATGTAAGGGCTTTCAACCCCTCATCAAAAGTGCATGAAGGCCTCTAAGCGAATAGAGTCCAAACTATTATAAAAGTTGGCGAGTTCCTATAGTAAAAAATACTTAACTTTTTTTAAATGCTATATTGTGTTAATAGATATTTTATTTTATTTTCTTTTTTAAGTATTAACTTTTTAATTATTCTCTATTTTAAACTTAAAAGTAAAAAAAACATATGTAGGTATGTGACTTTTTATTTGTTTTGTCACAGATTATTTTATTTTTAGTATTATTATTATGCTTTTGGTAAATGGTATCTTTTTATTTTGCAGCTGTTGTGTTATCTTTATTATTTAATAATGTTATTATTCTTATATTTACAACTTCTTACTTAATTTAGATAAATATTGTATTGTATTAGTTGTTTTTGACTAAATAAACGATAGTGATCCTACTTAAAGCGTTCGTTCGTAAGCCCGCCCATTTCCCTACCTAAATGAATAAAGTTGAATCTGTATTTTATGAAATTTGATCTGGTTTTGGTTGTTTGATATCTCAGATAGAAATTTTAAAATTAATAACAAATTTAGAAATTATATTATTTTATTATTTTTTAAAAACTGTTTATAACTTTCACCATACAAAGAATAAATGTAATATCCTACTAACTAATATACTACTAACATCTATCCAAACGGCCACAAAGTTGCTAAAAATAATAATATTATGTTGAGATATTCAAATATTATTTTTGCTAAGACTTATAGTCCAGTCATTATAGAATTTTAGCTTGCAAAACGTGGTGTAGTCGCGATTTTGACATATGTTGTTCACATTGGAGTCCTAAAAAAATTGAGGTATTTATTATTATTAATTATTTAGTTACTGTGCATTTTAGAAAAATAATAGTTGATGACAAAATAGATGATAACAAAAGTTCCTATAAAAGCGTTTGTATACGTATTTTCGTCAGACGAATGGTTTTCGAGTTATGAGGCTAAACATTTCGCCGCCAATATGGATATTGACCAATTTTCTTTTTTAGTGGCCTTTATCTTAAAAACTGCTTAATTTTGAGAAAAATATGAAATAAAGACTAACTAAATCTGGTTATTACCCTTGCTGAGATATGAACTCTGAAGTGTTAGCGGTACACCCGTTTCCCAAGTATATGCAAAATAAACCGAACTTATTAAGTTTTATCTCATTTTCGTAAAAGGTAAGCATTTAACTGAAAATATGTAAGCAACTTTTTTGTAGAAAATTAAATTATCTTTTAAACGGTGTACCACTTAATATGCCATCCCAAAAATGGGGTTATTTTTAAGTCATGAAAAAAAAAATGTTTTTTTTAGGTTTAATTCAGGTTTCAAGAAAACCAAGCATTTTTGGGAAAAATTTTATTAAAAACTAAGTTTATCGAAAAGTTTAGTTTTACTCTGTATTATTAAAAATAAAATTATTTTTAAAACAATATGAATTTAGTGGGTTTTTGTAATCGGGGAACCCTGGGGTATTAACGGTTGCCCTAATGTTATAAATATACACACTGTTCGAAAGAAAATTTAATTGTCTATAGTACAAAGTAAAACTTTTTGCCGATAGAGCTTGCTTTAAAAAAAAAATTGATAAAACACATGATAATTTTTTTTTATTAAAAAAAACCAAATATGCGTATGTTTCTTAAGTTTCCTCCGTTAACAGAAACTACTAGATATATATTTAAAGATAATTTTATTTTCAACAATATAGAGTAAAACGGAAATTTTTAAAAAGCTTAGTTTTTAAGAAAATTAATTAAAACAAAAAGAAAATTTAAAAAAAAAAATAACCTTTATATGCGGACGCCTCTCAAGGAATAATAGGGTGAGTAATAGCTTTCACACCACTTTGTGGTACGCTGTTTAAAAGTACAATTTATTTTTTCTGAAAAGGGTGTTTTTTTCCTAAAATGTTTTTAGATGTCAGTTAAGTGCTAATCGTGGAATTGGCCCATCTAAGTGATACATTGTTTGAAAGATAATTTAGTTTCCTACAATAAACTTTATTACATATTTTCTGTAAAATGCTTACCTTTTGAGAAAATGACAAATATTAATGATTTAGGGGTTTATTTTGCATACACTATGGAAATACATAGAAAACGAGTGTACTGCTACCACATCAAGGTTCGTATCTCGGCAAGGGTACTACCCAGGCCATTCAGTAATGTCTCCTTTTATATGCCATTAATTAATCTTTATTTTATACAAAAATTGGCTAACATACAAAATTGCGGCGCAGTGTTTAGCCTCATAACTCGAAAACCATTTGTCTGTCGAAAAAGTGTATATAAGGGCTTTTGTAGAAAATTTTATTGTCTTCGACTTTTGTTTAAAACTAATTTTTTTCTAGAATGTACCGGAAAAAGGTAATTTTTAAACAATCATTTTTGTTCACACTAAATCCGAGATGAAGGGGAGAGCCGCCCCCCTACGCCAAGGTGAAGAACTTAATTTTTTTATAAGGCGTCCAATGTAAACATATGTCAAAATCGTCCCCACACCAACTTTTATGCTCTAATGACTGGCCTATTAGTGCAAATTATTTTTTTATTATGACATGGCTACTGGTATTATTGCCAAGAGTTTTGGCAAAAAATAAATACCTTGTACCTTTTGACATGGGAAATGCCTTAAATTTTTGTACTTTTAATCCTAGAAGGATTAAAAACTTTAAATAAAAGTGACACTTCTTATCCCGAGACAAAAATTTTGTACCACGAGCGTAGCCATGTCTAGCCATTACTTTTCATTCTGAGGATTTTAAGTGGAAAAGTGCACTTTGTAAAGGTGCAAAAAATGTAGTAACTAAAAATGATGTTACCCATTGGGTCACTTCAAATTAAATCTTGAAAATTTTTGGCCCAGTAGTTTATTTTTAAAATAATTTTTAAAAATTAAAAGATTACCAAGTTTTGCTCCTACATAGGTAAAGAAAAATAGGAATATCTAAAAAACTACTTTACAGCAATCTATGAGTCATACCTTGTCAAAAAGGTATTTGAAAGACCTTTTAAATAATGTGTCACATGACACATTTTAAAAATAAAAACAAACAACCGAACCGGGCCCCTCCAAGCCTCCGGGCCCCCCCAAGCCTTAGATTTTTTAACATATTTTCCACATATTTCATGAAAAACCACACAAAAAATAGCTTAAAATTCGACATCATAAGGCTTCGCCTCCCCCTCTACGAGGTCTCGGGACCCCCCAAGACATATTCGTGGGTCCGTCACTGGGTGTAGGCTAAAGTACATGAAGACTTTAAAAAAGCTGAATCCCCTGAGCTGGGCAGGTTTTAATTTTTACTTTTTTTACAAAACCAAAGAGAAAGTTTTAAATATTACCAATACCGTACTAGACGAATTTATTTCAGCGCCATCTACCCTTCACTGTTGCGAAGCTTGCCAGTTGCCACTCTATATGGGTCATATACTCATTGATATTACAAAAATCATTTTTTATTCAATATTCAAATTATTTTAGACAAATGAAGTAAATGTGAGTTTTTTGCACCCAAACGGGTCAGCCCCCTCTTTTTATTACCCTAAACCTAAAGCAGATATTTTAATTATTGAAAGAAAAATGATTTTAAGAAAAGTTTAACCCATTACCGCTACAGGTTAGACCTACAAATTTTGGAAATAAAAATAATTTAAAAAATATTTAATTTACTTGAAATTTTGAGAGGCGTGCTTATTACTTATAAAATATTATTTTTTCCTATATTATAGCTTTATCTTTGATTCTTATATGTTTTACTTGAAAAAGCTACCATTTTTTGCATGTTGAATATTGTTTTATTTTTTCATATGGAAACCATCATTTCTCCATCTTGAAATTTGGTGAGTGTCTTAGTAAAACATTGTAAAAAAATTATATATTTTAAAAAAAAATTAAAAATGGTATTTTTCTAAAAAAATCAAATTTTTTTAAAATTTTAAAAAATATATATTTATTTTTAAAATGTGTCATGCTATACATCATTTAAAAGGTCTTTGAAAGGGGAAATGGCATAGATGCTAATATTAAAATTTGTATATAGAAGTTACTAGGATTAATTATCTATAGGTACGAATTTTAATTTGAACCCCTCAACCTCCCAGGGGACTTATTATACTAAGTGATTGGAAATAGTTTTTGTATATAAGAACAAAACTTCATAAAAAGTTTAAAAAAAGTATAAACCAAAATACCTTAACGATTAATTTTTATTACTGATTGATAAAATCTACCTTTTTTTCCTGCTTAAACCAGTCCAGTTAATCTATAGTATCATGTAAATGTTCCAGTTGCTAAAGTATGTATGAGTTTAGTGGTTTTCCAGCCTTTTTTGTCCAAATGCTCATCAAAGTTTTGTCAATACATGTTTTTATCTTCCCTAAATTCAGTAGATTTCTTTTTAGTATTTATGTCACATATATCAGGAAACTGTGCCGGAAACCCTAAAAGCATAAAATAGTGGATTTTTATAAAACTATACTTTTGTACATAACAAAAAGAGAAAAATGAACATAGTTCTTATAACATTGCGGTAAGTATAATTTAAAATAAGTAAGAATAAAATTAGTTATATTATGTAAGTTATACATTATTAGGCAAAAACCTAGAAACAAATTTTGTTTCCTAGTTTTGAATGTGTATATAATAAAATGGATGAAAATATTCCAAGTAAGAACTTTTACATTGAGGCCATCAAAATAATAATTAGTCTTTGTGAAACATAATATGGGAATACATAAACTACCACAGCGATTGAAGAAAAGCTTTGTTCTCTGGAATACATCCAAACAATTAATAAGAACCTTTTCACTGAAGCCATCAAAATAATAATTTAGTCTAAGCTTTTCACTAAACGAAAACTTGAGCATATAATATGTATTGTCTCTGTAGTATGATTATCAAGGGCGGATCCAGAGGTGCTTCGCGGGTGGGGCACTTTAGGTGACATTCTCTCTTGGTAAAAAACGGTATATATTTTTTTAAGCAGCATTTTATTAAATTAGTCAGAACTAAAAAATACAATATTCAATAGACACTTTCATGGGGGGGGGGCAAGTGCCCCTAGTGCCCCCCCCCTGGATCCGCCACTGATGATTATGTATTTTTTATTATTTTCTAGATTATATTGATAGCCTCAGTATGTAAGTATTTACGCCTTATGCCTGATTTACTCAACAATGTAAGGGACCATTTTTAAATTATGTAATGCCAAAGGGAGGGAGGTTTAACCTTGTGTTACACTAAATGTTTTTTTAATGTATTTTATACCAAGATGCCTTATTCATTATCAGGGGAAGGAGGTCGAAAATATTGCATTTTTGAGTTAAATAATTTAAGAATGTGCCCTAATTTAAGCGCTTTCATGTTTTTACCAGTGAACTTCCAGGGCTCTCAACAGATAAACAGCAAAATAATATGAAAAATATGAACTTTTTTAAATAAAATTATGAAAAATATGAAATTAAAAAAACAAAATATGAAGGAAATATGAATAAAAAATAAAGTTTTTTTTGGGTCCTCTACCAAATAAATGGCTTGTTAGGTCAAACCCAAAAAAATATATATTTCTTAATTTTATTTATTAAGAAAAGTATTATGAAACATTTTCAAGTTGAATTGGGCCTGGATGGGGTATGGCCAAACAAGGCACATTTTTTAAAGCATATTTTACAACAAGGTAAGTATAAGGTGTTTTCGTATTTTTAAACCAAGGTTTACTGGAATTATTCAAAGAAATAGAAAAAAATTATAAATGCAGAAGTTTAGGCTTTATCCTATACGATCAAAAAAGTTATAAAAAACCACAAACATTGTAAATCTCTTAAGGAACATCCCACAAATGAATGATTTAACTTAAAAAAAATAGATATTTTCTTTCTAAACTCAAAAATATATGATAAACTGCCATTTGGTCAAGCCACTGTTAAAATATTAGCATCTACAATTTCTAGCAGTTTGGGATGTACTCTACATTTCTTGAAAATAGGTGCCCTATTTTTTATCTCTTGAAATAAGTGCAGTAGACCTTTTTGGAAATTTATCGAAACACCCTGTACGTCTCAACTAAACTCAACTCAACTTTATTGCCATAAATCATATAAAAATACAAACAGCAACATCAAACTTAAAATAGGTATTTAAGTAAAAAAACTTCATAAATATAAAAGTGAGGGGGTGGTTGCATGCACTTGACTTTGAATGCAAACAAGGATTTTTGTACTTCGTGCAAACTTTATTCAAAAATTCTTGGCAAAGCGCTTTCGGTCTATACGACCATCATCAGTGCCTTAACTGTAAGAGAACAAAACATGTTATTAAAATTAAGTCAAAACGGAAAATTATGGTATTACTTACAGCTAGTTAAAATCTTAAAATCTGGTTCTTCAGTCTATGGTTGGACATCACAGGACAGCACAATTTTAAAAAACTTACAAACTACTTAAAATATTTAAAAAAATTTCAGGTACATTTTACAGTTATAGTACTATTATATTATTCTTTATTTAAAATTGACTAGTAAAATAATGACTTTTTGTTTATTGCGTCGTAATTCTTTTCGAGGTTATAGTATTGTTTATCATGACGTAGCTTTCGATGAAGATATTTTAAAAAGGCTTTCATTGAAGGGGTTTTTTAAATTCTGGTGAAGGATTACTTAAGCATGTTTTATGTTGGAATATAATGCATAAGGATATTTTAGAGTGTTGGGTGTGTGTAAAACTCGAATGGTGTGAAATGGAATTTTGTGTGTCTGTGTGAATGAGTATTAGTGAGAGAGTAATTTTTTATATGGATGTTAGTCTCAGTCTCACCTGGCTGTTATTTGACTCTAGAGTGTTCCTGTAAGGGGTTCTGGGTCTATCAGTCTTCTGTGGAGAGGGATGAAGCTTCTTCTGAGGGTTGCCTGCTTGTTTAGACAATTATTTGGGGTTTTATTTAGTTCACTGCTTATTTCGACATCTTCGGTGTAAATCTAATCTTGTGAAGTTTTTACTTGTGATGTGGTGAAGGATTTTTGAGTTGGTTTTTGGGCTGAAAGAGTGTTTGGTAGTGTGAATGTGATTGCCAAAGGCTGATTTGTCTGGAGTTTTTATGTGCGCTTTGTTCCTGCTGGTCCGGCCAATGTATGCAGCTTGGCATGTGCCACATTCTAGTTGGTAGATTCCACTTTTCTTCAGTTTTTCTTTTTTATCCTTGGTGATAGACAATAATTTTCCAAGATTTTTAAAGGCACTGATGATGGTCATATAGACCGAAAGCGCTTTGCCAAGAATTTTTGAATAAATTTTGAACGAAGTACAAAAAGCCTTGTTTGCATTAATAAATATAGTTAACATATTAATAAATAGCAAACATACAGGCACACATACATAAATACACTTTTAAGATTTTATAAGTTAATCCAAAGAAACTCTTGAAAATTAAAACTATAGTAGCACTTTTTTAGAAGAAAAGCTGTAGCTGCTGTTTTAAACTTTTCTAAATTTTCAATTTGCTTGATTGCATTTGGAAGTATTTCAAAAGCTTTTATTGCACTATAGTGAGGTGATTTTTCAAAAAACGATGATCAATGTACTGGTAGAACAAGTTCTTGCCTATTTCTGGTAATTATTTGTAGTTCTTCAGTGTAAAGATCTTGATATGGCCAAAAGTTTTCTCACACTCACACAGAACACTTAAGTTTACTCCATAAATACTTGGTACAACTTTAAACACCTATTCCGAGCTCAAACATTTAAAAAAACTTAATATTACAATTAGACTTTTTTAGAACTAACCATGGATGTCCAAAACAACTAATTAACATAAAAAATGCAACAAACATAAGAATAATAAAACAAAAGGCAAAAAAGCACTACTTTATTCAGACTTTCTCAAAGGCAACAAACTAATAATAAACTAAAAGGAACTCAAAATTCAAGACTAGGCAAAATATTTAAAATTTCCACACTTATTCTATAACAAAATTTCTTCATTGGGGAAAATATGAAAAATATGAAGGTTTTTCATAAAGTATGAAGGTGTTGAGAGCCTTGAAATTTATATGTCTTAAGCACCATTACTACATAGGTGGAAAAAGATAGATACCTACGAAACGAGGCAACAAGCTTAAATTATGTCCATTGCATTTCTAAATAAATCAGCCCTTACTTATACTAGATGACAGAAACTATTATTTAAAATTTCTCCTTTTATATATTTTTAGCATTTTGTTTTCATTGCATGTTTTCGCTTCCTTTAGTATGATTTTAGGCAAAAAATTAAAGTTTTTATTTGCTTACATTATGGCTATAAAATTTATAGCAAAGTTTTTTTTCAATTTCACCCTTTTTTAATACTATAAACTAAATAACGCTCACCTTTCTAGATAGCGAGAAATCCGCTTTGCATCAAGATACTAAAAGATCGTTTTCACAATTAACACAGTAGAAATAAACTTTTAAAAACATTCTGTATTGAATAAAAATTATCTAATGGCATCCATTTTGCCAAATTTTTGACAATCCGTCTTCCAGCAGCGCTATGAGTTAGACAGCAATAAAATGAATATACTGTGCATTAAAAAGAGATGCAAATGAGTATGTTCCAAAATTACAATTTATGTCGGGGTGCCAATGGGGTGCTAATGTCAACCTACGTCACGAGTCAGCGCCTAATTGGCATCCCGGACAAGTAAAATCTATATGTTTGTGGCGGATTCATTTTACAAACACAACTTTTTCTGGGTATTACGCCACTAGTAAGGAAAAATTACTTTAAAAAATTATAAAAAACCACTGCGTTTCTCCTAGAAAAATAAAAATCACTAATTTGTCAGTGGCTTTCTATAAAAATAAATAGTTGCCTAGTAAAACCTAAACCACTTATCTTTTAATTGAATTTGAATACGCGTATTCAAATTCAATTTAAAAGATAAGTGGTTTAGGTTTTACTAGGCAACTATTTATTTTTATAGAAAGCCACTGACAAATTAGTGATTTTTATTTTTCTAGGAGAAACGCAGTGGTTTTTTATAATTTTTTAAAGTAATTTTTCCTTACTAGTGGCGTAATACCCAGAAAAAGTTGTGTTTGTATCCCGGACAAGGTAGCTCCAAAAAAAGAACTAAAAATACTGCTGAAGTATCAGCCATGGCGATCTGATACAGTAAAAAAAGCAACTGAATATATAATATTAGCTATCAATGTTACATATCATATACGTCAGAAAATAGTTGGCAGTGCTACAAAACTAAGAGAAATCGAGCAGTGCAAGTAATTACACAGGAGAAAACCAATACTACAAAAAATTTATTACTGAAAACAAGAGCAATTCAGCTGAACTTTGGAAAATTTTAAAGACGATAGTTAAAAATACTCTGCCAATATATGGGCCCCTAAGCTCACACTAGGTACTATAGTTATGTGAGCTAATATAACTAAAAACTGAAATATATTTTATTCAACTCCACACTAAATTACCTTTTGTTTGATACCACACAAGCCATGTTTTGACTTAAACTCAAATTTTTGAAATCCACCCCCACCCTTAAAAAAAAGCAAAAACTAAAATGTATTTTGTTGAACTCCGGACTTAATTACCTTTCGTTTGATATCACACACGCCATATTTACATTTAAACTCTAATTTTTGAAATATACCCCCACCCTTTTTTTTTAAATAAATTAAAATGTATTTTGTTTAACTCCAGACTCAATTACCTTTCGTTTGATATCACACACGCCATATTTTCACATAAACTCTAATTTTTGAAATCTATCCCCACCCTTTTATTTGGTTTGTGTTCGGTGGATTTTGTTCATTTTTAAATGGGACCATCTCGACCCAAGACCCAGCCCAGGTATCAAATTTCATTAAAATCGGCCAAGCGGTTTTTGAGTTATGCGCGTTGGTCGTTACAGACAGACATACAGACACACAGACAGACAGACAGACAGACAGACAGACAGACAGACATACAGACAGACAGACAGACAGACAGACAGACGGCGCAACAAAAAAGTTTCAAAATCATCTGAAACGCAAAGATATATAAAAATTTTTGAAATCGGAGCAACTTTTTTTTTCTCGAAAAAATTAGGATCACCATAGCTCACACTACTATAGTATAGTATATGTGTGAGCTAATACTCTGCCAATATATGGGTCCCTAAGCTCACACTAGGTACTATAGTTATAGTGTACGTGTGAGCTAATATAACTAAAAACTGAAATTTATTTTATTCAACTCCAGACTAAATTACCTTTTGTTTGATACCACGCAAGCCATGTTTTGACTTAAACTCAAATTTTTGAAATGTACCCCCACCCTTAAAAAAAACAAAAACTAAAATGTATTTTGTTAAACTCCGGACTAAATTACCTTTCGTTTGATATTACACACGCCATACTTTCACTTAAACTCTAATTTTTGAAATATACCCCCACCCTTTTTTAAAATAAATTAAAATGTATTTTGTTTAACTCCAGACTCAATTACCTTTGGTTTGATATCACACACCCCATATTTTCACATAAACTCTAATTTTTGAAATCTACCCCCACCCTTTTATTTGGTTTGTGTTCGGTGTATTTTGTTCATTTTTAAATGGGACCATCTTGACCCAAGACCCAGCCAAGGTACCAAATTTCATTAAAATCGGCCAAGCGGTTTTTGAGTTATGCGCGTTGGTCGTTACAGACATACATACAGACAGACAGACATACAGACAGACAGACAGACAGACAGACGGCGCAACAAAAAAGTTTCAAAATCATCTGAAACGCAAAGATATATAAAAAATTTTGAAATCAAAGCAACTTTTTTTTCTCGAAAAAATTAGGATCACCATAGCTCACACTACTATAGTATAGTATATGTGTGAGCTAAAAACAAAAACAATAATATAGATAATGTTATTATAGAAAAAGACAAAAATTTTGAAATTCCTGACTATTTGAATTTATTTTATATTGCCAGCATTGAAGAGATTGTGGGAGGAGTTAAAAACCTAAATGCAGAAGAATCGCGCAAGACTGAGTTATTTGGACAACTTTAAACTTGTTTTCCATTTGACTATGTTAAACCGGGAACAAAGAGCAGCCGCTTGCATAGATGACTAGTTGTAGGCAACTTAAACACTCTACAAAGTTGCATTTCGTAGCGATATTTTTAAAGCGGATTTTTAAAGGGGATTTTTGAATTTTTTTGGACTTTTTATTTTTTTCCAAATTTCTCAAATTCTCCAATTCTTAATAAAAAAAGTTATTTTCCAAGGTTTTTGCAGCTTCTCAATGAAATAATTTTTGAAAGTATACTTTTTTGTTAGGCTACCAAATGTGGCTGCTAACTTCACATTTTGGCTGCTGTAAGTGGCTGCTAACTTCACACTTTGGCTGCTGTAAGGTGGCTGCTAGTTTCACAATTCTAATTCTTGTGAACTAAAAATATAAGGGAAGCCTTGATGAAATAACAAAATTAAATATAAAAAACTGTTTTGAACGGTTTGCGAAATTTGATCAATTGCTCAATCGAAAGTGGCAGGATACCTTCAGATTTAAAAATATCAACTATAGTTCCAGTGATAAAAATTTCAAATGCAGTCAAACCAGCTAACCTTAGATCTACAAATGTGCTCAGTACTAATTTAAAAATGATGGAAAAAGCAGTGTGTGAGCAACTTTTAGAGTACTTGCCTGAAACTTTAATACTAAACAAGCACCAATCGAGATTCAGAGGAAAGCACAGCTGTGAAACAGCCTATGCGTTCTAAATCACTGGAAAAGCGATCTGGAAAATAGCAATGTTTTTCAAAGCGCATTTGAAACAGAAGTAGATGACTGAGAATTTTTTAACATTTTTTTAAACTTTTTTTTACAAAAAAACCTGTACTTTTAAAGCAATGTATTTTAATAATTTTTTTAGTACAAAAAAAACCTGTCCTTTTATTTTAAATATTTTAAGGACATTACGTCACTCACGTCTTATATTTACGGTAAGAAATATTTGATCCTTATAAGGATCTTTAATAAGTATTCCTTTTCATATCAGATAAGGATGTTTCCAAAGATTATGAAACATTCGATTTAATTTTTTTAGTACAAAATAACCTGTCCTTCTATTGTAAATATTGTAAGGACATTACGTCACTCACGTCTCATATTTACGGTAAGAAATATTTGATCCTTATAAGGATCTTTAATAAGTATTCCTTTTCATATCAGATAAGGATGTTTCCAAAGATTATGAAACATTCGACACCAATTTAAAAGCAAAGAAAATCAATTACATTCATAAGCTTGAAATTCTTTAGTATACAGGCCAACTATATGGCATCAACTTGTCAGAACTTTGCATCATTTGAAATGTTATTAAAACGTTTTTTCGTGAATATTTTATTTTCACAGTAAAATATTTAATTTTTTTATTCTAAAATAAAGTGCTTTAAAAGCAATTGTTTAAAAATACTTTTAAAATGTTTTTTCACTGCCTAATTAATTTTGCAGTAAAACTTTTAAACTTTTAATAATAAATTAAACTAACTTTAAGAGTGCCTTCTTCGAAATGTTATTAAAACATTTTTGTTTTGTGAATATTTTATTTTCACAGTAAACTAATTGTTTTTTTTATACTAAAATAGAAGTGCTTTTAACTCGGCTTTTAATGTATTTGTTCAAATATTTTTTAATTATTTTATTGACAATAATTTAGATGTATACTATACAAACATTGAAATTACAGTACTTTTTTCTAATGGTACAGATGATGCTACAAATGGTGTACAAAAATGTTGCTTTTCTAACCCTCTAAATATAAATGTACGCTATACTAAATTAGTAAAAAATAAGCACTTAATTACCGTTTGCCAGCAGTTGAAGTACAAAATTAGTACAGGGCCGTCAAGTTGATGTTTATATCCACAACAACAACAAAAAACTAATGCGGCACCCTACTTCGTCTACTGATTTTTTTGGCATATACGACAATGGGTGTAAGAGAGAGATAATGCAATGCCCCCTATAGCGTATAGAGTAAATAAATACTGTGATAAACACGTACGTGTACAAACTTTCAAAAAATCGTTTAGAAATCTGGGGATCCCAGAACACTGCTGTGGATATATAAAGCACGTAAGACGTATACTGTTAAACACAGTAATCAGGGAAAATCAGGAGAATTTTTAAAGATAAGTTTCGAATGTCTGTGAGTTATTTTTTTAAATGTTTGCTAGTAATATAATTCCGTTGTGAAACTATAAAAATATTAGTTTCGTTCCATCATCGCGTGTGACAGTCAAAAAACGGTACGAAAAATCCTTTTTGCGTTCCAGGTCGACGTTGTACTGTTATCGGACAGTCAGTTTTCCGTTCCATCAAGCCACTTTAACTGGTTTCAGACTCCTCTGATTGAAGACAGGCGCATCAGAAATGATTGCTCTCTCTCCTTTGTCTGTGTTTATCATATGTTGCACTGGAAAAATTGTATGTAAAACACACACATTTCTAGTTTACATCACCTGAGATAAAAATATACCATAAAATTACATTAAATTTGCATTTGTCTCTCAATTCAAAAAACAGTGAATAACCCAAAAAATTTAAATTTTTGTCAAAATAAATTGAGTTTAACAACCAATTTTAACACATGACAAAATGCCGGGTAAGCCACGTAAATATATAAATATTTTTTAAATTTCCAAAAAAAATGTGCAACATCTGCAGCATCTGTTGATTTTTTTGCAAGAGCCTCTTAATTTTTATTACTACACGACTGCGGATCGTGTAGGTATACCACATGGAAAAAAGCTATGCTGACCATAGGGTAGCCTGCTTAGAAAAAGAAAAACTAGTTTAGCAGGTGATTGGATCAGAATAGAAACATAAGGGTTTTCCCTGATCGTAGCAAATCCCGGTGACCTGTGAACTAAAAGTTAAAAGAAGAGGGATAACGCCCGATGTAAAATTTTACATTAGATTTGGCAGAAGAACAAACGACTTCACTTTAAGGCATCGACATTAAGGTCATTAACTATATATACCTACCAAAGTACAAGCTACAAAATGTGATTTTCCTAACTTCTTAGAAGTATCATGATCTCTATTTCCTAAAAATTTTACAAATATTTTGTAAAAATCAAATGACAAATACAAATAAATAAATATATAAATTTCACAAAAATTTCTCATAAAACACAAGTTTCGCCCTGAAATATATGCTAATGCAAGTTCGCTTTAATTTTTGGTATATTTAGTTTATTAGGCAGTCTGTAGTGGTTTATAGTTTGTGAATATAAATTAAATTAATGTAATTTTATCTGCATTTTAAAGAACTAAAATTAAAAATATATTATGATAATCCTATGTAACTGTGTAATCCTTTCTGTGTGCAAGGTTATTTTCGTGCTCTCGAATTCATACGTTTTATTCGATTTATCTTTACGCGAGAAGACCAAAGCTACCCTTTCTTTTAGTCTATGATCACATGCCTGAAGTAAATCGATCACAACGCAAACAGCATTCGGTTTTTGGACAGTTATTTGGTCGTTCCATCTAACCAAAACCGTTTTAAAACAGTCCTCGTACTCCATTGCGCGCGCTTTGGGGTTTTTCGGGCGGTTTTATTACTGTCGAACGGCCTGATGGAACAGACCCATTATTACTCTATATCATTTTATGTATGTTTAAAACAGTTTTAGTGCAATAATATTTTTTTACTCATAAAAAACTAATTATATTATAACAAAATGGTAGTGTTTCGTGAAATACTTGCTAATTTGTCCTAAAGGGGTTTTCACACTTGGCAATATTAGGGTCACTGCATCCTGGAAGCCTCGCCAGGCTTCCAGGATGCAGTGACCCTAGGCAATATGCGTCCAAATAATGTGCAATAATGAATCCGTGACGGATCTGATACCTTCCTCTCTAGCCTATTAGCACACTTTAAGTGAACTCCATGATATATCAGCCTTGAAAACAGTTTTTTGTAAATATCTCAGAAACGAAAGCTTCTACGAAGTGTTTGTTTATAATCCAAATTATTGAGAATAATGTTATTTACTATATTCCGAAAACCGCATATTCATGTGATGCTCCGTTAAAAAGTTGACATTTTTTAAATTTGTTAATTGTCAAAAAACATCAAAATCTAATCAGCTCGTTACAGTGTCGAACACTATTTTACCTGAAAATTTTATGCAAATCGGTTTAGCGGTATAGGAGCTATCGTGTTACGGACAGAAAAATACACACACACACAGACAGACAGACATCACGACGATATTGCTGTAATAGGTCAAAATCGAGGGGTCATCGGCACCCTAAAATTTTGTACAGAGTCCAACAGGACTTGGGTCCTGACGTGTACTGTTGGGTCCTGTTGAGTACTGTTGGGTACTGTCGTGTACTGTCGAGTACTGTTGGGTACTGTCGTGTACTGTCGAGTACTGTTGGGTCCTGTCGTGTACTGTTGGGTACTGTCGTGTACTGTCGAGTACTGTTGGGTCCTGTTGCGAGGTACAAAGCGCGCCCTTCAAAAAACATGCGAGCAAAAAAGAAAAAACAGGTCATTATGTTTGGGGAAGGCCGACAGGGACAAAGCGCGCGCTCAAAAAACTTGCGACCAAAAAAAAAAAAAAAAAAGGTCATCATCTTTGGGGAAGGCCGACAGGGACAAAGCGCGCGCTCAAAAAACTTGCGACCAAAAAAAAAAAAAAGGAAGCTCATCATGTCGTTTCGCATCTACGCCACTGGTTGGGGTTGGGGGGTAGTGTTCAGTACTGTCGTGTACTGTGGGGTCCTATCGTGTACTGTCGAGTACTGTTGGGTCCTGTCGTGTACTGTCGAGTACTGTTGGGTACTATCGTGTACTGTCGGGTACTGTTGGGTCCTGTCGTGTACTGTCGAGTACTGTTGGGTACTGTCGTGTACTGTCGAGTACTGTTGGGTACTGTCGTGTACTGTCGAGTACTGTTGGGTCCTGTCGTGGTACTGTCGAGTAGTACTGTTGGGTACTGTCATGTACTGTCGAGTACTGTTGGGTACTGTCGAGTACTGTTGGGTCCTGTCGTGGTACTGTCGGGTCCTGTTGTGAAATTTGTACAGTACTGTTGAAAGCTGATTACCCCTCGGTCAAAATACACCCAAATAACACATTTTCGGCGTTATACCAGAAAAAATACTCTGCCAATATATGGGCACCTAAGCTCACACTAGGATGTAGAGTATGGGTGAGCTAATAAAACTAAAAACTTAAATATATTTTATTCAACTCCAAACTCAATTACCTATCGTTTGATACCTCTCAAGCCATGTTTTAAATTAAACTCTAATTTTTGAAATCTACCCCCACCCTTTGTTAAAAAAACTAAAATATGTTTTGTTTAACTCCAGACCCAATTACCTTTCGTTTGATATCACACACGCCATATTTTCACTTAATCTCTAATTTTTTTAATCTACCCCCACCCTCTTTTTAAAACTATAATTAATTTTGTTTAACTCCAGACTCAATTACCTTTCGTTTGATATCACACACGCCATATTTTCACCGAACCGAACCGAACCTCTTATTTGGCTTGTGCACGGTGGATTTTGTTCATTTTTAAATGGGACCATCTCTACGCAAGATTCAGCCAAGGTACCAAATTTCATTACGATCGGACAAGCGGTTTTTGAGTTATGAGCGTTGGTCGTTACAGACAAACAGACAGACAGACAGACAGACAGACGGCGCAACAAAAAAGTTTCAAAATCATCTGAAACGCAAAGATATATAAAAATTTTTGAAATCAAGGCAACTTTTTTTTTCTCGAAAAAATTAGGATCACTATAGCTCACACTACTATAGTATAGTAGTAGTGTGAGCTAAAAATTCGTCGAAAATAATACCTTAGCCATTGCTGCGCCGGCTAAGAAGATAAAAAATGGTCTGTGAAATCCCCCCGTTTGTACCTATGTTGTACAATTTTGCTCCAACTAATGATTTGTTTGAATTTTAGCTCACACTACTACTATACTATAGTAGTGTAAGCTATGGTGATCCTAATTTTTTCGAGAAAAAAAAAGTTGCTCCGATTTCAAAAATTTTTATATATCTTTGCGTTTCAGATGATTTTGAAACTTTTTTGTTGCGTCGTCTGTCTGTCTGTCTGTATGTTTGTCTGTAACGACCAACGCGCATAACTCAAAAACGGCTTGCCCGATTTCAATGAAATTTGGTACCCAGGCTGGGTTTTGGGTCGAGATGGTCCCATTTAAAAATGAACAAAATCCACCGAACACAAGCCAAATAAAAAGGTGGGGGTAGATTTCAAAAATTAGAGTTTATGTAAAAATATGGCGTGTCTGATATTAAACGAAAGGTAATTGAGTCTGGAGTTAAACAAAATACATTTTAGTTTATTTTAAAAAAAGGGTGGGGGTAAATTTTAAAAATTAGTGTTTAAGTGGAAATATGGCGTGTGTGATATCAAACGAAAGGTAATTGAGTCTGGAGTTAAACAAAATTAATTTTAGTTTAAAAAAAAAGGGTGGTGGTAGATTAAAAAAATTAGAGATTAAGTTAAAATATGGCGTGTGTGATATCAAATGAAAGGTAATTGGGTCTGGAGTTAAACAAAATACATTTTAGTTTTTTTTAAAAGGGTGGGGGTAGATTTGAAAAATTAGAGTTTAACATGGCTTGTGTGGTATCAAACGAAAGGTAATTGAGTTTGGAGTTCAATAAAATATACTTCAGTTTTTAGTTATATTAGCTTTCAAGTAGATACACTATAACTATAGTACCCAGTGTGAGCTTAGGTGCCCATAGATTGGCAGAGTATTTTTATTCCTTTTTTACAAATGTTTGCATGCTTTATTTACATATAAAAAATTTATAAATTTTTTAATAAAACCAAAAAAGTAATTTTATTTCAACTGTTCAAATATACATACTTTTAAAATGTTTTTTACTCAGAGTAATAATTATTACTCTAAGGTTTTTTACCATTTACCCTGGCTGTACTTGGCATTCTTCAAAAATAAAGTATAACTTTTTGTTGTATAAAAATTAAGTAGGTATTTACTAAAATTTAAAACTCGTAGACATTGATTGAGTAGAAATAAAATGTCGAACTTTCATTGTCTTTTTTATTTTAAACACGACGTTTCGGTTAGTAAGTATCGCGTATATAACGTTTTGACAAAATGTAATTTAAATTCACAATATTTTGCCGGGGAAAAAGGAGGTACTTAAGTCGATTATTAAGAATGTGAACTTATCTCGTTTTTCCCCGGCACCAGGGAATTATAGGGAAACTTAACTGGGAAAATACAAAATAAAACAATGAATGTGAAATGGACCTACATTGTAGATGTGATAACAGCATCAAAAGAACAACTAGTTTGAAATATCTTGGTTTAATATTAGATGAGAATTTAATTTGGAAAGAACATATAAAAACTGTGACAACAAAAATAAGACAACTTATCCACATTTTATGAATTAAGAAACATGTTAACACTAGGGACAATAAAAACAATCTATTTTCCTCTAGTTGAATCAATTATTAACTATGGGCTGGCTGTGTGGGGGAATGCTGTAGCCCAAAAATGGATAATAAAAATTATATTGCATAAAAATAAGAGATATCCTTCTGATCTTCTTTATAAAGAAAGTAAATTAATAAATATTAAACAATTATACATTAAGTCAGTAATTAGATACATGATCAAGAATCCAGATTATAAAATAAAACTTAACCATGGTATAAATACGAGAAATGCTGTACAAGGAAAAGTTGAACTGCAAAATCCCAAACACACAGCTTGCCAAAATCACATCTACTGTGGGACCAAAAATATTTAATGATATGCCAGATATTTTTAAAGAAAGCGAAAAATATAAGAAAAACAAAACAAAGATAATAAAATGGATCATAGAAACCAATTATAAATTACGTTATGTGATATAGAAATAAAAAATAATACATATGACTAATAATAATTTATTTAATGAATAATTAACTTTTCAAAAACCTAAAATATACATACTTTTAAGTTAATATAAATTCATGTCATACCTAAACCAAAAAGCTAAAAACATATTTTTAGATAAAGGGTGCACACACAATATTTTAAATATCATTGTGCACCTAAAGTTTGTTAGCAGTTTAGCATTAGATGTTAGTTATTACGACAATTTATAAATTATATTGTTTGTTTAATGCTGCCAGGTATTTTTGTTTTTGTTTTATTTTGAATTTTTGGGAAAACCTTAAAGTTTGTTTTGATATTTTTGGGCTTTTAGCAAAAACCATCAAAAAAGAAACTCCTTGTTTGGGAAAAATTCCGATCAGGTGATAATTTCTCTCTTTGTTGAAAGTTATTTTCTTTTTGATCACCTGATCATTTTGGCAAAAATCATGCGCGTTTTTGCACACGCTGGGAGTTTGAAGCGCCCCCTTGTATTTGACAAGGGAATGAAGAACTCACTTCCAACAAGAAACAGAAGGAAGTCACGCGTGGTTTTAAGTTTATGACCGAAATTCCAACCACAAGAAAAGCCGCGGCCGCGAGTTAACTTTTGGAACTGCTGCTGAATGAAAGAAGGTAAGCTTCTAGCGTGTGGCCGATTTTTTTCCTTTGTTTTTAGTTCAATAGACGTCTGTTATTCCAGACGCGGCGAATTTAACTTTGGGGTAATTTTTTGTGATATCTCTAGTTTTCTCCACTCATGGTAAAGCCGTCAAATTGGTCCCTGCGACCCGCGTCTATTGTTGATTTATTGTTATATATATATATATTTTAAGAGCTAATGCGAGGTAATCCGCAGATTTATTTTATGTTAATTATGGAAAATTATTTTGTATAAAAACTGGTAGATATGTGTTGTTTGGCAACAATGTTCACCTAAAAGTCATCAATGTTCTGTGAAGTGTGTAAAAAAATAAGAAGAAGTACACAGTACACAGATCTAATCCTATATTTTCCTGGCGGTTTTTTACTGGTATTGGTTATTCATTTTTCCCCGGTTTTTTCCTAGTTTTTTTCGAATTAATTTTGCCTACAGAACACAAAACAGAAATAAAAATAGTGTCTGCAAAAGGTAAAAATTGGACTTCTAAATATCATGTGATATATGTCGTTTAATGTCACATTAAAAAATGATAAAGTTAGCTAATGGAGTGCCTGCATAAGGTCTCCAATTATATACCATCATGCGTCTCTGAAACGATTGTCCAGCTTTTTGTTAAAGAAAAACTAGCAACCCTGGCAGCGAGGAAAGCGGCATCTGCCAAATTTTTCGGCCAAACCAGCCCTGGGATATCACACAAGGCTGCTAAATTACCCATATTAAAATGGATGGAGAACAGTTTCCAACAATACTGGATAAATATACCAGAACTCAAAAGGGAGCCAGGAATATCATTGGAATTTTTTATCGATCACTGCCAACTAAGAGTACCCATGCACAGAATGGGAAAAACAGAAGAGACCGAATGTAGACTCTGTATGGAGGAAGACGAATTAGTTCTGTGCGAATGTTTGGCTATCGCATGTTTACGTCAAAACACTTTCGGTAAACCTTGGTTCAGAACATCTGAACAGTGTCTTACCCAAACTGATGACTAACCTTTTTGGAGGATTAGGCATACAGTGGTGAGAAACGACTCAAAAGTGAGCCACAATAGACGCACTAGTGGTCGCAGTGAAAGAGCTGCAAGGCCCACTTACATGTGAATCATCAATGGACATTAGATTCTTAATGTCCTAAAACAGCAAAATTTAGAAAAAAAATTGGTACAGCCTTGACCTTGTTTGACCTTAATAAAATCATCTTATATTAAAAAAATTAAATTTTTTCCTGTTTTTTATAAATTTTTACTGCACTTACATTTTAAAAACTTTAAGGAAGCCCTGAGGCACACCTCCCCAGTTTTAGCTCACACATATACTATACTATAGTAGTGTGAGCTATGGTGATCCTAATTTTTTCGAGAAAAAAAAAGTTGCTCCGATTTCAAAATTTTTTATATATCTTTGCGTTTCAGATGATTTTGAAACTTTTTTGTTGCGCCGTCTGTCTGTCTGTCTGTCTGTCTGTATCTCTGTCTGTCTGTCTGTCTGTCTGTCTGTGTGTCTGTATGTCTGTCTGTAACGACCAACGCGCATAACTCAAAAACCGCTTGGCCGATTTTAATGAAATTTGATACCTAGGCTGGGCCTTGGGTCTAGATGGTCCCATTTAAAAATGAACAAAATCCACCGAACACAAACCAAATAAAAGGGTGGGGGTAGATTTCAAAAATTAGAGTTTATGTGAAAATATGGCGTGTGTGATATTAAAGGAAAGGTAATTGAGTCTGCAGTTAAACAAAATACATTTTAATTTATTTTAAAAAAAGGGTGGGGGTATATTTTAAAAATTAGAGTTTAAGTGAAAATATGGCGTGTGTGATATCAAACGAAAGGTAATTAAGTCCGGACCTTAACAAAATACATTTTAGTTTTTGTTTTCTTTGTAAGGGTGGGGGTAGATTTCAAAAATTTGAGTTTAAGTCAAAACATGGCTTGTGTGGTATCAAACAAAAGGTAATTTAGTCTGGAGTTGAATAAAATATATTTCAGTTTTTAGTTATATTAGCTCACACGTACACTATAACTATAGTACCTAGTGTGAGCTTAGGGGCCCATATATTGGCAGAGTATTTTTTTATCTAGCGCTATTAGTCCAGGAGCTATGCCCCATTAAAATTGGCTTATATTCAAAAAAATAATGTCAAATAGATTCAGCACTGCAGCATTATTTTTTATAAATATTTATATGTAAAGTTTTAGGTAGGTTTCAAAATAAACACATTTTTATAACATTGAAATCTGCTGTCTTTACTTGCGCTTATTTTGCTACTACTTTCGATTTTATAAATCTTCCAAGAACAAGGTATCCAGCAATAATTTTAGCTCACACATATACTATACTATAGTAGTGTGAGCTATGGTGATCCTAATTTTTTCGAGAAAAAAAAAGTTGCTCCCATTTCAAAAATTTTTATATATCTTTGCGTTTCAGATGATTTGGAAACTTTTTTGTCGCGCCGTCTGTCTGTCTGTCTGTCTGTATGTCTGTCTGTCTGTCTGTATGTAACGACCAACGCGCATAACTCAAAAACCGCTTGGTCGATTTTAATGAAATTTGGTACCTAGGCTGGGTCTTGGGTCGAGATGGTCCCATTTAAAGGTGAACCAAATCCACCGAACACAAGCCAAATAAAAGGGTGGGGGAAGATTTCAAAAATTAGAGTTTATGTGAAAATATGGCGTGTGTGATATCAAACGAAAGGTAATTGAGTATGGAGTTAAACAAAATACATTTTAGTTTTTTTTTTTCAAAAAGGGTGGGGGTAGATTTCAAAAATTAGAGTTTACGTGAAAATATGGCGTGTGTGATATCAAACGAAAGGAAATTGAGTCCGGAGTTAAACAAAATACATTTTAGTTTGTGTTTTTTGAAGGGTGGGGGTAGATTTCAAAAATTTGAGTTTAAGTCAAAACATGGCTTGTGTGGTATCAAACAAAAGGTAATTTAGTCTGGAGTTGAATAAGATATATTTCAGGTTTTAGTTTTATTAGCTCGCACGTACATTATAACTATAGCACCTAGTGTGAGCTTAGGGGCCCATATATTGGCAGAGTATTTTTTCAATGTCATTCAACGTCGAAAAGTATTTAAAAATAAATGAAGACAACAGGCAAAGAAGGCGCTATGTCAATTTTTCAGGAAATTGAGTTATTAGTGCCATCTATAAGAAAAATTTCAAAAGTTTCACCATATCCTATCGTTCAGGCTATGAATGCGCTCAGTCAGAAGTAATTTTAATTTGTAATATTGACGAAAAAGCTAAACAGGCGCCATCTTAAATGTTTTAGAACGGGTTTTCTCGACATCCAGTTTTTTGACATAGCGCCTTCTTTGCCTGTGGTCTTCAAATGGATCCATGAAGAATCTGATACTTTCGCAGCCCATTAGGACACTTCCATGCTATACCAACCTTGAAAACAGTTTTTTGTAAATATCTCCGAATCAAAAGCCCCTACGAAGTTTTTTTAGAAAAATGTGCGCTACTATATTCCGAAAAGCGCATATTGATAAGACGCTCCGTTAAAACGTTAGCATTTTTAAACAAGAAACTTTATTAGCATTGATGAACTTTGACCAACATCTAATCAGCTCGTTCATTATTTAAGACTATTTCACCTGAACATTTCATCAAAATCGGTTCAGCGGCTCAGGAGCTATCGCGTTACGGGCAGACATACACACACACAGACAGACATTACGATATTGCTAGGATAGGTCAAAATACACCCAAATAACAAATTTTTGGTGTTATCTAAAAAAAATTTTTTTTACTTTTTGTCTTGCCATTGTTGCGCGGGCTACCAAGGTAAATATTATTAAGACACCTATATTTGGTAATAATTACATGAAATCGGGAAAGTTTTGTATTTTTCCACTAAATATGTGTACAAATTTTCATGCTTTTACCCCCATTTCCCATGTATCTAGGGTGTACAGCTCAGGCTTTTTACAATAAGAATAATAGCAACTTTTGGATGACAGTGATTATATTATCTCAGAGTGTCTTGATTGTAATTAAGAACTAAATTCTCAAAAATGTATTAAATTTTATTTTTTTAAATTATTTTTACTGTGTTTTTTATGGATAATATGAAAAGTTAGTTGATTCTAGTTGTGTATTATTAACTTAATAATATTTAACTAGGCTTTTTTAAAGTTTTTTTTTTATTTTGTATTTAGTATTATCTTTGTATTTATAGGGTTATTTTAGCTCACACTACTACTATAAGTAGTGTGAGCTATGGTGATCGTAATTTTTTCGAGAAAAAAAAAGTTGCTCCGATTTCAAAATTTTTTATATATCTTTGCGTTTCAGATGATTTTGAAACTTTTTTGTTTTGCTGTCTGTCTGTCTGTCTCTCTGTCTGTATGTCTGTCTGTATGTCTGTCTGTATGTCTGTCTGTATGTCTGTCTGTATGTCTGTCTGTATGTCTGTCTGTCTGTATGTCTGTCTGTATGTCTGTCTGTATGTCTGTCTGTATGTCTGTCTGTATGTCTGTCTGTATGTCTGTCTGTATGTCTGTCTGTATGTCTGTCTGTATGTCTGTCTGTATGTCTGTCTGTATGTCTGTCTGTATGTCTGTCTGTATGTCTGTCTGTATGTCTGTCTGTATGTCTGTCTGTATGTCTGTCTGTATGTCTGTATGTCTGTCTGTATGTCTGTCTGTATGTCTGTCTGTATGTCTGTCTGTATGTCTGTCTGTATGTCTGTCTGTATGTCTGTATGTATGTCTGTCTGTATGTCTGTCTGTATGTCTGTCTGTATGTCTGTATGTCTGTCTGTATGTCTGTCTGTATGTCTGTCTGTATGTCTGTCTGTATGTCTGTCTGTAACGACCAACCCGCATAACTCAAAAACCGCTTGTCCGATTTTAATGAAATTTGGTAACTAAGTTGGGTCTTGGGCCGTGATGGTCCCATTTAAAAATGAACAAAATCCACCGAACGCAAGCCAAATAAAAGAGTTGGGGGTTGATTCCAAAAATTAGAGTTTATGTGAAAATATGGCGTGTGTGATATCAAACGAAAGGTAATTAAGTCTGGAGTTAAAAAAAATGAATTTTAGTTTATTTTTAAAAAAAGGGTGGGGGTAGATGTCAAAAATTAGAGTTTAAGTGAAAATATGGCGTGTGTGATATCAAACGAAAGGTAATTGAGTCTGGAGTTAAACAAAATATATTTTAGTTTTTTTTAAAAGGGTGGGGGGTAGATTGAAAAAATTTGAGTTTAAGTCAAAACATGGCTTGTGTGGTATCAAACGAAAGGTAATTGAGTCTGGAGTTGAAAAAAATATATTTCAGTTTTTGATTATATTAGCTCACACTATAACTATAGTACCTAGTGTGAGCTTAGGTGCCCATAGATTGGCAGAGTATTTTATTTGTTGTTTGTGAATTCCTTCTTATCCTTATATGGGTGAATCCGTGGAAAGGATGCCTTTTGAGGAAGACAACCTGCAACTACTTGTATAAAATAGATGTAGGGGTAAAGATTATATTTCTGCAAAGCTCATGAAGTTATAACTTAACTGACAATACAATTTTTTTTGGGCATACAGTTTTCAAATAAATTAACTTCAAACCCCAAAAAATTACTAAAATTCTTATTCCGCTGGCTGTCCCAAACACAAATTTTATGACTTGATTGAAATTTTTAAGTACATAAGATTCAAAAAATCTTTTAAAAACAGTTTTGATGTACTATTACACAATCAATCTAAACATTTATCAAATAATTTTAAAAACATCTTGTATGGACTTTGCGAAATTCCTAAAAAAGTAAGTGTCTCAGATATCATCACCTCTGTATGCAACTGTACATATTAGTAAACAACATGCAGAGGAATCACAGTCCCGCTCGAACCGACGTGTCAGTGTATAGGTTAAGTTTTAGTCTTCTTGATTAGGAGTTTTAAAAGAGGTGTTTATTCATTGTTTTCTTTAAAATTGCTTAAAGAATACGTGCAAAGCCTTCTATAGTGTAAGTGAATTTTATGAAGAAAATGTTTTAAATAAGAATTAAGTTTTTAATAGTGTCTAATCTAATAATTTATTTATTTAGTAAGGTGAATGAAAAAAAAATTACGAAAAGAAAACTAAATTTTATCTTATATCAGATATAAATTTGTCTTAAACAAAAATAATTTTACTAATGAACTAGAACAGTTTATTATATCTTCTTTTCTCTTTTATTAGTTCTTAATCACACTGTAATTTTTATGTTATAAGGGTATAGGTTAAGTATTTGCTTTGTCAATGAAAGAGATCGTTTTTTTAAACAATAAAGCTTATTTAATTTGATACTTTTTAAATAAGTATATTTTTGCTTAAATATACACCCTTTAGCCTTGTAACCAAGCATTTGCAGACCTATGTTCATACACACTTTTGGTCTTATTTTTATGCAAGGACTTAGCCCCCTAAAGGATGCCACTTACTTTTGAATCCCCCTGTATATGTACATCACAAAACAGTAACTCTAGAGACCATGAACACAGCAGCATCTTTTTGACTATGCAATAACTTCAAAATTAAATTACAACACTAAACCTGCCAAAATCAAGACAGCTTTGAAACTGGAAGACAGAAAGGTACTGACGCACTGCACTTGATAGATAATAGGAAGAGCAAGAAACAGATTGGTCAAGGGTGAAATTGACTCCGCTTCTGTAGTGATAGGTAAAATTTAACTTATTATAATTTTAATTTTTAAATTAAGTCACAAATTTTTTTTCTGGTTTTTATATAATTTTATGTCTTAACATGAGTTTTTTGCTTTGTCTATAAAGATTTACTGTTTTTATGACAATAAAGCATATTAAAAATGAAATTCAAAATGAGTTTTGGGGGCATCAATTGGTGGATCAGTGGAATCCAGCAGAAATATCAAAACCTGATGGATTTCATAAATGTTTCACCAATGTATTTTGGAACCTGATTGTTTTCATCGATGGATCATTCATACTCTCCTTTTGTCTTTGTCTTTGTCTTGAGAGTTGCCAACTTTCAATCCTTAGGACAATGACTAAGACTAGTGACAGACATCAGCTGATGTTTGATGTTTTTTTTTACCGGGCGTCCGAAGAGCACAAGCGAGCAGTCGAAATTTTGAATTTACTGCCAAAAATCATTCATTCATTCAAATTTCGGTTTGGTTGGCCTATGCATCAAAGGCCATCTAGCCACAGTCTGCAACTTAATGCTCTGATTTCTGATTTGGACAGTCACAACACACTCACATTCATGGGTGTAGTCAGGGTCTCGCTCAGGGTGGGGCAAAAAAGCAAAAAAATGTACAATCAGATATTTATTGAAAAATAGTATAAATGGGTGAATATCTGGAAAGTGACGGATTTTGATGTAACCTACACAAAAACATGTTAAAACATTTTTTTTTTATACAAAACTAATTTCTATTAAATAATAAATGGAAGATTATAAAAAATATTTTCTTTAGATAACAGAGGTTTTATGTAACAATCGTCAGTAGCCTGGAGTATCACCATTATAATTTTACTATATTTTAATTAAAATATGTTCTTATAATTATTTATTGGAGTAATTTCTTAGTAAACATTAAAAACAACCTTTAGTTATATAAATAGTCAAAACCAGAATTGTTTTAAAGTTACTTGTTTTTAAATATTCAAATTTCAACTTTGTCATCAAAAATCGCATCAGTTACCTGTGCGTTCAGATTTTTTATCCATTTGGCATCATTGAATCATTCTTGACCTTCAGTTGCTAAGTGAAAAAGAGCGCTGTAATTCGGAAAACGCGCGAACGGTTTAATTCGATGTCACACGTCTAAGACAGTGGGTGTGTCCTTTAACCGATCCATACTCGCGTGTGTATCCTTCAGTTTGATCAGTAACCTGGTAAGTTTTTAAAAGGTAGAACAAAAAAACGATTTAAAAAATTTACCTAACGTGCTCTTCCGAATGCACACATTTTTTATAAGCTCTGTTATTTTAGTTTTTAAGTGATTTAAAAGCAAAATTAATATATAAAAAAGACATAAGTGTAAAACTGGAAAGTTCCACGTTTGTTCTAGTAAGTGATAAACCAAAAATTACAGTGAAAACCATGAAAATGCAACTTGAAAAGTGCTAAAATTAATGAAATGTAAATTGTTCAAGGACAAGAATCTTAAAATAAACATACAGGTGAAAATCAAAAAGTAAGTCATGTCTGGCGAAGGAAAGGAACTTAGCACAAACGAGTTATTTTTGATGCTAAAACAATTGCAAGAAGAAAACACAATAAAAATTACAGAGGTAATCAATCAAAACATAGATGAAACAAAAAAACGGTTTGAGCAAACGGAAACAAAAAAAGAAAATTTATCTTTTGAGCGCTATAAAAGGAGAAATAACATAATAATTTTTGGAAACAAACCAACCACATCAAGCTTATTGAGTGAAACCCTAAAAAAGCTAAACTCTGTTCTCAGAATAAAAATAAATACCAGTGTGATCGATGATATATATCAAATTGGAAAAGAAGAGGAAAAGAAGGGAATTCTTATAAAATTTGTTAGCCAACATCAAAAACGTGAGGTATTTCAAAACGCGTCGAAACTCAAAGGAACGGGACTTGCTATTGTAAGCGATTTGTGCCCTTATGATAGAGAAATACAGAAGCAAATTTTAAAATACTATAAAAAAGCCAAATCTGAGGGCAAGGAAACAAAGATCAGAGGAAATAAGCTAGAAATAAATGAATGCACCTACACCTTGGATGAATTAAAAAACAAAAATATAGAATCAGAAGAAAGTGAGGAAGAAGACTCAGACAGCGGCCAAGAATCCTCAGATAACATTCAAACAAAACAAATACCAGAAGCCACCAGAACTAAAAACAAAAAAGAAGCGGGACAAAAGAGAAAGAGAAAGAAGAAGAAGACAAGCCCGAAAAAACACTAAAAATTTTGGTTAAAACTTTTTGAAATTTCCTCGTATAAATTATTTTATTAATAATAGGTATCAACATTGATAAACTTTTTTTACCTCTGCTTAAAATTTATTTGAATTTAGTAGGTTATCTTGGAATTATTTTTTGTTTAAGGGAAAATAAAATTAAATATTAAATAAATGAATCAATATATTAGAGATTTTAATAATGTGGAGCATATTACAAAAAACGTAGAAAACGGCGAAAATTTTTTAAAATTGGAAAACAAAAAAACTTTCTCAATTTTTCAACTGAACATACGAAGTGTAAATACACATTTGACATTATCATTTTAACTGAAAGTTTTCATATAAAAGACTTGAATTTTTTTGAGATAGATGGGTACAAGCAATCATATAACTGTGGTAATATAAACAAAAACGATGGGGTTTTAGTCTATGTAAAAACAAAATACAGCGACATAACAACCACAGAGCAAATAACGTGGGGGGAAATAAAAATAATAAAAACTAACATAATCCAAAAAAATTATACAATCTCAGTCTTTGCACTATATAGGTCACCTGAAATAAATGTGTTCAATTTTTTAGACTTAGGACAATACCTCTCCAATAACAGACTAAAAAATAAGAACATATACTTTATAGTTGGAGATACAAATATTAATATTAAACCTCAAACAAATTATTGCCAAAAATACCTAGATATCTTAAGTGAATATGGTTTTGAATCTTTAATAAATGATTACACACGTATCCATGAAAACTCATGCATAGCCCTATAAAAAATAATGGATTCAATGGCATTAAAAAGTATTCAGTTTTTATACCTTTTAATAACTATATATCCTGCTCAATTCCCTGAGCAGAGGATAGGTATTCAGAATTTATTCCAACCAATACTTTTTTATCCAAAACTGTTTTGGTTACAAGTATATACCAAATTCTGAATTCATTTTTTATACAATTAAATACTTCTCAATATCTTTTGAAACCTATCCATTTAAAAGACTTTTTATGAATTCATTATTTATACAGTTGAATACTTTTCAATACCTTCCTTTATCAATACAATTGAATGACTTTTCAAGTATTCATTTTCTATATATTTGAATACATATTTATACACTTTAAAGCAATCCAATTAAATACCTTTTTATGTAATCATTATTTATACCAATGAATACTTTTTAATTCATTCCTTTCTCAATACAACCGAATAAACATAAAAGGATTCATTTTTAATACATCTGAATACATACTAATACTCTATAAAACAATCCACTTAAATGACTTTTTATGAATTCATTATTTATACCGTTGAATACTTTTCAATACCTTCCTTTATCAATACAATTGAATGAACTTTTCAAGTATTCATTTTCTATATATTTGAATACATAGTTATACTCTTTAAAGCAATCCAATTAAATACCTTTTTATGTAATCATTATTTATACCAATGGATACTTTTTAATTCCCTCCTTTCTCAATGCAACCCAATAAACATAGAAGGATTAATTTTTAATACATTTGAATACATACCAATACGCTATAGAACAATCCATTTAAATGACTTTTTATGAATTCATTATTTATACCGTGGAATACTTTTCAATACCTTCCTTTATCAATACAATTGCATGAACTTTTCAAGTATTCATTTTCTATATATTTGAATACATAGTTATACTCTTTAAAGCAATCCAATTAAATACCTTTTTATGTAATCATTATTTATACCAATGAATACTTTTTAATTCCCTCCTTTCTCAATGCAACCGAATAAACATATAAGGATTCATTTTCAATACATTTGAATACATACTAATACGCTATAGAACAATCAATTTAAATTACTTTTTATGAATTCATTATTTATCCCGTTGAATACTTTTCAATACCTTCCTTTATCAATACAATTAAATGCACTTTTCAAGTATTAATTTTCTATGTATTTGAATACATATTTATACACTTTAAATCAAAACAATTAAATATCGGTTTATGTAATTATTATTTATACCAATGAATACTTTTTAATTCCTTCCTTTCTCAATACAACCGAATAAACATAAAAGGATTTATTTTTAACACATCTGAATACATACTTTTCAATACTTTCCTTTATCAATACAATTGAATGAACTATTCAGGTATTAATTTTCTATATATTTGAATACATATTTATACTCTTTAAAACAATCCAATTAAATACCTTTTTATGTAATCATTATTTATACCAATGAATACTTTTTAAATCCTTCCTTTCTCAATGCAGCCGAATAAACATAAAAGGATTCATTTTTAATACATCTGAATACATACTAATACGCTATAAAACAATCCATTTAAATGACTTTTTATGAATTCATTATTAATACCGTTGAATACTTTTCAATACCTTCCTTTATCAATACAATTGAATGAACTTTTCAGGTATTCATTTTCTATATATTTGAATACATATTTATACTCTTTAAAAGAATCCAATTAAATACCTTTTTATGTCATCATTATTTATACCAATGAATACTTTTTAATTCCTTCCTTTCTGAATGCAACCGAATAAACATAAAAGGATTTATTTTTAATACATTTGAATACATACTAATACGCTATAGAACAATCCATTTAA
This sequence comes from Aspidapion aeneum, assembly GCA_963576565.1. NCBI lineage: Eukaryota > Metazoa > Arthropoda > Insecta > Coleoptera > Brentidae > Aspidapion > Aspidapion aeneum. Next base: position 57,916,518 of record OY755043.1, on the reverse strand, counting down.
ATGACTTTTTATGAATTCATTATTTATCCCGTTGAATACTTTTCAATACCTTCCTTTATCAATACAATTGAATGAACTTTTCAAGTATTCATTTTCTATATATTTAAATACATAATTCTACCCTTTAAAGCAAACCAATGAAATACCTTTTTATGTAATCATTATTTATACCAACGAATACTTTTTAATTTCTTCCTTTCTCAATACAACCGAATAAACATACAAGGATTCATTTTTAATACATCTGAATACATACTAATACACTATAAAACAATTCATTTAAATGAATATTTCCCACATAGCATTGAAAGAACATTCAAATGCTTTGTATATGCTATTTAGGTACTTTAAAGAATATTCTTTTAGTGATATGCTTAGCATATTTTGAAAAGAAGATTCTCATCCCAAGTATATGCGATGAATATACTGTAAAGGATCTTCTTTTAGGAATCAGCATACCACATTCTTGGCATATACCATGTGAGAATGTTTCACTTTAGTACATCCATAGTATATACCAGTTATGAACGTGCCAAGAATATTCTGAGATTAACATGCTAAGAATATTCCGGAATGCACTAGAAAATACACATATATTTTAATAATATTCATGGCATGAATACATTCTACAAAAAACACTACAATATTCTTTAAACATTTTTGAATAATAAAACTGCACAAAAATGTTGCTTTTTAGAGAATTGGTAATTTTAAGTATAGGTACCTTGTGTAAAGAATATTCTAAAAATTCTAACTTTAAATGATAATTAAATACCTGTTGAAAATTGCCTAAATTCTTATAGTTGGGCGATTTTTTCTCAAAATTATGACGTCACAGCCGAGATCTTTTTTACAAATTTTGATTGAATAACTGTTTCAATCAACGATGTGATTGAGTGTCAAACTGTTTAAGAAATTTATAACCGATCTTTCTGACTGTGGCGTTCCAGAGTTCCTAATTTGGTCATAATCAGTGGCGTATATAGAAAAAAGCTTCGAGGTGGGCCCGAGACAGTTTTGGGCGTATATGAGGGGGGGGCCGGGCCCCCCCGTAGCTAAGATTTTTTTAGATATTTTCTACATGTTTCATGAATACAAACATAAAATAGTATAAACTACGGCCTCATGGGGTCTCGCCCCCCCCCCCCAAAATGGCTCTGGTACAAAATAGCGCAGGACAAAATAGCGCGGACACAATAGCGCGGGACAAAATAGCGCAGGACAAAATAGCGCAGGACTAAATAGCGCAGGACAAAATAGCGCAGGACAAAATAGCGCGGGACAAAGTAGCCCGGGACAAAATAGCGCAAGACAAAATAGCGCAGATCTCAAAAAGATACTAAAAAAATAACCTAACCTTACTTGGTTAGTTTAATATACAGTGAAGGCCCAACCTTATCACTCAAACTGCACCAGCCGAAGTGGATCAGGGGCCGAGGATAGGTTAGGTTAGTATCCCAACCTGACCCGGTTAGGTTGGGATACTAACCTAACCTATCCTCGGAGATACTAAAAAAATAACCTAACCTTACTTGGTTAGTTTAATAAACAGTGAAGGCCTAACCTTATCACTCAAACTGCCCCAGCCGAAGTGGACCAGGGGCCGAGGATAGGTTAGGTTAGTGTCCCAACCTGACCCGGTTAGGTTTTTTTACAAAAAAAACTTACCTGATCTGTTCAGGCAAGTTTTTTTTTGTAAAAAAACCTAACCGGGTCAGGTTGGGATACTTAAAAAACCTATCCTCAGCCCCTGGTCCACTTCGGCTGGACAGGGCAAATCGACTTGGGATTTATGACGTGCGCTATTTTGACATGCGCTATTTTGTCCTACGCCATTTTGTCCTGCGCTATTTTTTCCTGCGCCATTTTGTCCTGCGCTATTTTGTCCTGCGCTATTTTGTCCTGCGCCATTTTGTCCTGCGCTATTTTGTACCAAAGCCCCCAAAACTGTGTTGGCCCCCCCCCCGAAACTTTTTTCTATATACGCCACTGCCGTATTTTAGGTTTTTATTAATGAAATATGTGGAAAATACCAAAAAAAATCTTCGCATCGGGGGGAGCCATTAGGAATCCTTTAAAAATAATGTCACTTGTTCAAATTTTATTTTATTAATTTTTGAGCGGCTCCTCTTTGAATACACCATAGACATGGTGGTGTTATTCATATTGGTTGGGTGACTTTACGTCCTTATTTACCTAATCTGTGGTTATTTCAATATTTGCGTGCTAAAATCAATGAAATTGAATGTTTTTAATTTTTATTGAGTTTTCAATTTGGTCTTTGCTTGTGCTTTTTGGATTGCCAGATCGGTTTGGCCAGGTACGTTGTTTTAAATTTCATTTCGAATCCGTGTGTTCTGTAAGGCCCCTACAAAAAGTTTTCTTTTAACTTGAATCTTTACCTAACTTTTTTTAAATCTTGCAACAGATATTTTTTATACTTCTCAGTGAGCTAGAGACTTTTGGTAGGTGATTATTGCTTAAAACATTAGCTTAGAACAAGTCAAGTCATAAGTTTTGTTTTAATAGGGACATTCCAGTGAACTTCCTCTCACAGTACGCGTTATAATGGACCATTTTTTCCATTTGCTAGAGGTTCAAATCATCCATGATTCATATGTGAGTGGGCCTTGGAGCCCTTCTACTGCGACTACTATCGGGTCTATTGTGGCTCAGCTTCAAGGATAGTGTTTATATGGATTTTAAATCAAGGATAGTATTTATGGTGCCATTTTGCTAAGGATGTTTTTCAGCAAAGTGAATAGAAATTATGAATTAAAGGTTGGTTAATTTGAATCTGTCCTCTTCTTTATTATTTTTTTGCACCATAAATAGCAGAACATAAATAAGAAACTATATAATATGTATACTTATATATAAATAGGAAACTAGCAGTTAGAAAAATGTTTAAAAGGAGAGTTTTGAGAGAAGCTTTGAACTTAATCCAGAGAAATTTTTCAGTTAAGAATTAACTGTAAATATCTCCTGTTTAACAGTTTTTTGAAAGCTGCTAGTTTCTAATATATTGAGGTGTTCTGCTAATTATGGTACCCCCTGTATAAATTGTATACATGGGTAGGATAGAAGAAATAAGAACAAAAGTTTTTTGGAGTTATTGCCAATCTATAAATGGAAACATTTTTCTAGGTTAGGTATTTGGTTAGTGTTATTTTTTTTTGTTTAACTAGGTACTTATAGGGCTGTCTAGCAAAACATATTATCCAATCTAAGATATCTTCCGTAGGACAAACAAACTGATTTCTCATAAGCTGTAATGTTAACAAAAACGTAAATTGTACAAAAACAACAAGAGATTGAATCTCAAAAATTATTCAGTTTTAAGAACGGATCCTTTGTGCATATGGGAAAAATGTAAATTTCGCAGGTATTAAAATGTATTTATTCTGTATAGTTGAAAGGGGATTCAAAAGGATAATTATTTAATGGATTGGAGGGTATTAAAAAAAACCCTTAATGGTATAGAAATGGATTCTTTTTGAATGACACACACAAGTGTATTGAAATTGATGAAATGTTACATATACTTTTTAATGACAATTTAATACACCTTTTCAAATCCTTTTTTTGGATAAGAAAGAATTGAAAATGTGAATTTGGGAGGTATTAAAATGTATTAGGGCAGTTCTTCAGAAAACCTGTGAAACAGTGTCACAGCAGGGGTAAATATCTCATTTTTTGAAGCAGAAACCTACTTTTTAATTTAAAATAGGATAAAATGCAATCTAATCTGCTACCTCACCAAAAAAAGAAAAAAATATTTTAATTATTAAGGATTTTTGCTGTATTAACAGTAGCTGAGGTCTCAGGCTTTGTTAATGTCACAACCCCAAGGTGAGCACATTCCGACTTATTTTTTAAAGTTATGGTTAATGATTTACATTAATATAGTTAAATTCTAACAAGATCAACTCAAAAAAAACCATTTTGAGCCAAAATAATAATATTCAACAAAAGACACTCTGATTTTTTTAAAATAATATCGTTGTCACACCCTCTTTACATCAGCTTTGTTACCAATTTTTAAATCGCACTAAAATCCATATATGGCAACACAAGCAGCCGCCATTGCATTGTTTCGTTTACTTTAGTCACATTCTTCGCTGTCAAGAAGCAGGTGCCCAACTAACATTTATAGTAGCGGCTACATGTTCTAAAGGCTTTGCTACTTTCTTATAGTAGAAATGTGGTGATCCCAACCAAAATTTGTTACTTTTTAGTTCTAACTACTATTTAGTATCAGGAAATAGTAGATGTTTCGTAAAAACGACCCTCTAAACTACTTCATAGGATTGTTTCTTGATAGTCGATTCTGATAGTCTTCTCTACCACAATAGGACGTTGCTAAAGTTTTACTTTCTTTTTAGTCGTTATTTCGTAGTCGCCCTGACTTTTATATCCTACTTAATTACCACTAGAAAGTTAAGCTTCATTGGAGTCCCAAACAAGTGTATCCGACACCTACATTATAACTTTAATTTTTACCACAAAAGTTTGTGTCATCATAGTAACATCTGATGTAACAATGTAGACAAAATAACTTTTTGGATCAACTTTAAAGCCGCAACTACTTTCAAGTAACCTTTTCGACTATCAGGGAATATAGTTTGGGACGCCATGTTTTTATGTAAGAAAGAAATTTTAATATTTTTGTTGTCGTTTTATGAGCTCATATTAAAGAGCCATACTATTTTATAAACAAATTAGTTCAAGCTTACCAAAAATGCTCTTCTTAAGCACCATTTGTTGGAGTTAACTGTCGATTATGAAAACATAACCTCCAAAATCACAACACAAAAATTCCATCAGCTACCAGAAAACGGCTCAATTTTACGGGCGCACCGGTTTTTTGCAATATATATAATGCATGTTATACAAAAAACTTTGCGTCGCACTCGAATTTTGATCCTCTGCTCGTAAATTCTCACACTTTTGGATAACATAGTTCATATTATAACCATAACCAAACAAAAAAACTAAGCGAGTCTGTTTACTGTTGTGTCCACCATATTGTGTAACAATTCTACCAAAAAGAAACGATTATATTATTTGCAACTACATCGCAACTTTTATGCCATTACGGAAAAAAACCAGCCTCTACGACGTAGTAGATACCTGGCTACGACGTAGTAGTGTAGTTGTTACTACAGTGACTTTAAACACTTGGCCAAGTAGTTATAACCAGAAATTGGTTCCCCACTTAGGGAATTATAACGTCGCTGTATGGTATACTGAGACGTAGCGGGAGTACGTTGTGGTTACTTTTAAGAAATTCTTTCTAGTTGGGGTTTCGTCGTTACAACTTTAATTGTTTGTTGGGTGGACACTGTGAAGTGTTGGTGTTTTTTTTTTTAATTTTGAAGTGACAAAACAGGTAAGTGACAAGCACACTTTCTCAACTTTGTTGTCAAGTTCCTTACAATACAAAAAATGTCTTAAATAATCTAAATGTGACAGGGCAAAAAAACAGATCCCAACATTTTGTTTTCAAGGAGTTAGGCGGGAAATATGAATAGATTCCTCAACTCCATACATATCAGCTTTGTTAATACTGGTGGTAACAAAGCTGAGGATGTGTCAACAAAGTTGAATATTATAGTATAATTTACTGAAAAAGCTTAGGTAGCAAAAAAATAAAAAGTATTTTTGAATTAATGGGGTCAATTATTAGGCAGAAACGACAGTTGAAACGTTTCGGCCCTTTTCGTTAACACAAAAAGTCAATTAACGGTGGCTTGGGTCAGGTTGGGTTGGGTTTACTTACCATTGCATTTCTTTGCTAGTTATAGTGAATTAACATTTTTTCAAACAATAATAAATGTAATAACATATCTTATCAAAAAATCATGGTCAAAATTACAGTCGAACCTCTATAACTCGAACTTCAAGGGACAACCAAATCAGTTCGAGTTATGGAGAGTTCGACTTATAGAAATTCGAGTTAAAGAGGTTAAAATTCATATAAAAAGTGCAGAACCACTTAAAAGGTTCGAGTTATAGAGGTTCGAGTTAAAGAGGTTCGACTATATTACAAGGCGGTCATCGCTTTTATTATTATGATATCCGAATGCCAACAAATTATTTTTAACTTTTTAGTGAATTTTATAAAAGCTTTTAGGTACATTTTTTTGACATATAAACTTTTTTATAAACATTAATTTTTTAATTTCTAGAAAAATGCCAAAAGAAAGAAAGACGCAAAAAAAGGTGCAGATGAAAAAAAAGCAAAATCTAGAGAATGTATGATGGGGATCATGGATCACTTGTTCCTTATCAGAACGTGTTCCAGACGGGGATCATTCGTATCCTTGTGATCGACGTTGGAGAGAGTGAAAACCAAACAGTTTTAACAAGTTCCCAACAAAAGCATCAAACCATCAGTATAATTTAATACTGGTAGGGGTATTTTCCCTCAGAGTAGCTGTTTCTGTTGCTTTCACACAACTTATGCTCTAAACGGAGCTATCGCCTACATTCACCTGAGGATGGCCCAAAAGGCTGAAACCGGTCGTGGATTGGCATGGATCACTTGTTCCTGATTGTCAGGATGTGTTCCAGACGGGGATCATTCGTATCCTTGTGATCGACGTTGGAGAGAGTGAAAACCAAACAGTTTTAACAAGTTCCCAACGAAAGCATCAAACCATCAGTATAATTCAATGCCGGTAGGAGTATTTTCCCTCTGAGTAGTTGTTTCTGTTGGTTTCACACAACTTATGCTCTACACGGAGCTATCGCCTACATTCACCTGAGGATGGCCCAAAAGGCCGAAACCGGTCGTGGATTGGCATGGATCACTTGTTCCTGATTGTCAGAACGTGTTCCAGACGGGGATCATTCGTATCCATGTGATCGACGTTGGAGAGAGTGAAAACCAAATAGTTTTAACAAGTTCCCAACGAAAGCATCAAACCATTATCTATAGATGAACTTTTTATATTGTTGCTCATTTAAGATTTAAGTGGTTTAAGAAGAGATTAAAAATTTGAAAATAATAGGTTTTAGGTTTTTTGTTCATTATAATTATTTTTGTTTATTTGGTAGTAGTAGTTTTTTAAATTTAGTTATGAGAAATTTAAATACAATAAGCTTTGCAATATATATTTTCTAAGTAATTTATCAGCTTTGTTAACTTGACCTCAGTTTTGTTAATATACTTTATTTTAAAATTCTTCTATTTTTGTTGTGTTTTTTGATAAAAAAAAGTAGTTTTTTTTGTTTTGTTATGACTTTTTTATGTAAAATTTGTTCACTACATATATTTTCTAAGTAATTTATCAGCTTTGTTAACATAACCTCAGCTTTGTTGAATCACTTTTTCTTATTTTTACTTTTTCTCCAAAAATATACATTTTTTTTCTGGGAAACATACTCTATGCAAAATATTAAAGCATTTTTTTTTTAACAGACAATAAAAAGCTTATTTTTTAATATTATATTTTTCAAAAAAAAAGGAAGCTCATTTCACAGGTTTTCCGAAGTACTGCCCATTAATTCTGTATACTTAAAAAGGGACTTAAAATGATAAATAGTTTATGGATTGGAGAGAATTCAAAATAAAAACCCTTAATGAGATAGAAATTGATTCCTTTTGAATGTCACAAAGTGTATTGAAATGGATGAAATGTTTGTATACTTTTTCATGCCAATTTATTATGCCTTTTCAAATCCTTTTTTGGATAAGAAAAGATTCAAAATATAGATCTAGGAGGTATTAAAATGTATTCATTCTGCATACTTAAAAGGGGATTTAAAAGGATAAGTAATTTTTTTCTTTTTTGAATGCCACAAACTGTATTGAAATGGATGGAATGTTTATATACTTTTTAATGCTAATTGCATACACTTTTTGAAATCCTTTTTTTGGATAAGAGAGGATTAAAAATGTAGATCTCGAAGGTATTAAAATGTATTCATTCGGTATTCTTGAAAGGGGATTCAAAAGGTTAAAGATTTTATGGATTAAAGGGGATTAAAAATAAAACCCCCTAATGACATAGAAATGGATTCCTTTTTTTGGATAAGACAGGATTGAAAATGTAAATTTCGCAGGTATTAAAATGCATTTATTCTGTATACTTGGAAGAGGATTCAAAAGGATAATTAATACTTGAAAGAGGATTCAAAAGGATAATTATTTTATGGATTGAAGGGGATTAAAAAAACCCTTAATGATATAGAAATGGATTCTTTTTGAATGACACAAAGTGTATTGAAATGGATGGAATGTTTATATACTTTTTAATGACAACTTAATACGCCTTTTCAAATCCTTTTTTCGGATAAGAAAGAATTGAAAATGTGAATTTCGGAGGTATTAAAATGATATAATTCTGTATACTTAAAAGGGGACTTAAAAGGATAAATAGTTTATGGATTGAAGAGAATTCAAAATAACAACCCTTAATGGGATAGAAAGGGATTCCTTTTGAATACCACAAAGTGTATTGAAATGGATGAAATGTATTTATTCTGTATACATGAAAATTCAAAAGGATAAAGATTTTATGGATTAAAGGGGATTAAATATAAAACCCCTTAATGACATAGACATGGATTTCCTTTGAATGCCAAAAAGTGTATTCAAATGAATGGAATATTTTTATACTTTTTAATGAACATTTAATACACCTTTTCAAATCCTTTTTTTTGGATAAGAAAGAATAGAAAATGTGAATTTGGGAGCTATTAAAATGTATTAATTCTGTATACTTAAAAGGGGACTTAAATAGATAAATAGTTTATGGATTGGAGAGAATTCAAAATAAAAACCCTTACTGGGATAGAAATGGATTCCTTTTGAATGTTACATAGTGTATACTTTTTAATGCCAATTTAATACGCCTTTTCAAATCTTTTTTTTTGGATAAGAAAGTATTCAAAATGTAGATCTAGGAGGTATTAAAATGTATTCATTATTCATACTTAAAACGGGATTTAAAAGGATAAGTAGTTTATGGATTTCAGAGGATTAAAAATAAAAACCCTTAATGAGATAGAAAGGGATTCCTTTTGAATGCCACAAAGTGTATTAAAATGGATGGAATGTTTATATACTTTTTAATGCTAATTGCATACGCTTTTTGAAATCCTTTTTTTGGATAAGAAAGGATTGAAAATGTAGATCTCGAAGGTATTAAAATGTATTCAATCTGTATTCTTGAAAGGGGATTCAAAAGGTTAAAGATTTTATGGATTAAAGGAGATTAAAAATAAATCCCCTTAATGACATAGAAATGGATTTCTTTTGAATGCCAAAAAGTGTATTGAAATGAATGGAATGTTTATATACTTTTTAATGACAATTTAATACGCCTTTGCAAATCCTTTTTTCGGATAAGAAAGAATTGAAAATGTGAATTTTGGAGGTATTAAAATGTATTACTTCTGTATACTTAAAAGGGGACTTAAAACGATAAATAGTTAATGGATTAAAGAGAATAATACAACAACAACAACCCAATAATAATGAAATAGAAATGGATTCCTTATGCATGTCACAAAGTGTATTGAAATGGATGAAATGTTTAAAAACTTTTTAATGCCAATTTAATATGCCTTTTCAAATCCTTTTTTTGGATAAGAAAGGATTGAAAATGTAGATCTAGGAGGTATTAAAATGTCTTCATTCTGCATACTTAAAAGGGGATTTATAAGGATAAGTAGTTTAGGGATTACAGGGGATTCAAAATAAAAACCCTTAATGAGATAGAAAGGGATTCCTTTTGAATGCCACAAAGTGTATTGAAATGGATGGAATGTTTATATACTTTTTAATGCTAATTGCATACTTTTTTAAATCCTTTTTTTGGATAAGAAAGGATTGAAAATGTAGATCTCGGAGGTATTAAAATGTATTTATTCTGTATTCTTGAAAGGGGATTTAAAAGGTTAAAGATTTTATGGATTAAAGGGGACTAAAAATAAATCTCCTTAATGACATAGAAATGGATTCCTTTTGAATGCCAAAAAGTGTATTGAAATGGATTTACTTTGAATGCCAAAAAGTGTATACAAAAGGATAGAATGTTTCAAAATGGATTTATTTTGTATGCCAGGATCTGTATTGAAATGAATTATAAATTTGTTATCCATTTTAATACTTAACACTTTCTATCCCCCAAAGGACAGAAAAAGGATTTCAAAAAGCGGATAGAAAATGGATTCATTTTTTTAAATCCTTTTTCATCCATTTTTTTTTATAGGGAGACCATATTTTCGTTAGAGACCCAAACATGGAATGGATTTAAATGTTACTTTTTATTCTACCAAAAAAAATTAAATCCAGATCTCAAAAATAAATAACAATCTATTAGAGAAACTTACCAAAAACGAAAACTGGAAAGACATATACAGTGCAAACAACACAAACTTAAAAATGAACATATTTATACAAACTTTACAAGATATAATAGAAAAGTCAACCACAAAAATAAAACGTAAAAATAAATATAAAAAAAAGGAATCCATGGATAACACTGGGACTAATGAAATCCATTGAAGTTTGATGGACCTCCCTAAACATTCATAAAAAAACAAGAATATAATATATATATAAGAATAAAGTAAATAAACTAATAAATAAATCAAAATGCGACTACTATAGAAACAAAATAGAGAGACACAAAAATGATAGCAAACAGGTCTGGAAAGTCATTAACAAATATTCAAATAAACAAAGGAAAAAACAAAATATTGTAAAAATACAAACAGACACACAAACAATTATAAATAAAAAACAAATACCTGATACTTTTAATTCATATTATGTAACACTGGGGAAAAAATGGCAGAGAAGATACCAAACTATAACGAATGTTTAAATACCAACAAATCACAGAGTAAACTGCTATTTAATCAAATAAATCCATCAGAAGTTGAAAGTATTATGAATGAATTAAAGTTGGGTAAAGCTCCCGGAAAAGACAACTTAACCTGAAACATTAAAGCTTCTTTCGAAGTACATTTCAAAACCATTGTGTCACATTATAAATTATATTATTTCAAGTGGGACCTTTCCAGATAGCTTAAAAATAGGAATAGTAACACCAATATTTAAAAAAGGAGACAAAGGGGAGGTTTGTAACTATAGACCAATTTCACTTATATCCAGCATAGCTAAAGTTGTTGAAAAAATACTAAAGAAACAAATAATGGATTATCTTGAAAAAAACAATTTACTATCAAAGTCAATTCGGATTTAAGAAAGGAGTCTCAACTGAAGATGCTATAGTTGATATAACAAACAAAATTTATGCTTGCTTGGACAACAATAAACCAAACCTTTGCATCTTTTTAGATCTAGCTAACGCATTTGATACAGTTAGCCACCCTAATCTAAAAAACTGCTTAGAAAACATTGATTTAATGGTAATGCAATGAAACTAATGAATAGCTATCTGGATAACCAAGTACAATATGTAAAAATTGAGGATCAATTAAGTAATGCAGAAAAACTAGAATGGGGCGTCCCTCAAGGAACTGTATTAGGCCCAACTCTATTTTTGATATATATCAATGGCATTTTTTCATTAAATACAAAAGGCGAAATAGTGTTTTTTTGTGATGATACTGTATACCTGTATATGATAAGTATACCGCAGAAACATGGCAAGAACTAAAAATAACTGTAGAAAATGATTTGCCAAAAATTAAAAAAATGGTTTGATCTCATGAAATTATCTATCAATTTTGAAAAAACTAAATTTTTGGCTTTTTGTTGCAATAAAGGAAGAAAACCACCATTTTATGAACTCACCATTAGCGGCCATTCAAGTATATTCAAAATAAAAAGAGTAAATAGTATAAAATACTTAGGGGTTGAAATTGACATGTACAAATTTAAAATGCTTAAACAAATTCTTAGTTATAAACAGTTAAAAATGGTTTACTTCGCCTTAATAGATGGTATACTACAAATATGGAATATCAGGTTGGGGAGGAGCCTATAATTGCTATATAAAAACTTGGAAATAACACAAAAAATATTTTTCAAAATAATGCTAAACAAAAACCGATTTTTCTCAAGTGACACCTTGTATAAAGAGAGTGAAATCATGGACCTAAGGCAAAGCTATATTAACAAAATAATTATATTACAACATAAAAACAAAGAAACTGTACCACAAATACAACACAGATATCCCACTAGACACAAACTAGAAAGAACAATACAAACACCAAAAGCAAAAAAAAAAATTGGTCAGAGAAGTTTTAGTTATAATGCCCCTGGAGCCTATAGCCTGTTACATAATAACCTAAAAACAATGCAAAATTTAAAAAAAAATAAAAAGGCTGTAAAAAATTGGATTCTTTTACAGACAAGATCCTTTTTTCAAAATATGTTCAGTTAAATTATAGAGTAACCTGTAAATTGAAAGAAGATGTATGTAATGTTGCTCCACTTTATTGTAATTATATTGGTATACATTTAAGTTGTAAATACTTGGATGGGTAAAAAAAAACCAAGAAAAAAGAATCAATAATTTATTACTTTCTTATTTTTCTCAAAAATGATATTTTATAAACTTAAAAAACAGACTAAAAAAATAAAAATTAAAAATTTTTGTAATTAAGGAAAAACTAAAGACCCCACACACACAAGCTGCGACAGTGGTTTCAGTGGGGAATTTTTTATTTCCCGCCATCTATGTAAATTGAAATGAAATGATATGTAAATTTTTTAAGGATTTTTGGGAAATAAAATTATGTAAAAAAAAATTATGTTAAAATGGTGAAACATAATTACAATAGGATACACTTTTTGAGTTTTCTTGTTTTTTAGACTCAATTTTAGTAGTAATAATAATATCTGATAAAACGTGACAAAATCGTCAGTTACCTGTGCATCAGTTACCTGTTAGAATACTTACAGGTTACTGACCTGCTCTACAAGTAACTGACTCGTTTTTAATGAGCTTTTATTAAGCTTAACATGTTCTGTCTAACTCTCTAACTAACTATCTAACTATGAAATCTTGTGAAGCGTTTTTGACACACTTCCCATTATCCGATTTGTATGAAACATGACAATACAACATTAAGAAAATCATATTCTCCCACCCCAATACCCACCTCTTCTATAGAAAAATGTGTTTTTGACACACTTCCTGTTATCTGATTTGGATAAAATTTGGTATGCACATAGTGGTCCAATGATAATACAACAATAAGAAAAAATATCCTCCCACCCCTACCCCCACCCCCTTCCATAGAAAAATTTGTTTTCTACACACTTCTCGTTATCCGATTTGGATGAAATTTGGTATACATATAGTGATCCGATGACAATACAATATTAAGAAAAAAATATCCTCCCAGTCTTACCCCCACCCCCTTCCATAGAAAATGTGTTTTTGACACCCTTCCCATTATCCAATTTGGATGAAATTTGGTATACATATAGTGGTCTGATGACAGTACAACATTGAAAAAAATATCCTCCCACTCCTACCCCCACCCCCTTCTCTAGAAAAATGCGTTCAATAGCGCCATCTACACTCTTAGCATAGGACCACTGGCTCAATGTGACTTCTGAACCATGATCTTGTATTCATCATTAACTTTGCCTACTTCGTTGATGCCCAAACTTCACCCAAGACAGGCTTTACCCCTACTTCCGGTAAATCTGTATTCACAAATGGAGAGTAGGTTTGAGTTTGTAGTGGCAGGCATCGGATTGATTGGCAATCAGACACTTCGTCCACTGAACCAATCAGGGCCTCCTGCCAAAAATCATGTTTTTGACAGAAAATCTCAACATAACCTCAAAACTTTATTTGTTTTTTTTTCTTTTTCCCTTTTGTTCTTTTTTTTGGTTCTTTCCTGTATGTGTTTCGTGTAGAAAATGACTTTTGAAGAGGCCTTTTTATTGAAATTTAAATTTTTTTTCAGTGGGTTATGACTAAGACTAATTAAAAACAAAAGATGAGTCTGAACAGCCGATTTTGTTTAAGACAGGTAAGACTAATCAAAGGAGAAAGACTAATCAAAAACAAAAGACTAAGATGAGTATGAACAATACCAAGAACAATACTTTAGAGACTCTCCCTATTTAGGTATTAGACGAGGGGTGAACAGCTCGCACAATCAGTGTACACATTTCTCACAATCCTTCACAATCTTTACACATTCCCTCCCAATCACCCACAATCTCTCACAATCTTTCACAATCCCTCACAATCTTACCACAATCTCTCACAATCTTTACACAATCCCTGTCGCCCCCCCCCCCCACCCCCAACCCTTCAGGCACGCTATGCCGCTGCACAGTCCTCCACAATCTTTCACAATCTTAGCAAAAGATTGTGGATTTTCACAATCAGTGTACACATTTTGGGTTAGCTGTTCACCCCATTAGACATCCTTACCCTCTTGCTGCAAAGTGAGTGCCAGCCTGTAATCATTTTCAATATTGGTATTTTGTAGTTTCTTCTGCCTGGCCTCCTGCTCGAATTTGTGCTGCATCAGGAGAGCCATTTGGTAGTCTATCTCAGCCATTTTCAAGGACTGATATTATTTTTAATGATTATAATGGGTTTCGGAATAAATTTCTAAAATTATTTTTTGTTTGACAATCGACTTTTTAAAATGAAAAAAATCTATTAAAAAAAACGAAAAAGTTTTTGTGTACTCTTCGATTCCATCCACAGTAAACAGACCGCAGGTCGGTAGTACGGAAACTGCCTTGTAAATGTTTTATAACTGTTTTTAGTTTTGGTCAGCGCCCTCTAATAGCTGGCCGGTCGAACTACACTTAGTGCGGGAGTTGAGCGTAATTTTTTGGAGCACTTTTAGCAGGGGATGAGCGTTATTTCTATGAGTCTTTTAAACCGGCTGTCCAGAGAGCATTACCCGCGCGGATTTTTTTTTCTCGGGCTTTGATTGACAACCAGCAATTATGCGTGAGCTAATGCGGACGAACTCAAACCGACCAACTGCGCATGTGTCACTCGCTTCTTTAGGAAATTCGTTTCTCTTGAGCCGAAAGAAACAATAAAGAGAATAAAGTAAAAAAGAGAGTAGCACATGCGTGGTTGAAAAAACCGGTTTCAGTTCCGAAATTTTTCCACCAGTAAGCTGATTGTCATTAAAAATAGGATTGAATAAAAAGTATTTTATCTTAGCATAGTAAGTATATTATAAAAAGATATATATATGAAACACATTAATGATTACTAACAAAAATATAAAGGGTGCAAGCCTAGTTATTCTGTGATTAAACTTACTAACTTAAAAGAGTCATTAAATAATATTAAAACATTAATATAATCTTGATATTTAAAATAACCTAGAAAGCCGTGGCGTAGCCAGGGGGGGGGGGGTTTGGGGGTCAAAACTCCCCCCGTAGGCCAATGAGAGTACTAATAGCAATAGAAAAATATAACTTTTCAATTGGATATTTACTTATAGATATAGATACAATACAATACAATTTATGAAAAAAAACTTGGGTTGAAGACAATTTGAATTACCAAGTTTTACCCTATTATACCTATTGGTGAAGGCGCAAGAAAGTTATAAGGAAAAGCTTTTCACAGAGAGGCCCTGTTAGAGAAACTTTTGCGTCTATATTCTTTTAAAAATTCAAATTCAATAAATCCCGCCATACAGGATTAAAATGTGCACGAGAAGATTCGGCAACGCACGATTCTGCGTCTACATGCGCGACAGAGTGCGCAAACACAGTTCGTTATCACGCCAAGTAACGAACGGCATGTCAAAAACTCAAGTGATCGAAAAATCCATCAAAAATTCAATCCAAAACCTTATTATTCGATTTTAATTATAATCTAATTAGTGTTATGCAACTCCAACGACATTCTACAGTGAAGGGAGCTCCCGGGATGGTGTATCTGCGACAAAACTGGTAAGTGCATATTTTTTGGTTTTGTATGGCATGTTAATTATTTTTTGGAAATTTCAGAACCATAACGTTTTACAGTCCGCGTTATATTTTTTCGAAGGAAAGATTCAATTCTAATTCAAATCTCTAACATTTTTGGTCCTTCGAACCGGATAAATTAAGGAAATTTTTAAAAAACTAAAATTTTTGCAAGTCACGAAAAATATTCGTATTAAAAATCGCCATTATACCCCACCGGGAACCTGCAATCGATCGTCCAGCGAACAGCGTTCGAAGCAAGGCTCTCCCCTCCATATACTATAAGGACGGAGCTCAGTTTCACAGCGGTGATACTTCACGGTTTGTTTACATTTCAAAATAAAAGAATTCAATTCAAAAATTCAAAAAAAAAAAATTCTTATTTTATTCGAAATTCGATTGTTGTTTATGTGTGGTTTAGCAGTGGACAAAACAATTCTACGAACGGCGTTTTACTAGGTGCGAATAAATCCTTTTAATTACCTAAATTATTTGTGAAAAATAAGTGGTAAAAATACCTCTTTATAAAAGTGCATTTTACGATAAAATAAGGATCTCGGTAGCATATACTGACCCACTCAACAAGTAAGAAATTCTATTTTTAGCATAAAATAAAAATCGATATTTACCAAAACAAAACAAAAAACTATTTTATTCTTTTAAAATACTTTGTGCTATAAAAATAAACTTAATTCAATATGCCTTCAAAAAATAGTTTGATAAACCAAAGAAAGATATCTATTTCACGCATTACTGAGGTATATAACTTGGCAACTAAATGCAAGCAGGATGCGTCTCTAAGCGTACTTTTTAAAGTATCTTACGAATCTTTCGACGATCATTACGAGGAATTTAAACGGTTACATAACGACATCATAGGCCTCATTGAGGACGAGGAATTCACGGAACAGGACGTATTTAGGAAGGATACCGACAAATTCTATTACGCTACCAAGCAAATATATGCAGAACTCTTTCCAGATTTGGGCCCTAGGTTTTCGGGAAACAGCCCTGCTATAATTCAAGCCCCAATAAGGGACGAACTAGGACCTCTAAAAATACCCTGCTTTGATGGATCACCTCGAAAATGGCCCATCTTTTTTGATATTTTTTCGTCCCTCGTAAATGATAATCAAAATTACTCAAACATTAAAAAATTTCAGCATTTATTAATGTACTTAGAGGGTGAACCTGCAAATCTTTTAAATTCAATTAAATTAACGGGAGATAATTACGAAATAGCGTGGAATATCCTAGTCAATCGCTATCAAAATAAACGGTTGTTAGCATCCACCTATTGGAATGCTATTTACACAGCGATTCCTTTAAAAAATAACTCGGCAAAAGAGCTTAGAAAATTAATCGATATTTTTTCGGAAAATGTGCTAGCCCTAGGTAACCTTAATTTTCCAGTAAATCAGTGGTGTTTTTGTCTGTTTTCAATTTTACTTTCAAAAATTGATAATTCGACCAGAACTGCGTTTGAGCTAAAATACAGCACTACTGAAATACCAACATACAAAAATTTAATCGAATTTTTGTCAAATCAATGCAAAGCTCTTGAGTCATTGCAAATTATCCCTTCCCAAGTGACTCAAACCAACTTAACAAATAATAAACCGTATAATTCAAAACCCAACAATTTTAAATCGAATTCATATTCTCAATATCAAAACAAATCAAACGCCCAATCTAATTTTTTTGTAAACGCCCCACCAACCACAATTAACAAACAAAAAACTTCACCTAATAACTCAACTCATCAAAATTATTCTCAAGCTAAGTGCAGGTTATGCAATAATTCGATACATTTAATAACCCAATGTCCGGTTTTTATTTCAAAGTCTCCTAATGATAGGTACGCTTTCATAACTCAACAAAACGCATGCGTAAATTGTCTTCGTTTTAATCACGTACAAAAGGATTGCGTAAGCACGTACAATTGCAAAATTTGTCGTTTTAGACATCATACAATGATTTGTAGACAAAACTCTAATCAAAACTCCGGAGTTAGGCAATTTAACTCAAATAATAACTCTAACCAATCCAATTTTATTCAGTCAACTCAATCAACTTCAAACTTACTTCCTAACCCCACAATTAACCCAAACTATGTCAATTCTATGCCAATAACTCAAAATCACTCAACTCAAAATATCACTCAAAATCCAACAACTCAAAATTATTCGATTATTCAACCTCAAAGTCAAAATTTTGTTGCCCCAACAAACTTGTGGACTTCTTTGGCTACCACAGCAACAAAAACTTGTTTATTATCTACTTGTCAAGTGGAGGTTCTAGATGCTAGGGGCAATTATCAAAAGGTTCGAGCCATCCTTGATAATGGTAGTCAACTTAGCTTGATAAGCGAAAACTGTTTAAATCGTTTAGGACTTTCTAGAAACAAAGAATCGATCCCAGTCCTAGGATTAAACCGTTCTTCATCCTCGACCAAGGGAATCTCAACGTGTACAATTCGTCCAGTAGGACAACCATACCCAACCTTCAATTTTCAAGTTCATATTTTGCCTAACCTATGTGCAAACATGCCTTCTATGAGAGTCAATCCTATAAATTGGAGCCATATTCAAAATCTTAAACTAGCAGATGAAAAATTCTATACACCTGGACCAATAGACATGCTAATCGGAGCAGAGCTCTACAAAGATATCCTTTTGTCAGGACGCATTGATGGCCTACCAGGGCAACCAACCGCCTTTGAAACCGTCTTTGGATGGGTCTTACTGGGGGATACACGCGACGTCAATTTTCAAACCACGCTCGATAATTCTTGTTTTTTTCTATCCGAACAGTCTCTCGATTCTAGTCTCAAAAAATTCTGGGAATTAGAAACTATAAAACCTAGAGTTTTTCTTTCTCCAGAGGAGAAGAAATGCGAGGAGATCTACCAAAAAACTACGACAAGAGAACCATCAGGACGCTTTATTGTCAACTTACCGTTTCGAAGCGCAGAGCCGCAGCTTGGCGATACCTTTTCTATTGCGTACCGTTCCTTTATGTCGCTCGAATCTAGGCTTTTGAAAAATCCAGATCTTTATCATCTATACTCCGAATTCATGAGAGACTATTTAATCAATGGTCACATGTCTCCTATACCAAGTCATGAACCCAAACCAGCTTTATCCTGTTATTTGCCTCACCATGGTGTTCTTAGACCTGATAAAAGTACTTCAAAACTCCGGGTTGTTTTTAACCCTTCGATAAAACCCTCATCCACAGGCCTAAGCCTAAATGAAACCCTTTTAATAGGTCCAAAACTTCAAAATGATATTTCCGAAATCTTACTCAAATTCCGATTCTATCCCTATGTATTTTTAACAGACATAAAACAGCACTTCCTTCAAATCAAAATAAATCCTGAACACAGAGATTTTCAAAGACTTCTCTGGCGTTTTCATCCTAGCGAACCCTTACAAGAATTTCGACTAAATACAGTTACTTTTGGTATGTGTTCTAGCCCTTATTTAGCTATTCGTACATTAAGGGAGTTAGCGAAAATCGAGAGTGAAAACTACCCCGAAGCTTCCAAGGTTCTTCTTAATAATATTTTTATGGATGATATTTGCGCAGGCGCAAAGTCCCTTGACGACGCCTTAGCCCTTCAAAATGACCTTATTGCTTTGTTAAACTTAGGTGGCTTTCAACTCCGTAAATGGGCTTCCAATGAACCGAAACTTATATCACATTTTTCACCCTCGGATTGTCAAATTCCTGTCACTTTTGACAAGGACGATTCAAGTTCAATCAAGGTCTTAGGACTGCAGTGGCAGCCTTCTTCCGATCAATTTACATATTCTTACACCCAATCTGAAAAATCCTGTACCAAACGGAATATCCTTTCAGCAATAGCAAAAATATGGGATCCGCTTGGTTTTTTATCACCTCTATCATTCTTAGCAAAAACCATTATGCAGAAACTCTGGTTGTCTAATTGTTCATGGGACGAAAAGCCTCCAGACTCTATTGTAAATCTTTGGAACCAATTCAGTAATGAACTAAACTGCATTTCAAATATTTCCTTACCTCGCTATATTTTTTCTACTCAAGTAAAAAGCTGTAAACTTTTAGCCTTCTGTGATGCGTCTGAGCTTGGTTACGCCAGTTGTGTATATGCTCGTACTGAGTTGCAAAATGGTGAAATCAGGTCAGCCTTGGCTTTAGGCAAATCTAGAGTAGCCCCTATCAATACAAAATCAATACCACGTTTAGAACTTCTGGGAGCCACGCTCTTAGCTGATATCTTAGAAATCGTTATCCGAAACTATTCTTCACTTATTTCTATAGACGAAATACTTGCATTTTCAGACTCACAAGTAGCTTTACACTGGATTACTGGTTCTCCTCACAAATGGCAAACTTTTGTAGCCAACCGAGTTTGCAAGATTCAAGAAACCATTCCAGATGTATCCTGGTACCACATACCCTCGGCTGAAAATCCCGCAGATTGTGCAAGTAGAGGTCTATTGGCTAGTAATCTCGTCAACCATCCACTTTGGTTTCAAGGTCCCTCTTGGCTCACCTTACCAAGGTCCGAATGGAAAATTCAAAATTTTCTAGACCAGATGTCAAACAATGTCCCAGAAGAAGTTTTCCAAGAGCAAAAATCTTCTGTACTCGTTACGTTTCAAACTTCACCTAATTATTTCGAAAAACTTATTCAAAATTATTCTAACCTTGACCTTATTCAAAAGATTATATGTCATTTTTTAAGAGTTATTCATAATCGAAAAAACCCGCAGGAGTCCCTTCCTCAAGTTTTTTCTTCCAATCAGTTACATGAAGCTTTATTAGTTTTAGTCAAGCACGTCCAAGAAAACTGCTTCTTAGAACTTATTCAAAAACTCAAAAATCAACAATTGCTTCCTAAACAATACCGAAAACTTGCGCCGTTCCTTGACGACAAGGGCTTTGTCAGAGTGGGCGGACGCTTGCGTCATTCATCTGGAATTCCATACGACTCAAAACATCCAATTCTACTGCCTCGATCTCACCGACTAACTGATTTAATTATTATCCAAATTCATAAAAATAATTTTCATCCAGGACCCAATACTGTCTTGTATTTAATACGCCAAAAATTTTGGATTTTATCAGCTCGTAGAGCTATAAATCATGTTTTATCTCAATGTATTCAGTGTTTTCGTATGAAACCAAAACCCTACACTCAATTCATGGCTGATTTTCCTTCATTCAGAACTTCACAGTTGAAGGTATTTTCGCATGTCTGCTTGGATTATGCTGGTCCCATAAACATTATCTCTTCACGCATGCGCAAAGCGAAAATTCTTAAGGCATATATCGCTGTTTTTGTAGACAATTGCGTAAAAGCTATCCACATCGAATTGGTCAGTGACCTTACGACAGAAGCTTTTATCGCAGCTTTGCGGCGATTTATTGCGAGAAGAGGTGCTTGCACTCAAATCACAAGCGACTGCGGATCTAACTTTGTAGGAGCTATCAAGCAACTTCAGGAGTTATCTAAATCAGCGGCGGAAAGCCTACAAATCCGTTGGTGCTTGAATAGTCCCGGAGCGCCTCATTTAAACGGCCCCGCTGAGGCAGGCGTAAAATCTATCAAAACTCATCTCTACAAGTCAATCGGTAGTCAAATATTTACTTTTGAGGAGTTATACACGCTCTTAACTCAAATTGAAGCTTTGCTAAATTCACGTCCAATTTGCGAACAAAGTACAGACCCTAATGATCTCTCCCCCCTTACTCCAGGGCATTTCATAAATCTCGAACCCTTGAACTCTTGTCCAGATCCCGATTTAACTCACCTAAAACTAAACGCACTTAGCCGTTGGCAATTAATTCAACGTTTAAATGCAGACTTCTGGAAACGCTGGAAGTGTGAATATTTAAATACTTTGCAGCAGCGCGCTAAATGGTGCGATCCATCGGTCGAGATTAAAATCAATACACTTGTTTTAATCAAAGACGAAGCAAAACCTCCCTTGCATTGGTTGTTGGGTAGGATAGTGTCGGTACACCCCGGTCCTGATAACAATGTAAGAGTGGCCACGGTTAAGACAAAGCAAGGCCTTTTCAAACGTCCGGTCGTAAAATTGTGTCCATTACCGTTGGATCCACGCTAAATCTTATATTCAATGTTTTTTTTGTGTAATGTCTTATCCAATTCTTAGAATTCTTATTTTTTTTTGTTTTTGGGAAAATTCCATAAAAATTGGAAAATGTTTGGGTAAATTCTCCTTTTATTATTTTTCAATTTTTCTTAATTCTTGATTTTATTTTTTTCTAAATTTCTTAATTTTAATTTAAAACTTCGTTTTAAGTGGGCGGAAATGTTAGAGAAACTTTTGCGTCTATATTCTTTTAAAAATTCAAATTCAATAAATCCCGCCATACAGGATTAAAATGTGCACGAGAAGATTCGGCAACGCACGATTCTGCGTCTACATGCGCGACAGAGTGCGCAAACACAGTTCGTTATCACGCCAAGTAACGAACGGCATGTCAAAAACTCAAGTGATCGAAAAATCCATCAAAAATTCAATCCAAAACCTTATTATTCGATTTTAATTATAATCTAATTAGTGTTATGCAACTCCAACGACATTCTACAGTGAAGGGAGCTCCCGGGATGGTGTATCTGCGACAAAACTGGTAAGTGCATATTTTTTGGTTTTGTATGGCATGTTAATTATTTTTTGGAAATTTCAGAACCATAACGTTTTACAGTCCGCGTTATATTTTTTCGAAGGAAAGATTCAATTCTAATTCAAATCTCTAACAGGCCCAATTTAACTATTTTTAATTTTTTACCAAAATATTAGTTTAATAATACATAAAATCTGTCTTTTTCCTTTCATGAAAAGTTATAACAAAAATAACAAAATGTTCTGAAAAACTCGGAAAATCTTCGGAAAAACTCTGGAAATATTCGGAAAAACCCGTGATAAACCCGGAAAATTTTTAAAAAGCTCCGGAAATGATCGGGAAAACTCGGAAAATATTCGGAAAACTCTGGAAATATTCAGAAAAAACTCGGGAAATAATCGGAAAAACTAGGAAAAAGTGTTTATCGGAAAATTTTTAAAAAAATTAGGAAAACTCGGGAGATGTTTGGGAAACTTAAAAACTGGGAAAAACGAGGAACATTTTTGGAAAAACTCGGAAAATGGTTGAGGTGGCATGGCAAAACCCCCCATTGCCAGTTTCTAGCTACGCCACTGTAAAAAATAGTGCTCATTTGATCCCAATGCAAAAAAAAATATAAAATTTGTTAAGGGATTTAAATCACACTTCTTTTGTAAGTAACAAAGAAATTGTTGACATTACATCATACCTTCTGTTTGAATAAACAGTTATACTTAAACAAAAGAGTCTTATAAAACTAAAAAAGTCCAAAAAAAGTCTATAAAATCACTGAAAAAACACAAATTAACAAAAAAAGCTTCGAAGAGAACTTCCACACAAGAACAAAGAGTACGAAAAATGAAAATGGCGATAGGTCGCTAGGCGGCTGACACCCTGTCAAAGTACAGAAATCTGTAGTTTTGCACGCCCTCTAATAGCTGGCCCTTTTTTCAATAGTTTTTGGCGGGAAAGTCCGAGTGTCTATACTACCGCTTTGCGGTCCGTGTACTGTGATTCCATCCCATTCTTTACTTTTTTTCACAGATTAGGTTAAATGCTTTTTTTTATTAAACAAAAAAAACGACTAGGCCACATAGAGAATTTCTACGAGTTGCCCCGGTGCGCACTAAGTGTATCTCTGTCCTTTTTCAAAGGACGAAGATACACCCAGTGTGTGTCTCATAAAGGTTAAGTAGCGAGCCTGAGAAAGATGCAGCTAGCTAAAGTGAAGACTCGGAACAGGCGTAAAAGCAGGGAGCAAGTTGTTTCTGTTCAAGGACTGTACACAGAACAGGACGGTCCACTTCCATAAGCCCCATATATTCCAAATTTCGCTACGTCACAAAATCCTCAAGGTGTCGAGCCATCCTTCTATGAACCTACTCATCCTTCTCAAAAGACCCTTGATCTGTTTGATAGGGTGGTCTTTCCTTTTCTATTCACAATAAATGAAAAAGGACAACCGAACTTATTGATTTTTTCGCGAATCCAAAGTGAGGTTAATTTTTCCGTGCATTTCGCATTTTTATTTATTTTAAGGGAAAAAATTTGTGGAATCTTGGTTTTGTATTGTTATTTTCGATATTTTAAACAATTTTCGGAATCGCAAAATCCCAGGAGCATCCTGTGCGGTTTCTGGATGTAAATCCAACTATTCGAACTTAGAAGTTCTACGTTTATGAGTTTTTTTAAATTACCACCTTCCAATGACTGTTCCCAAGACTATTTTGCAAGAGTGGCTAAGACGTTGTGGAAAAGACAATATGGATCCCACGAAAGCATTTCTACAGAACAGTTTTCGAAATTCCTTTTCAAGATAAATTGCTAGGTAAATATCATTTTTAACATTTTTTTAAATCTATTTAGGGCCACATTCTTTAATTATGTAAGGTTAAAATTCAGGATCTTTTGCCGCCCTTCTCCTGTCGTAACGCATTTTCAAGAAAAATATAAAAAAATCATTCAGTGTATAGTCCTTGCCATAGGCAGTTACACTTTTGTGACTTTGACATAAACATACCTATTTCCGAGCCTATTTCCAAGCATATTTCCTAACCACAAATATATTAAAAATTAAATATGTTGTGTAGGTATACCTTATGTTGTGTTAAGCCTAAATCATTTAGTTGTAATCTGCAGAGTTTTTTAAGTGCTGGGTGGAAAAAAAAATATGCCACTTTAGTCAAACTCAGTATGTAGGTATGTGGGCACAATAGATCCATATGTGGTCACAGTGCATGGAGGTCCAGACGGGCCTGCCACCACTTTCGAATACATACATACCTTATGTTGACAAAAAAAATGTTCTCATAAAAACAACTCAACAACATACCATTTTTCAGATTTTTTGATAAAGAAATAGGTTAAAAATGTCACAAAAGTGTAACCACCTATGGCCAAGACTATGACACAAAGGTAACCCTCCCCCCCAGAGATTACTTAATGTAACACTAAGCCGCATGTGAATTTATTTAGGCCTGTGTGTTCACCTATGAACAAGGCGTGATCAGCTGAACCAAATTTGTTCACCATCCTACAGGACTTTAATTAATTGATCCTGTAGTGTATTGTAGTGTCCTATGGAGTCCTGTAGACCTACTGTGGGCAGCTGATCACCCCTTGTCTATGAAGAAACCTCTACAACCACAAAAATTAGACATTAAACATACTTTTTAATTTTTTTTTCTGTAAATGTGCAATTTAATTGTTTTTCTGTTTTGTACTAATTTGACTCCAATAATAGTGAAGTTATCAATAGTGCCAACTTAATTTGGGACACCTACTGTAATTTTGACAAAAATGTCATAACAAAATAATACTTGGACAATTTCTAAAACCTCATGTTTTTTTGTGAATTCCATATGTACTAGAGTACAAAATTTACACTGTAGAAACTACCTATTTTTAAAAAAGTTCCTTATATATGTTTTTTTATTACAGGCTTATGTACTTCCAAAATAATACTAAGGAATACATCTGTGCCAAGTCAAAACCTATCAGTGAAACCAATAGAAGTTGATCCTGAAGAGCCAACTGCAGGTACAAGCATCGAAATCAAGGAACATTTGCTGGTTGATGTTGGTACAAAAGAAAACTACTTAGTTAAAGTCTGATTTTCTTTTGTTTTGTGCAAATTGATAGAGTTATTGTTGAATTTTTTGTATCGGAGTCTGCTATTGTATGAAAATGAGTATTCAGTTGGTTTGCGACTGTTAGTGTGTGTCTTTAATAGTTTCAGAATCTATTCTAAGTTTAATTTAGTTGTTTTCTTTGCCTCCCCAATAATTTATTTATAATGTTCTAAGTTTTTGTTTTGTCAATTTTATCAATTTTAGTTTTTGCACAATGGAGATTTTGCTTTAGCACAGTTTTTTTAAAGATATATTTATATTTTTTATATATATTATTAAAATGTAATATATTATTATATTTTTTTCAATTCTTTAGAAGCTAATGTCACTTAATAAAAACAAAATGATGCTGAGAAGTAAAAAGGTCTTGCAGTTGGGTAAAAAATACTAGGACATTTCTTAGAAAGGTAAAATACCTACATGTCCTAGATTTTTTGCCCCCATGGTTCATTCTTCTTACATTTCATTTATCAAATTCAGGATTTGTTATCCTGATGTTTATGGTAACAAATTCCTTATTGCTTCTAATCAATAACCCCACTTAATATTGTATACAGGTTTGTTATTTTTTTGCTATTATGAGTGATATAACAAAAAAATTCTAAAAATGTATACAGATGCCTAAAGACTTTATCTACTTAGATAATTTCTAGTATTATAAATCAATAAATATAATAAATTTGGTCGAAATTAAAATAGGAAAATAACTTTTATTTAATCATTTTATTTTTTATCTTTAAATATCTAAACATGTATCCTGAGATGATATCTTTGGGGGCACTAACATATACCTCATAAAATCAAACCTATATGTAACATTTAAGCAATAGGTTAAAATACTGATAACTACAAATTGCTTCAACAGGACAAAAAGTGAGATTTTAATTACTAAAATAATAAGGGACAAAAAGCTAGTACTGCTGCTAGTTAGGTGAAGTTGAGCAATATACACACCTCAGTAGGTACACATGTTATTACCTTTTAAACATAGCAATGTTGTAGAACACTCTACATCAGTTGAAAGAAAAAACTGTATAATGTATTGACAAAACATTTAATTTATCATGTCATGTGGAATGAGGTTTCATACTGTACAAATGACATGATAACTGAACATTTTTGCCAACAATATCTCGTTTTTATCAAAGACAGTCAGTTTATGGTCCTTGGTTTTTTCTATTCAACTGATGTGCCATGTTCTACCACAAGCCGCTACTGACAGAAAGTGAATATTTCTTAAGTGCAAAAAATACCTCTGCTGATCAATAGCAAAAACTTTGTACAGAGACTTAAACCATATTTTTGTTGACCCTGTTAGTCCTTAAAGGTTGTGCCAGGTCCTGATTCTTATCAGTCCTGAGTGGTCATTAAAAGTGTTGAGATATTGTATAGGTCCTTACATATTGATGAGCCCCTCACTTTAGGTGGTACTACTAGATGATAAGTGGAATGAAATGTATGCATTGTTCTACAGGAATTAGCAAGAAATTTTTGGTCCTGTAGTGGATTGCAGGGTGCATGTATACTGCTTAAGCTAGAATGCCGCTATCTACCTATAAAATTTTCCTAGTTTTGATTTAAAAAACCTGAAAAATAATATACAAATGCTACTTTCTGATAATGGTAAGTTATTTGCTTCTTAAAAACCATAAAAGCTTAAGAAGATTTGCTAATAGAAATTGATAAGTAGAATAATGTAGTGATTAAGACAGCAAAAAGACGGGCAATATAGTGTCCTGCACAGTCCTGTAAATGAATTTTGTACACCAGCATAGTAATGGGCAGCTGATCACCCCTCATAGGCTTAGGTATTCTAATGGGGAATAAAATACTATTCACAAAATATTCTAGATGATATTCCAAATATTAACATGTTTTTTTTAAGCAAATGCTGATGAATGACAATGAAAAAATTTATTTGATTTTATTGATGATTGAGGGGTTCTGTAAACTATTTTCTGCAGAAGATACACCTAGGATATTTTTACATAAAATTGTATATTATTATTATCTTTCTACATTACAGCGAGACATGGTTTAAAAAAAAACGTTTTAAAATTAGTTTTTGTTTATATTTTACGAAAAAGTGAGGTTATGTCGTTGAGTATTTTGTGACGTATTAAAAACCGTCTGACAGATTTCACGAAGTGGACCATCCTGTTCTCTGTGTAGAGTCCTTGGTTTCTGTTATGCTCTGGCTCTCTCGAAGTTTCCTTGTCACTTCTGCTCCGGCGGAACAACTTGTTCCGGAAATTCATACCTGTTCCGACTTGCTCCGGGCACAGACCTGTTCCGAAAAGAACAGGTACTGCTCTGGAGTGCCATCCCTACTTCTATAGGACAAACAAACTGATTTCCCATAAGCCGTAATGTTAACAAAAACGTAAATTTCACAAAAATGACAAGAGCTTCAGTCTCAAAAATTAATCAGTTTTAAGAACGGATCCTTTGTACATATGCGAAAAATGCGTTTTTCTTAAAAATATTAAACTAAAGCGAGAAAATCTGAAATAAATGGGACCATGTTTTCTACAAAAAAGTAGGTTATGTTTTTGTTTATTTTGTTTTTTTTTTAAATTTTTTCTAGTTTTTTTACTCATTTTGAATTATTACATGGGCGCACCAAGGGGGCGGGGGGCTAGGGGCCCGGACCCCGCTAGGGGCCCGGACCCCGCTAGTGGCCCGGACCCCGCTAGGGGCCCGGACCCCCCAAACCACATATTTTTTTAAATATTTTCCATATATTTCATGAATAAACAGAAAAAATAGCATAAAGTACAACATCATGGGACCTCTGGGGGCCCCCCAAAGATATCGGGCCCCCAAAGGTTTTGGGTCCCCCCAAGACATATTTCTGGGTGTACCACTGCAGCCCAAGGTAGGGGAAAGTGGATAAGTAGTTCTATTCAAAGAGCTCACTTCAAGGCTCACTTAACAGAGACGAAATTGAAATAGACTAAACTTTTCTCATCAGATTCAGGTTTTCTATTAGGATCTTTTGTTGTACTTGACTAAACCTTTTGCTAAGTAATAGGCCTTCTATACTGTTTAACTGTGAAAAATAGTTCACTATGATTTTTCGGTTTAGACAAATTTTAATCGTGTTAACCCTCCAGTAGTGACATGAAAAAGAGGCACAACTTATAGGTAGGTCAGTCCAACAGATCAATATACACATATGAGTTCCAACCAAGGTTGGTCAAGCAAACTTCTAATAAGTACTTTACAAAATATGTTTATTTAAAAAAATATAAGTAAACATTATATAAAAAAAAAACTTGCAAAATTAAAATACAGTTTTTCCTTGTCATTGGCCTCACACACTGTACATCACCATATGATTTTCCATGAACTATAATACATAGGGCCTAAGTACAGTCAAACGTATGGTTCATCAGCTCACAACAGTACTGTTCAAATTTTACAACAGTACAATATTTGCTGTTGTATTAGTACTATTACTTTTATTACTGTTTTTTTGTAACAATATTTGCTCAATTATGTATCTAAAAGTTTATGCAAATAAATATATACTCTACTCTACAATTGGGCGTAACAGCATATGACCCATTAGGACCCAAGTTTTTTTGAGAGAAATTGAAAAAAAAATCTGAGAGGACTTATTTGTTTTTCTTGTGGTCATCAAAGTCAACAAAGATGACTTTTTTTTCCATCTATTTTTTGATGCCATAAAAAAATTTTTTTGGTAATAAGATCAGAACAGTACTGTAGAAATTTCACAACAGGACTCATAGTAGGTCCAGTCAGATGCTATACAAATTTTATGGTGTACAAGTTTTAGGTGTCAAAAAGCATGGAAATAAAGAAAAATTTGCACCAAAATAGTTTAAGATAATAAGAGGTTTGAGTTAGGGAGATTGTCAAATTCACCAGTTTATTCTAAACTGTTTTGAGGTCTGTAAAATAAATAGTTATTAAAGAAAAAGAAACTTTGATGATACAGGACTCCTCTGGACACTATACAGGACGCTACACTACCAAGAGTTTATTTAAGAGTTCTGTAGGATGGTGTACAAATTTGGTTCAGCTCATTACCCACACTTTAACCTCATATTGTTTTCCTTTTCTTTCTTTTCTAGACCCTTTTGTCAACCATAATTTTTTTAATTTTTCAACCTTTTTGAAACAATAATCCATTCAGGAGAGACCCAGTCAGGATCATTGCTGTATTCTAGTTTTGAAAGTTGCTTGCCTAGAATAGTAAAAAAATCATAGTGAAGTATTTCTTACAGATTAGTCATAACACAATTCTATGTTACATTTCTGCAAAAGGTCCACTCGAGCACAAAAAAAGATCCCAATAGAAAAGTGTGCCAAAATGGCAGTTACACATCCAATCCAAAACAAACTTGACAAAAAACTTTCGAATATTTCAATTTATCCTCTGTTAAGTCAGGTAATAGAGCACTTATCCACTTTCTTAGATGATTTTTTAAGGTCAAAATACTTGGCATTCCATCAAAACTAACATTATCAAGATCTCCCCAGCTGCCACAATTCATAACAGCACAGAAACTAATAATAATTATTCAAACTGAGTAAAACACTAGAAAAAAATTTAAAAAAAAACATAAGTAAATAAAAACATAACCTGACTTTTTGAACAAAACATTGTCCCTTTTATTTGAGATTTACTGGCTTTAATTGATTTTTTTTAAGAAAAACGCATTTTTCCCATGTGTACAAAGGATCAATACTTAAAACAGCATCTTTGTTGTAAATTAAATCGTTTCACTTTTTTTAAAAATTACTTTTTTGTTAACATTGCGGCTTATGGGAAAACGCTTTGTTTGTCCTATGGCAACCATCTTGGATCGAAAAACAGCTGATCGTGACAGTTCGTTAGACAAGCTAATGTTTTGTAACCTGAACCAAGGCCAACACAAAAATAGAGGCCACGACCCTGAAAAAATCAGCTGTTCTCCCGGGGCTGAATTTTACATTGGGTCTTATGGGAGGTCAGACGTTTTTTTATGATATTTTCAAAATGGCACTACAGATTTCCGCAAAATTTCACTGAAATATTCTCAGACACCATCCCGATATTCCACCAAAGGTTTGTAAGGAAGCAACATGATTAAAAGGTTAAAATCTTCAAGATTTAGCATTTCTTATATATTTGACATGTATTTGACTTTGTCATATGTGATTGTCACATCCGCTTCTCCTTTAAACTTAATTTTTGTGTGAGCTACTGAAGCGGCTATGAAAAATTAGGGCTTACTATACATTTAAAAAAAATTGTTCTGCCAGAATAAAGTAAAAACAATCTCAAAAACGGCTTTATTTTAAAAAAAATCAAATATCCATGAACCGTCATTCCAACTTCAATATTTTAAAGACAATCAGCTGTGTCGTAACGTGACCATCAAAAAAAAATCAGCCTCGGGTGTGACGTCAACAAAGTGGAGGATCGTGGCCCGTCCATTTTGATAGCCCTGCCTGAACAAATAAAAAATATTCTTGATTTATAATTTTTTTATTTCAATTTTTTTGTTGCATTGTAGTATATGTATGTAAATTTTCTAAATGCAAAACACGGAAAATACCTATAAAACACACATATACCAAAGGTAGAAACAAATTAATCATATCTAAAAAGTGGGGTTATTTTTTTGTTTTGATCTGAAACGTTGTTCCGTCAAAAGAGATGGAGCAATTCAGAGCACCCGCTCGGAGATTTGCGCATAGATTAGGTAAATAAGTATAAAAAGATTTGCGGGCAATAGTCGAGCATGCAAATCTTTTTTAGGGCACTGCTCTTTTTTAAGTCGAACGCGTGCATCCGTTTCAGAGCAATTTTTGAGCACTCCAGGGCAGTTTTCGAGCAAAAGCCGAAATCGCTATTAGGTATTAGATAGTTTAAGTCACCCCCGTGAAAATGACATACGGAATATAACAGCGCGAACAGCGCCTGCGATCTGGACAAGGGACTAAATTGGAACTAAACATAATGACGTTTGACAGTGTCATCCTGTTCTGTGGTTTGACTGCTGTTGTGGGAAAGAGAGAGAGCCCACCAGAACAGACAGAAAGAGAGACACGCGACACACCTGAATTTATTCTGTGGTGAATGTCATTTTTGTCGGGTGTTCCCCTCAATCTGATTTTTGATAAAAAAACTAAAATCAAATCATTGTGTACTAGATCGGCAAATTTTGTGAGTCTAACAAGCAGTAGCAGTGTGAAAAAGAAGCAGCAGCAGTATAAAAAACAAGGAGCAGCATATAAAAAGCAGTCAATTCAACGACCCCATACCAGTGAGTTTTAAGGTGGATTTATTGTTCGTTAAAGTAAGGTAAGGGGTAAGTTCATTTATTTAGGCTTACTTCATACTTTCCACTATGAACAATGGAAATTTCTATTTTAAGTAAGGCCGCCTTGTTTATGATAAAAACAAATAGGTTCTAACTTATAAGTCTAAGCTGTTACTACTCCTGAAGAGTTACAGTGATCTATCACTCAGCTGCGACAGTTTTATGCCAAAAACCACCTTCGCTTAGTTTCTACCACCAAAAAACTAACTACTACCACCTTCTGTGGCTTCTATCCCCAAAAAACCAACTACTACCACCTTCCCCTACTTCTAACCCCAAAAAACAAACTACTACTACCTTCGCTGAGCTTCTACCCCTAAAAAACCAACTACTGCCATCTTCTCCTAGTCTCTGCCACCAAAAAACCAACTACTACCACCTTCTGTGGCTTCTATCCCCAAAAAACCAACTACTACCACCTTCCCCTACTTCTAACCCCAAAAAACAAACTACTACTACCTTCGCTGAGCTTCTACCCCTAAAAAACCAACTACTGCCATCTTCTCCTAGTCTCTGCCACCAAAAAACCAACTTCTACCAACGCTTATCTTCTACCACTAAAAAACCAACTACTACCTCCTTTGATTATGATTGTAGTATTTGGTTTTTTGGTGGTAAAAGCTAGGGGAACTTGGTAGTAGTTGGTTTTTTGCTGGTAGAAGCTAGGGGAAGGTGGAAGTAGTTACTTTATTGCTGGTAGAAGGTAGTAAAAGTTGGTAGTAGTTTGTTTTTTGGTGGTAGAAGGTAATCCAAGGGGATAGTAGTTGGTTTTTAGTGTAAACCTGATCTGTACCTAAGTGATAGATAGATAGGTAACTGTTTGGGAGTGGTAGCAGCTGTGATTTATTAGTTAGGGTTTGTTTTAACCTCAAACAATACGCTGCAATATCGAAATGTATAAAAAGGTCATTAAAATTTTGATCTGTAAAATATAGGTAGGGGGCGGGGTGGAACCGAACCGAACCGAACCGAACCGAACCCCATGTTTGTATTTATGAAATATGTGGAAAATATTAGAAAAAACTTAGCTTTTGGGGGGGGCTGCCCCTGACATATATGCCACTGTGTAGACCCATGTTTGTAGGATAATACATTTTTTGTTGCATCTTACTGCTTACTTTATGGCAATATGGCTTTGTTTGCTATAAACTCAACTTTACTGTATCAATTTGATCATGGCACATACCTGTTTTTTTCTGGGGAGAAAGAGATGTGTCAATATGGAACTGAAACAGTATCCTTGAGTTTTATAAATAGCATTTTTTATTGCCTAATACCCTGTTTGGACTGTGCAACTTTTCCATGCATGCAACTTTTGTGTCCTCTCTCTCACTCAGATGATGTTACTTAAAGAGAGACAGAACAAACAAGTTGCATGCTTTGTTTGGAAATGAATGAAAATTTGTTTTATTTTTAAGTAAAACAAACACTGTTTTTTAAATTTGCAAAGGCAGCTTTGTGTTCCCCTCAGATAGTACTAACCAAGTGGTAACAGCTAACCTGTAATTTGTACTGTTTTGCCAATAATGCCATGTAAATCTTGGGCTAATGTCAAGAAATCTGTAATGCAATAAGCCATGGGCGCAGCCAGGGGGGGGCCCCAAACCTAAGATTTTTTAAATATATTTTCCACATATTTCATGAATAAACACAAAAAATAGCATGAAATACGACATCATGAAGCCTCGCCCCCCCCCCAAGACATATTCCTGGGTGCGCCACTGCATAAGCTGTAAAATAATATTTTATTCTGCATAATTACCGAACAATGTAATCTCAAAGCTAAATTTGTATTCAGGGTAGTAATGCTATGTTTTTTGAACAGGTGTCAATTGGAGCTTCAGCAGTCATGTTTTTTAAGGTGTTTTATAAAGTTTCACTTAGTTTTATTTTAATAAATCTAAATTTTTTAACAATCTTAGTGGAAAGTTTGGTTTGGTGAAGTAAAAAAATAATAATAATTTCTTATGGTAGTGATAGTAGTAATTATTTATTATTCACCATTTTTACTGTAAAATCTTTTAAAATAAAAATTTTACAAAGTTTTTTTTTGTTTTATTTATTTTTATTTAATTATTTTAGACAGGTTTTCTTTCTAACATAAAAATTTTTGTTGGTCCCCCAAAAGAGGATTCTATTCACAAACAATATTTTATAGCTTGTGAAAAAAGAAAACAACTAAATAATTTTTTTTACATGTCAATTGTAATGTCAAAAAATGTTTTTTTTCGCTTGTTGACACATGTAAAAAAAATATATATTTTTTAAACTTTTGAATATGGTGGGGGGTGTGACTGTTCTATCTGAAAAAGGTAGTTGTTATTTTGTCTGCAAATTCTATTACATGTCAAAACTTCAGAAATCTTTAAACTAGAACAGGTCATTATTCACATAACTTATATTATCATGGCATTTTTCTAAGTAAGGCCTGGTTTACCCAAAAACTTAATGCACAATGAACAAACTCATTGCTTAGTTTTAATATCTCTGTTTCCATTTCCTTAGTATTGAAGACATAAAGTATAAACAGTAAATCTTTCCATTGTGCATTATGTTATGTGTAAATTAGGCATAAAATAGAAAGTTCACATTACTTTGTTAAGTAATCTTATCTACAGTTTGACTAATGGTATCCGACCCTCGGAACCGAAATCAAAAAATATATTTTTACACAAAACATAAAGCCCAATTGTGTAAAATTCAAAACTATACAATATCAGGACATCCACAAAATCATATAAATTCATAAAATTTGACTTGTGTATTGTGTAAAAACATATTTTTTGATTTCTGTGATGAGGATCAGATACAATAAGTCAAACTGTATATACAAGTGGCCCATTTTGTCTTATTTTTATTACATATAATAGTGAGTTCATATTGCTCCAATGAAAGCTCCCAATTGTATTGTATTTAACATTTGGGGATATAGTGTGCCTATATTACCTAATGAGTTTGACTACATTCTTGAAATATGTAATGCTCAAGGGGGAGAGGATTTAGCCTTGCATTATATTCAATGTGCTTGTTTTTTAATGGGGGAAGCAGACATATTTTTGTCAACCGCTACAAAAAACTGCAGACTACAACAAAAAAATAAATATGATTTGTATTATAGCACTAGTGCAATATTGAAACATTATTCGTAATGCCTGTAAGCCAAAATGGGTTATATAGGGTGTTGTAAAATTCAATAAAATATTGTTAAAGATAATTTCCTAGAGTGATTTCAAGACAAAAAGTTTATATAAACAAAGGTCTACAAACACTTAGTAGTAGAGATACAGGGTGTTTAAATTTACTTTTTTTATATAGCTTTTACAGTTTTTGTGATATTTAGCTCAAATTTGGATCGTATATTTACTTATAGGCACTACAAGTTAAGGCATGTCAAATAGGTTTTAATTAATTTGTTTATTTTGATATACTCGCCATACCATACTGGAGCATTTTTTATTTTATGATAGCAGCCTTTGGTGCAACAGCGATTTTCTCTAAAATGGTTAAAGATGCAAAAAAATTTCAGAAAAACAAAAAAGTTTGCAAATGAAACAAAGATTTTATTTCTTGTTTTAAAATCCCTACTTCACCCTACCAGTGGCTTAAAACAAAAAAATTCTGGGGGAAAAGGCGACATGATCCCTGAAAAAGGGTCACTCTGTACATGTTTACTATTATTTGGCATGTCTAAAAGTGTAGTGCCTATTGCTTAATATGCCAAATTTGAACTAAATATCTCGAAAAGTACAAGAGCTATAAAAAACTAAATAAAAGAAACTTTAAAACAAGGCGTTTAAGGTTATATAAAAATTTTGCCTTGAAACCACTTAAGGAATTCAACACTAAAATTATGTTATTGAATTATGAAACACCCTGTATAATGTGTATTTTATAAAAACTTATTTCAATATGTAAATAAACAGTTGCAGAACTACAATGCAGCAAGGCACAGGGTTGCTGAGAGGCGTATGCTCCATAGAGAGCCCGAAGGGCTGGAGTGATCACACACACACAGTGATAAGTAAAAAATGATTTCAGCGAAATTAAAAAGGTTTAGTTGGTGGGAGCACCTCTGCCCTGTATGGTGGTTCTATCACTGCTTGTCTTGCAATTCATTGCAGGGAGAAAGGCTGATCAATAGCAAAAATTGTGTACAGTTCTTTACATAATCCCTATTTTTGTTGGTCCTGTAAGTCCTTCTTGGTCTTATTTAGGTATAAAGTGATAAAAAAAAAAACAAAAATGACTAACGAATAATACCAAACCAAAGGTGCTGCCAGGACCTAATTTTTACTGATTTTTATTAGTCCGAAGCGCATTGATCAGCCCCTCGGTGCAGGATCTGTCCTGGGAAGGGTTTTAGTTGAGCGAACTGTCTATCCGGAAAAGTGTTTAAGTTCAATAAACTGTGTCTATCACGGAAAGTGTTTTAGTTTACTATCTGCTCAACACTGAAATAACAATATCACAGTTCATATAAATGTATCTTTAGCAGTAAAAAAGCTGGTAAGTACTATAATATGTTTATTAATTAATTTTTAAATATTAATATAATACTGTTCATTGAATATCAGCTGATGATGGTACAAAAAGTTTGTTTTTGTTTAAAATGTATTTTTTCAGAACCATTTCATATAAAGTTTTGGTATTTTCCATAAATTTTGTAAAAAAATTGTTGTCCACAAAGTTTTACTATTTGACGATATTTTTGTGCAAATTTAATGGAAAAAGTATGCCATGATTTAAATGGGATGATTCTGAAAAAATACATTTTAACAAAAACAAACGTTTTTCCCATCAACAGCTGATTTTCACTGACCAGCAGATTTATTTTAACAAATATCAGCTCAGCTGGTGTTCTGTGATATCAGCTGATTTATTTTGACAAAAATCAGCTGTGTCCCGACATGTTTGATCTAGACAGAGAGCTATAGTCTTCTCTCTTTCTGCACCGTGTTAAGGTTATTCTCGTGTTACCAACAGTTTAACACGTAGTTTGCATTTCTTCCCTTTGGTGTTCTGTGGTTTAAGTTGTGCTACGTATTTTTACGTAAGCATGAGATTTGACAGATACGCAAGCGCACTTCGTCACACCGTCGTCAAGGTCACGTTAGGAGCTTACGTGTTTACGTTAGCTTACGGCAGTCTGCGGGCACCTTAACGTTACCAAAGAATTAGCTTGTCTAACGAACTGTCACGATC
The DNA here is from genome assembly GCA_963576565.1 of Aspidapion aeneum. Taxonomy (NCBI): domain Eukaryota; kingdom Metazoa; phylum Arthropoda; class Insecta; order Coleoptera; family Brentidae; genus Aspidapion; species Aspidapion aeneum. The sequence continues at coordinate 57,879,325 of OY755043.1, read as the reverse complement.
AGCTGTTTTTCGATCCAAGATGGTCGCCATGGGACAAACAAAGCGTTTTCCCATAAGCCGCAATGTTAACAAAAACGTAATTTTTAAAAAAAGTGAAACGATTTAACTTACAACAAAGATGCTGTTTTAAGTATTGAACCTTTGTACACATGGGAAAAATGCGTTTTTCTTAAAAAAAATCAATTGAAGCCAGTAAATCTCAAATAAAAGGGACCATGTTTTGTTCAAAAGTCAGGTTATGTTTTTATTTACTTTTGTTTTTTTTTACTTTTTTTCCAGTTTTTTACTCAGTTTGAATCATTATTATTAGTTTCTGTGCTGTTATGAATTGTGGCAGCTGGGGAGAGCTTGATAATGTTAGTTTTGATGGAATGCCAAGTATTTTAAAATCAATAAAAAATCATCTTGATTTAAATGAACTAGGTATCAGCTCAAAGAAGGGAAAAGAAAGTGGATAAGTGCTCTATTACCTGACTTAACAGAGGATAAATTGAAATATTCGAAAGTTTTTTGTCAGGTTTGTTTTGGATAAATGTGCAACTGCCATTTTGGCAACATTTTCTATTGGGATCTTTTTTTGTGCTTGAGTGGACCTTTTGCAGAAGTGTAACATAGAATTGTGTTAAACTGTAAGAAATATTTCACTATGATTTTTTTACTATTCTAGGCAATACAATACAGCAATGATCATGACTGGGTCTCTCCTGAATATCCATTCATCCATTGTTTCAAAATGGTTGAAAAATTTTAAAAATGATGGTTGAAAAAAGGGTCCCGAGAAGAAAGAAAAGGAAAACAATATGAGGTTAAAGTGTGAATAATGAGCTGAACCAAATTTGTACACCATCCTACAGAACCTTAAATAAACTTTTGGTAGTGTAGCATCCTGTATAGTGTCGAGTGAAGTCCTGTATCATCAAAGTTTCTTTTTCTTTAATAAATATTTATTTTACAGACCTCAAAACAGTTTAGAATAAACTGGTGAGTTTGACAGTCTCCCTAACTCAAACCTCTTTTTATCTTAAACTATTTTGGTGCAAATTTTCCTTTATTTCCATGCTTTTTGACACCTAAAACTTGTACACCGTAAAATTTGTATAGTATCTGACTAGACCTACTACAAGTCCTGTTGTGAAATTTCTCCGGTACTGTACTGAGCTTATTAGCAAAAAAAATTTTTTTGCCATCATTAATAATAGATGGATAAAAAAGTAATCTTTGTTGACTTTGATGACCACAAAAAAAACAAATAAGTTCTCTCAGATATTTTTTTCAATTTCTCTCAAAAAAATTTGGGTTCTAATACTCCTAATGGGTCATATGCTGTTACGCCCAATTGTAGAGTAGAGTATATGTTTATTTGCATAAACTTTTAGATACATAATTGAGCAAATATTGTTACAAAAAAACAGTAATAAAAGTAATAGTAACAGTAGTAATACAACAGCGAATATTGTACTGTTGTAAAATTTGAACAGTACTTACTGTTGTGAGCTGATGAATTTGACCGTACTTAAGCCCTATGTATTATAGTTCATGGAAAATCATATGGTGATGTACGGTGTGTGAGGCCAATGACAAGAAAAAACTGTATTTTAATTTTGCAAGTTTTTTTTTTATATAATGTTTACTTATATTTTTTTAAATAAACATATTTTGTAAAGTACTTATTAGAAGTTTGCTTGACCAACCTTGGTTGGAACTTATATGTGCATATTGATCTGTTGGACTGACCTACCTATAAGTTGTGCCTCTTTTTCATTTTACTACTGGAGGGTTAAAACAATTAAACCATGGATCACCTTTGTTAAGATGATCCGTGATTAAACTTTGTCTAAACCTAAAAATCATAGTGAAATATTTTTCACAGTTTAATGCTATAGAAGGCCTATTACTTAGCAAAAGGTTTAGTCAAGTACAACAAAAGATCCTAAAAGAAAACCTGAATCTGATGAGAAAAGTTTAGTCTATTTCAATTTCGTCTCTGTTAAGTGAGCCTTGAAGTGAGCTCTTTGAATAGAACTACTTTCCCCTACCTTGGGCTGATAGTTCATTGATTCATTGGTCAAAAAACTTCAAAAACCTTTGGGGGGCCCCAGAGGTCTCATGATGTACTTTATGCTATTTTTTCTGTTTACTCATGAAATATATGGAAAATATCTAAAAAAATATGTGGTTTGGGGGGTCCGGCCCCCTAGCCCCCCGCCCCCTTGGTGCGCCCATGTAATAATTCAAAATAAGTGAAAAAACTAGAAAAAAAGTTTAAAAAAAAAACAAAATAAACAAAAACATAACCTACTTTTTTGAAGAAAACATGGTCCCTTTTATTTCAGATTTTCTCGCTTTAGTTTAATATTTTTAAGAAAAACGCATTTTTCTCATATGCACAAAGGATCTATTCTTAAAACTGATTAATTTTTGAGACTAAAGCTCTTGTCGTTTTTGTAAAATTTACGTTTTTGTTAACATTACGGCTTATGGGAAATCGGTTTGTTTGTCCCATGGAAGACATCTTGGATTTGATCATATGTTTTGTTAGACAGCCCTATAGAATTGGTTGATTGACCAATCGAAAAATGAGGCCTAGACGATAATTTCCGCTTTCAGTACAAACAATTCTTTGCAAATATATTCCGACTGTAGTTGAAAAGACAAAAAACAAAATTGTAACATCAAAAAACCACAGTGCCGAATTCCATATTCTCTGCTATTAGTAGACTTGTTATGGTAATGTAAAAACATTCAACTTAAACTCAAATTTCGAACAAAACGTATAGCGCTTAACGTGCAGTTTTACGTAAAAATACGTAACACAACTTAAACTATCTATTTACGTTAGCTTACGGCAGTCTGCGGGTACCTTAACGCACCGTTGCCAACTATTTAAAAGCGAAAATCCGTAGCGTGAACGCGAAAAATCTGTAGAAATCCGTAGGTTCAAAGAAGACAAAAAAAGGTGCTTTTTTTACAATTAAAAAGTTTATATTAGGGACATTTTGGGTCGCGTATTTTACACTTTGTTACCGTTATTGTTATTACTGAGTCTCCGCATTAGCAGCTTCTCGCTCCTTTTTTGTTATGTACGGTAACGGCGCCCGGTACTAACGGTGGCCCACGGTGGATAGAATAGACCGGTGTTCGGATCTTATATATATACGTCGAATTTTCACGTCACTGGTGGTCCAGCTGATTTTTGTAAACAAAAGTTACATCTGGGACCCAATTCTTAAAATAAATCCGTATATGGATTCGGCGAAACGTATACGGATAATCACCATTCGAATTCTTGAAAGCTCGTATACGAGTTTTTCGTTCGGAAATGGAGTCGAGTGGTAAAGTCCACTTGAATCTTAATTTCCGTATACGAATCTGAGTGATCTAACCTAACATTTTTGTTTACTATAATATATTTTTTGGTGTTTGCTTATATTTTCTTTATTTAAAAAAAATTGGGAGGTCTTTTGAAAAAAAAAAGCGATTTGGCAAGCATCATGGCCAGAAAAGGTCTTGAGGACGCAAAGAGGTGGAAGGGGGATTTAGCCTCTTATGACACTCAGTTTTTTTTAATTTCTTTTTTTCTTGGAAATGCCTTACGACTGGAGGGGAGTGAAAAATCCTGAATTTTTGCGTTAATAATTTATGAATTTTTTTGTGATTTTACTGTTTTTTTAACAGCTCTAAAAAAGAAAAATAATTTAAAAAAGTTACAACTTTGTAACACATTTTCAACAAAAAATATATGAAAGGAGCGTTTTCGGGAGGGGCGGGGGGATTAAAAAGTTTCAATATAAATTTGAGTATTGTGCAATTTTTTTGTCTTCTTTGTGTCTCTTTTAACACACTTTATCAACTATTTTGTGGGGCATTGATACCTCTTGATTCCCCCCTGGTAGGGTTGCCAACTCCCACTGGAGCCAAAGGAGGACATTTTTATATGATCTCATAATTAAAAAAAAAACTCTAGTGCACGTTCCTTAAAATAAAGCTCTATACGTATAAACATAATATAAAAATTTACTAGGTAGGTACGTATATTGGTATGTATTTTTTAAATTAAAAAAAAAATCTATTTCAAAACACATTTATTAAAAATAATTAGTCTAGTTTTTTATGTTTGGCTTTTCTGTGATTCGACGTTTTTACGCTTTGTTTAAATTATTTCGACAATTTTACGGATCGAAAAACCTACGTTTCATTTAAATTATTTTCGTCTTTTCTATTTTTGATTGTTTTATTTTCGAGCAAATTACGGTTCGATATTTTTTTCGACATTTTAATATGACGCGGAATGAGCGCCCCAAATTACAAGCTACTACAAAGTTAATTAAAATTAAAAGCAAGAGACGCCAAAGAAGAAGAAACACGTCCTGGCGAAAGAATCTAAGAGACTTGTGCGGCATGACGTCAAATTATTTTTTTGCTTGGTGCAGCAGCAAATAAGACTCGCGTTGCCATGATTTATTTCCAACCTTGGCTGGGAGGTGAAACTTAAAAAAGGAGATACAAATGGTTTATTCTGTCATTTCAGAACAGAAAAGTATTGTGTGCTTGGTTTATACAGATAAAAATTAATCAGGAGCTTAAATATCATATTATTTTTTACAATAATGGGTAAAATAACTACTTTTTAAGGCTCAAAATTAATGTTTTTGATCATGATGCCTAATTTTTTTTTGCCTGCGGCGTGTACCTTTATGTCATTGTTTTGCTTCACCTTTGCAAATGACCACGAGCCGCCACTGAGACTCATTTTAAAGTAAAAATTAAAATAAAAATATTTTGCTGTTGAAACAGCCCAATCAAAATTAACAGTTATTTAAAAAGCAAGTTTTAAAAAAGAATTTATTTATATGGGCGAGACAGTTTGGTGGTCCGAGCCTTAGCGAAGTCCATAATTCGAGCGAGTTGTGCAAAAAAAATTTCATGCAATATACAGAGTGTGCAAAACTTTTGCACTTGCTCTGTGAAAAACGCCGTTTTCAGTGAAAAACTTCATTATCGGAGGTAGTTTTTTAATAAATTTTGAACACTGTTTTTGTAGAAAATAATATGAATTCTATTTTAATATGTACTTTTGTTTTGTTTTTATGCTGGGGTTATGTATATAAAAATTAAAATACCTATTTTGCTATTTAGACAGCCAAAATAAAAAACAAACATCAATATTTTTGTAAAAAAACACAATCTGTAAGTTTTTTTGAATTAAAAGATAAATGGCTTTTTAAAGTTGGATTGCTTAAAAATCTTAAAATGGTTAAAAAAAACTAATCAAATTCTATACCAAAACAACAACAAAGATCATATGATGTGATGTTGCACATCGGTTTTTACACAACTTTATTTTATAGAATCAACTATTATTTTTATCTGTATGTATAGTGTATAAACTCAGCATAAAATATTGCAGCATAAGCAGAAGTGCTAGATTTCAATAATATAAAAAAAAACAGTAAATTGAGGCATTTGGGGCAATCATCTTAAGTGACTGTTTACTTACCTTACTACTATACCCCAAGAGTAAAGAGAAAAAATAGGGTGCAAATTCTGCGATCTTCTATGCGCGATCATCTGTGTCGGACTGACCACAGAACACTTGACTGACCTTTGCTTTGCCGCGGGAGACGTGACGAAAACTTACGAATGATGCCGCCGTTGCTTAGGGCTGTTTTTACAGACGTTCCTCAGGCTTCGTTTATTTATTTCTTAAATGTGTTATTTTATATGGATGACAGAGAAAAAAAATGGGGAACAACTATGAATTCGAGTAATTTCTCATGTCTTTTTATCACGTTATTTTTGATTTAAGCACATAATTTTGATAAAGGAGGACAAATGGCGTCCTCCATAGGGTCTGTGGAGGACGGAGGCCATTTTGCCTCAAAGGAGGACTGTCCTTCTGGCTGGAGGACGGTTGGCAACCCTACCCCCTGGGTACAACGCCTTATCTTATTTTGCTTAATTTTTGGATAATATAAGGGCCCAACTGCTTTAAGTAGGAAAATCCCCTGCATGTAAATAATAAACCTAATCTTATACTTTAACCAGTTTCACTATTTTTTCTGACTTTTTCTATGTTGGCCAAAAATAAATATAAAATATAAAAACATTATTTTTCTTTATTTACATTTCAAAGTACATAATAAGTACTTACTGTGTGTGAAAACAAGCCAGTTGGAATAAACTTGCTAGTCGGTTTTTTTGAAAAAATCCAAACACATGTTAACTGAGATTTTCAACCGGCAATATTTTTACATATTATTTTTTGGACAGACCCCCAGAAAGAGGTCCACTAGCATACAACTTATTTTTTAAGATGGAATGGCCTCACTTAAGGCACCTTCTTAGAAAGGGTATCAAATAATTTTTAAAAATTAACAAAAAGATTATTATTTCTATTTTTTTGTAATTTTTAGAGAATATTTAAGTGTCATCTAAAGTAAAACCTATAATTTTATTAAAAAATAGGTGGTGGACCCCTGACAAGAGGTCCAGTAATACCAACATTTTTTTTGCAACTGGTAGACTCAACTTGTAGCACTTTGGTCAAAAACTAATAAAAAATGTTTTTTTTTATTTGACAGATTTCCAAAAAAAAGTGAACCATAATTTTTCTTTTTCAATAGGCTTTCCAACAAGATGCCACAAGTTTTATCTTGTTAAACCCCTTTCTGGGGTTCTGTCCAAAAAAAAATCATCAAAAATATTGCTCATTAAAAATCTCAGTAGGCATGTTTTTGGTTTATTCTAAAAAATTTTAATTTAACCTGCTAGAAAATGTATTCCAACTTGCTTGTTCTCACTGTATAAGCTTTAATGTAAGAAGTTGTATAATCTTTTTTACAATAAAAACTACAATAAACCTATTTTTATTTTACTTATAATTTATGTAAAAAAGTTCTTTAAAAGTTAATAGATCACCAATTGCATCTGAGTATTTCTAGTAGGATCATCATTGCAACAGGACTGCTAGGCAAAAACTGCTTCAGACCTCAAAAATGATCTTCATGTCTGAGAAACCTGTAACAAAAAGTTTTTTCATTGAGTGTACCACAGCAGACCTCACTGGATTACTGGCAGGAGAACAAAGACATCTACAAAAATAATGTACATATTCAAATCAAATCATACTGATCATATGAGGGCTGCTTTAGCCTGCAACAGTTTTTAATTTTTTTGGTGTTAATTGACAGGTAAAGACATTTAAATTTAAACTTTTTTAATTTTAAATTTTAATTTTTAATTTATTTATTAACGGCATGCCATTTACATAGTTTACATGTATATCTTATAGTATGTAGGTACTAATAGTATTAAAACTAGTTTAAAATTAGATTAGTAACTTTATCAAGTATTTAAAATCATTTAGATAAACATTAGGTAGATGATACTCATCATTTAATTTTTTAACAAGTATATATATGTAAAATATAGTAATAATTGTTACAACAATTGTTGCAATGCTACAATAATAGTAAGACATACATTATAATTAATATTAATTATTAATGATATTAATGATAATTTTGACTTTTTACCTTTTTCCTAAATCCAGTAAGACTCACATTAAAAAAATCAATATTAGTTTTTTCAATCAATTCATTGCCAAGTCTGCTGAGTCTATTTATTGGAGAATTAAACCCATAATTTGTCCTATGATGCTGGGTTGCAAAGAGGTTGTGATTTCTTGTAGTCCGTGGAGGAACGTGAAGACTCAACAGGAATATGCAATTTATAACATATGAAACGTAAAAATCTCCTTTGTACACGTTCAAGTCGATTTTTATGAATTTCATAGTAGGAAGACCAAATAGTACACCCATACTCTAAAATTGATCTAACAATTGCCACATATGCATTTCTCAAAGTAAATATATTATTCATATCTTTTAGTGTTCTGAAAAGAAATCCCAGTAACTTCATTGCTTTGTTTGCAATTAAGTCAATATGCTCTATAAAATTTAGTTCCTTGTCAAATAATATACCCAAATCTTTTATTACAGTTTGTTTTTCTAATTGAGAGTGATCTAAATGGTAAGTATAGTTAATAGGATTTAGTTTTCTGTAGAACGCTACACTTTTACATTATTAAATTACACCATTCTGAAAATTTATTTAAGTCCTCCTGCAACATATATGACAATCAGTCAAGTCATGAACAACTCTGAAGTACTTCAGATCATCGGCAAGAAGTGCAAAATCACTGTATTCAAATACAGAGCCTATATCATTTATAAAAGCCTTGAATAATAAAGGTGATAAGTGCCCACCTTGTGGAACTCCTGACAATACACTAAACTCCAACGATATGAAGCTCTCTATCTTAACAGCCTGACGTCTATTGGTCAGATTGCTTTGAAGCCATTCAAAAACAGAGCCATGAACACCCATACATTTTAGCTTTTTTAATAATAGATCACGATCCACCCTGTCAAAAGCCTTGGAGAAGTCAGTATAGATGACATCCACCTGATACCCACTCTCCAAGGCTTCCAACAAAAAAATGGGTTTTTTGAACAAAGGTTACTGATTTTGTCAATTTTTACTTGAAATGTTTATTATGCTTATCGGCCTAAAAGGCAAAACTGTTCTACTCAAAAAGAAACTGAGTAAAAAACACTGGGAGCAGAAAATTAAATTGTTTCTATACTACACACAAAATGCAAACTCCAAATGTTTCAGTAAAAACCCCTATGTTACTTAACGCTTGTCCAATTTTTTGTCCAACAAAAGAAAAATACTCTACTCTAATTTTTGTCAAAGCATGATGTATGAAAGTTTGTCAAACACAGACACTTTAGAATACTTATGAAGTTTATTTGTTTTCTTTTAAAGGCCGCTTGACATGGTGCATGACGCGCTGCAAATATTTGCAAGCAAAAAATGTCGATCAAATTGTTGCCTGCAAAAAATCTTCTTTTTGTTTGACATTGTGCATGGCCATGCATGGATTCTCCAGAATCTAGGTAAAAATTTCCCAGTTTGCAAAAAAATGGCACCGGACCGATAACAATGGATTGGCTGCAACAATCAGCTGGATGTGTTCTGCGCATGCACCTGGGCAAAATTTCATGCGTTTGCCTGCAAATTTTATTGTCATGCACCATGTCAAGCGGCCTTAAGCAGTTTCAAAATTCAACTGCGAATTTTACCCCCAAATTTCCACACTTCAAAGAGGTTAGATGCCTCTAGGCCCCAAATTTCCATTACTATAATTTGGTACTTACCGTTACCAATGATTACACAATCATTGCTGTTACCAAAATAAAACACAGCTTCTTGTTCTATTAAAAAAAACATATCGTGAAAATAAATCGCTCTTTAAAAAAAATTACAAAAACAAAAAATGTAATGTCAATCTACTGTCAACCTTACTTCATCGCGGCAAGTTTAGGCGCACATACCGGCGTTAGTTTGGCCAAAATTATACGAAAGCAGAGTTGCCAAGTAGTGTAGTCGAAAAAAAAAGTCGTACACGGAATTGGCGTTCGAGTGGCATTCAAGAATAGCTATTTTTCCAAGCACTCGAAACTACCATTCGAATTTTACTCGTATACGACAAAAAATCCGAGTGGTTCAAGAATTGGGTCCTTGTTATGAACAAGGGAACAACTAATATTTTTTGAATTTTTTGAAAACTAAGGCTATTTTTCTACTGTTTTCTAGTACATCCTTATAAAATGTAATTTTCTAGATGTATTGTCGTTATTTTTTTTAGCCCGCTTTATTTTTTATTACACAAAACTTAAACTACAAGTCAAACTGAATGTGATCGTTTAATATCAAAGGTGAACCGAGGACTATTGGGTAGTAAACGAAGAGGTATGTCAGCGGATAATTTTTGAAGCTAAACCGAACACATTCATTTCTTCGAATTTTAGTTTTTGTGTAAAGAGAATTAAAGCGGGCTAAAAATAATAACGACTGGTATGTCTGGAAAATATTATTTTATAAGAATATTAAAAAAAAAGTGCAAAAATTGCCTTAGTTTTTAAAAAAATCTAAAAATATTAGTTGTTCATATCAAAACTAACTTTCGTTTCTAAAAATCAGCTGGACCACCAGTGACGTGAAAAATTCGACATATATTTTGTGGAACTAAATAAGATCAGAACACCGGTATATTCTATCCACCGTGACGGTGGCCGGCCTTTAATGTTACCACTATTTTTTAAGGTTAGTTTTGTATTGTTTTGTTTAATGCAGTCGAATTTTTTACTATACTTCGGTAGTTTGGTTTGTAAAAATAAATCTAATAAAAATAAATTAACAAATATAAATAAACAAAAAGTTGAAGGTGTGTGAAACTATTAAATTAACGTTTGTGTTGTGTTATCTTAAGTGTTCCAAAATCTATCTTTTTTGCCCTGAATGTTGCCGTTATTCTTAGTAACAATAACGGTAACAGCTGTCAAATTTTCTGTTATTTGACCTGACCCAAAATGTCCCTATTGGTTTGACTTTTTTATTTTTTTAACACTGACAGGAGTGCACAACTTTTTTGGTTCGGAATTGCACGAAAACGGTACGGTACCTACTGCTCCGAGGCGAATTCTCTTGCTGTATGTTTTGAAACAGTGTGGTTCAATAAATACGTCATCAATTGGTGACGTTTCATATCTATATTTTCGAATTTATGGGCGTTATACGACGAAATACCGTTCACAGAGGTGTAAATTGTGAATTTATTGTCAATATTTTAGTAAAAACTAAATAAAATTAATGTCAACTAAAAAAACAAACATTTAACATTGATTTTTTATTATTGATTTTTCAGCTAAACGTCAAAATGATGATATACCATGTGTCAGTTTCAAAACGAGCTTTTACCTCGTTTCAAAACTGACGCATGTTATGTCATTTTTTGACATTTAGTTGAAAAATCAATATTAAAAAATCAATGGTAAAATTTTGTTTTTTTAATTAAGACATTGTTTCTTAATTTTATTTAGTTTTTACTAAAATATTGACAATAAATTCACAAGTTACACCTCTGTGAACGATATTTCATCGTATAACGCCCACAAATTCGAAAATATAGATATTAAACGTCACCAATTGATCACGTATTTATTGAACCACACTGTTTCAAAACATAGAACAAGAAAATTCGTCTCAGTTCCAACGGATCCAAATAAACTTTTTTGCAGTGCCGCCAATTTTTTAAACAGATTTGAAAGGAACAATTTGTTCCTGCACTGCAGGAACAGGTGTGCTGCATGAAATCTAACTATGCGTGTGCTCTGTTATTGGTGTTACAAGGTATATAAATGAGGTACAGGGTGTTAACCGCTATATCTGGTTGTCGCTTATAACAATTTTATTTTTTTAAATACAAAAAGAAATGCAATTTTTACAAAACGCTTCACTTTTTGCTGTTTTCTTTATTTCACGTAAATTCTATTGGATTAAAGGTTTTTATATTCAATTTCAAATATTTTTATTGTTTCCTACTTCCTTGCTTTGAACGAAAGAAAACCCGGCAAGAAACGCCACTGTTAAAGATAATCTGCCGCACGTCACACCGCACCCTCCAACCCTAGCACCATGCGTGTTGTCTGTCTATCAGCAATTTCTACGAGTTGCCCCAGTGCGCACTAAGTGTATCTCTGTCGTTTTCCAAAACAATAATTTAGAAAAGGACGAAGATACACCCACTCATAAAGGTTACGTAGCGAGCCTGAGAAAGATGCAGCTAGCTGAAGTGAAGACTCGGAACAGGCGTAAAAGTAGGGAGCAAGTTGTTTCTGTTATGCTCTCGCTCTCTCGAAGTTTCCTTGTCAGTTCTGCTCCGGCGGAACAACTTGTTCCGGAAATTCATACCTGTTCCGACTTGCTCCGGGCACAGACCTGTTCCGAAAAGAACAGGTACTGCTCCGGAGTGCCATCCCTAGCCCTAGAATTGGTTGATTGAACGATCGAAAAATGAGGCCTAGACGATATTTTCCGCTTCCAGTACAAACGATTCTTTGCAAACATATTCCTACTGTAGTTGAAAAGACAAAAAACAAAATTGTAACATCAAAAAAACACAGTGCCGCATTCCATATTCTCTGCTATTAGTAGACTTGTTATGGTAACGTAAAAACATCGAGGGGTCATCAGCTTTCAACAGTACTGTACAAATTTCACAACAGTACCCGACAGTACCACGACAGGATCCAACAGTACTCGACAGTACACGACAGTACCCGACAGTACTCGACAGTACCACGACAGGACCCAACAGTACTCGACAGTACACGACAGTACCCAACAGTACTCAACAGTACACGACAGGACCCAACAGTACCCGACAGTACACGACAGTACCCAACAGTACACGACAGGACCCAACAGTACCCGACAGTACTCGACAGTACCCAACAGTACTCGACAGTACACGACAGGACCCAACAGTACTCGACAGTACACGACAGTACTCAACAGTACACGACAGTACGTAACAGTACTCAACAGTACACGATAGAATCCAACAGTACTCGACACAACCCTCTTACCCGAAACAGTGGCGTAGATGCGAAAAGACAGGATGACCTTTTTTTTTTTTTTTGGTCGCAAGTTTTTTGAGTGCGCGCTAAGGCCTTGTCGGCGTTCCCCAAACAGGATGACCTTTTGTGTTTTTGTGGGCGCACGATTTGTGAGCGCGGCGCGGGTCCCCAACAGTACTCGACACAACCCTCTTACCCGAAACAGTGGCGTAGATGCAAAAAGACAGGATGACCTTTTTTTTTTTTTTGTTTTTTTTTTTGGTCGCCAGTGTTTTGAGGACGCGCGAAGGCTCTGTCGGCCTTCCCCAGGATGACCTTTTATATTTTTGGTCGCAAGATTTGTGAGCGCGGCGCGGTTCCCCAAAGATGATGACCTTTTTTTTTTTGTTTTTTTTTTTTGTTTTTTTTTTTTTTGCTCGCATGTTTTTTGAGGGCGCGCTTTGTCCCTGTCGGACCCTCCCAAGGCACGACGACAGTACTCAACAGGACCCAACAGTACTCGACAGTACACGACAGTACCCAACAGTACACCGACAGGACCCAACAGTACTCGACAATACACGACAGTACCCAACAGTACTCGACAGTACACGACAGTACCCAACAGTACTCAACAGGACCCAACAGTACACGTCAGGACCCAAGTCCTGTTGGACGCTGTACAAAATTTTAGGGTGCCGATGACCCCTCGAAAAACATTCAACTTAAACTCAAATTTGGAGCAAAACGTAGAGCGCTTAACGTGCAGTTTTACGTAAAAATACGTAGCACAACTTAAACTATCTATTGCTGATAGACAGACAACACGCATGGTGCTGGGGTTGGAGGGGTGCGGTGTGACGGACGGCAGATTATCTTTAACTACTCATTCCAACACTGTACGTGAAACATTCCACAGTAAAGTCCATATGGGACTTTCTTTTCGACATTTTTGCACAAAAAAATAAAAATTATAAGAAAAGAAAAGTTTTTTCGTAAAATCACAACATTCGAAAATTATGTTGAAAATATTTGTTATGTTATGCAAAAACTTGTCTGTCAATTTTTCCATAAAAATATGTTACAATCCGATAATTTTTTTCTATATGGGCTATCCCAACACTGGATAACACCAAAAACTCCACTTTATAATTTTAAAGTGAAGCGTTTTGTAAAAATTGCATTTCTTTTTCTATTTAAAAAAATTAAATTGTTATAAGCGACAACCAGATATAGCGGTTAACACCCTGTACCTCATTTATATACCTTGTAACACCAATAACAGAGCACACGCATAGTTAGATTTCATGCAGCACACCTGTTCCTGCAGTGCAGGAACAAATTGTTCCTTTCATAAAATGCGGAACAGTTGCAATTTATTTCCCTTGAAAAGTCCGAACAGTTTGGAGCAGGAGCAGATGTTTCGGAACAGGTCATAATAAAAATCGGAACAGGTCAGACCTGACCAAATTTACTGCTCCGGCCATCCCTATATGGAAGACATCTTGGATTTGATCATATGTTTTGTTAAGCCGATCACACACAAAAAACATAACGCGTAAGAAGTTCAACCTTATGGACTTTTCTTACGTAAATCCAATATGGCCGCTGCTATTCGATCGCTGATTGGTTGAAAGCCCGCTATGCGCCATGCTACGGATTACCTAAATTGTGTGTGTGAAGGCCTCTAAACTATCTATTATTTGCTAGGCGATAAAAGCCAAATCTCTTGGTTAAAATTAGCTCCATGGAGCCAGCTCCATACACAAAATTACAGTGGACCAGATAAACCATACTGGAACAATAAAAATATTAAGAACTCGTTTATTTTTTGGAATTTTGACTTGCAACTTAAACCAGTTGTAAAGATACCACCCTTCTATCGGCGCTATACATTATCGTTTTATGACAAAAGTCAGTGGCGGAGGTAGGAATTTTTAAATTTAATTAAAGTGAATTTGGAGCTAGGTCCGTAATTACGTCATTTTGACATCATTTGCTTAAAAACTTGCACACAATATAAAGGGATCACACCTCTATCGCCGCTTTATTTCATTATTTTGTTACAAACGTCAGTGGCGGACATAGGAATTTTAAATTTTATAAAAATAATTGGAGCTGGCTCCCTAACTACGTCATTTTGACAGATTTTGCCAAAAACCTCACACACATTATAAAGGGATCACCCCTTTATCGCCGGTATATTTCAGAATTTTGTTACAAACGTCAGTGGCGGAGTTATGAATTTTTAAATTTTTATTGAAGTCAATTTGGAGCTGGCTCCCTAATTACGTCATTTTGACAGATTTTGCCTAAAGTCTTTCACATATTATAAAGGGATCACCCGTCCACCGCTGCTATATTTCACTATTTTGTTACAAACGTCAGTGGCGGAGTTATGAATTTTTAAATTTTTATTAAAGTAAATTTGGAACTGGGTCCCTAATTACGTCATTTTGACAGATTTTGCCTAAATACTTGCACATATTATAAAGGGATCACCGCTCTATCGCCGCTATATTTCAGAATTTTGTTACAAACGTCAGAAATTTTTATTGAAGTGAATTTGGAGCTGGGTTCCTAATTACGTCATTTCGACAGATTTTGCCTAACAACTCGCACACAATATAAAGGGATCACCCCTCTATCGCTGCTATTTTTCACTATTTTGTTACAAACGTCAGTGGCGGAGATAGGAATATTTAAATTTTATTGAAGTGAATTTGGAGCTGGGTTTCTAATTACGTTATTTTGACAGATTTTGCGTTAAAACTTGCACACGTTGTAAAGGGATCACCCCTCTACCGTTGCTGCATTTTATCATTTTGTTACAAACGTCAGTGGCGGAGTAATGAATTTTAAAATTTTTATTGAAGTGAATTTGGAGCTAGGTCCCTAATTACGTCGTTTTGACAGATTTAGCGTAATCCCTTTATAATCTGTGCAAGTATTTAGGCAAAATCTGTCGAAATGACGTAATTAGGGACCCAGCTCCAAATTCACTTCAATAAAATTTAAAAATTCATAACTCCGCCACTGACGTTTGTAACAAAATAGTGAAATATAGCAGCGATAGAGGGGTGATCCCTTTATAACATGTGCAAGTATTTAGGTAAAAATCTGTCGAAATGACGTAATTAGGGACCTAGCTCCAAATTCACTTCAATAAAAAAATTTAAATTCATAACTCCGCCACTGACGTTTGTAACAAAATGGTAAAATACAGCAACGGAAGAGGGGTGATCCCTTTACAAAGTGTGCAAGTTTTAACGCAAAATCTGTCAAAATAACGTAATTAGAAACCCAGCTCCAAATTAACTTCAATAAAATTTAAAAATTCCTACCTACGCCACTGACGTTTGCAACAAAATTCTGAAATATAGCGGCGATAGAGGGGTCATCCCTTTATAATATGTGCAAGTATTTAGGCAAAATCTGTCGAAATGACGTAATTAGGGACCCAGCTCCAAATTCACTTCAATAAAAATTTAAAAATTCGTAACTCCGCCACTGACGTTTGTAACAAAATTCTGTGATCCCTTTATAATGTGTGCGAGTTTTTAGGCAAAATCTGTCAAAATGACGTAAATAGGGACCCAGCTCCAAATTCACTTCAATAAAAATTCATATCTCCGCCACTGACATTTGTAACAAAATAGTGAAATATAGCAGCGATAGAGAGGTGATCCCTTTATTATATGTGCAAGACTTTAGGCAAAATCTGTCAAAATGACGTAATTAGAAACCCAGCTCCAAATTAACTTCAACAAAATTTAAAAATTCCTATCTCCGCCACTGACGTTTGCAACAAAATAGTGAAATATAGCAGCGATAGAAGGGTGACCCCTTTATATTGTGTGCAAGTTTTTCAGCAAAATCTGTCAAAATGACGTAATTAGAGACCTAGCTCCAAAATCACTTCAATAAAATTTAAATATTCCTATCTCCGCCACTGACGTTTGTAACAAAATAGTGAAATATGGAAGCGATAGAGGGGTGATCCCTTTATAACATGTGTGAGTTTTTAGGCAAAATCTTTCAAAATGACATAATTAAGGACCCAGCTCTAAATTAACTTCAATAAAATTTAAATATTCCTATCTCCGCCACTGACGTTTGTAACAAAACAGTGAAATATAGCAGCGATAGAGGGGTGATCCCTTTATAACGTGTGCGAGTTTTTAGGCAAAATCTGTCAAAATGACGTAATTAGGGACCCAGCTCCAAATTTACATCAATAAAAATTTAAAAATTCATAACTCCGCCACTGGCGTTTGTAACAAAATTCTGAAATATAGCGGCGATAGAGTGGTGATCCCTTAATATGTGCAAGTATTTAGGCAAAATGACGTAATTACGGCCCTAGCTACAAATTCACTTTAATAAAATTTAAAAATTCCTACCTCCGCCACTGACGTTTGTAACAAAATGATAATATATAGTGCCGATAGAAGGGTGGTTTCTTTACAAGTGGTTCAAGTTACAAGTCAAAATTCCAAAAAATAAACGAGTTCTTAATATTTTTAATTGTTCCAGTACCGTTTATCTGGTCCACTGTAATTTTGTGGAGCTGGCTGCGAAGGAGCTGGCTCCATGGAGCTAGTTTCACGGATATACGAATAACTACAAAGAGTGCGTTCGAGTAGAAAACCCGTCGAGCGAGCGTGGCGTAGTGACGTCACGGACAGAACGCCCTGGTTTTCGTGGTTCAACTCGAACGGCAAGGCATTCACCGCACAGTGGAACGTTTTGAAGATCTAGGTGGACAACCCCTGAGCAACATTAACACTCTTTAATGCTTGATTTTTTTAGCTTTAAAATAACAAAAAATATTTAAAACCATTTAGTATTTGCAATATTGTCACACAGATCATAATTAAACTATCCCAAAGTGATACATTTATCTAAACAAAACAGATGCACTTCGTATTAATTTAATTATTGGAATCCATATAAATTAAAGGCGTGCATCTATTATTATAAAATACCAAGTTATTGGCAATAATAATAATTGTGGTACCTAAGTATCGAAAACCATCGTCACTAGCAATATTGCTGAATTTGCAATAATTTAATATAAAAGGCGATTTAACACACCATACAAGTGACCAGTACCCGGGGTCCACTCCTAACTTAGCGTTCGTAACCAGTTTCTGGACGTCCTGCTGAGCTTCGTAACCAGTTTCTGGACGTCGTCTCATTTGCCCCTTAACTAAGCGTTCGTAACCAGTTTCTGGACGTCCGCTGAGCTTCGTAACCAGTTTCTGGACGTCGTCTCTTTTTTTTAACCCTGAACCTGTGGTCCTGTGTACTGCGTTCCCCGAGTCCTACCCGGCATAATTCACAGTAAGGCCCTAATGGCCGTATTTATGGTTCTCCATATTTTTTTTTGGGTAGGTTAGCGTAGGCTATAATTTCTGTCGATTTATCCGCTGTATAATTATAAACGAAATATATGTATTAAACTTCCCCCGTTTCCTATAATTTTCTACGCCCCCAAACTAAAGAACCCTAGGTCCATTTTTCTCTGTGACATATTTGGTGGAGGTGCCGTGTTTGATCCCTTCTTACTATCTCCATATAGTAAGGAATATTTTTTTTGACCCATTTTTTCTCCGTAGTCCCTAAGGACTCTTGACACCAAATAGGCAAATAAATTTTAAACAAGAAATAATATGAACAGATATCCCATAACAACAGCAATTCGCCTTTGTTGATGGTTTGATAGTACTCGGTCCGTCGGGGGAATAACTAGTTGTATCCCGTTGCCGATCCCACGGGGTCCGGCCGGAATATAATAACTTGGATTAAATTTCATGATAGTAGGTTCACCTTTAGATGGTTCGATGCTATCGGTCCGTTGGGAGAATCGTTAGTTATATCCCGTTGCCCGATCCAATAGGGTCCGGCTGGAATATAATGATCTTGGGATAAATCATTCCTGTTATTTTTTGGATTTTGGTTAATATAATAATATGAACAGATATCCCCTAATAATAGCAATTCGCCTTTGTTGATGGTTTGATAGTACTCGGTCCGTCGGGGGAACTACTAGTTGTATCCCGTTGCCGATCCCACGGGGTCCGGCCGGAATATAATAACTTGGACTTGGACCATGAATGCTTCGAGAAAAATATCCCTGCAAACTGCAAGTGCAGCATGTCAATAGAAGCTACAGATAATATAAAATACCTTGGGGTATATATTGATAAAAACCTAAAATATAATGAGCATATCCACTACATAACAAAAAAGCTAAGAAAAACAATTTATAAATTTTACCAATTAAGGGAATTCATGTCTCATAAACTGTTAAAGATGGTGTATCAGGCCCTAGTGGAGTCAATACTGGGTTATGGAATAGGTGTATGGGGAAGTGCGTGCACAACCACATTGAATGGCTTAATAAAAACACAAAAATATATTCTAAAAATTATTTTAAAAAAACCAAAACGATATCCCACTGTGGATCTTTTTAATGAAATAAAACTATTAACAATTAGAGAGCTTTATTTTAAAACAGTTTCTAAATATATGCACAAAAATCAAAAATATAGAGTTTCAATAAATCATAACATTGGAACAAGATCAATAACAAATAAAAATATTCATCTCTAGGGTGGAATTTGTGTCATGTCAGCGTCACATCTCATTTGTTGGGCCTAGGGTCTTTAACATGGTACCTAATGAAATAAAAAAAATAGTTAGTAAAAAGACCTTCAACAATAAAATAAACAGCTGGATAAGGGACAACTCCCATCTCATTGAGGGCAGATTTAGTATCTTCTAAAACAAATTAAAACAAAAAACAAACTATAACTCAGCATCACCTCAAGGCCAAACACTATGGTGGATCATTAATTTTATTAGGTTTAAGTTTTTTAAAAGCAATCTCATGTTCTGTGATAGTATATACCTGTTTTGTATGTGTGTGTTCTTGTATATGAATTCAGTGGATACAAATAATAATAGGGCATAACAATGTGATATATCTTTTTTATACTACTAATAATTTTTATAAGGATCTCAATAGATTAAATAATTGTAATATAAATTTTAACTAGGAATAAGGATAAGGATTGACGAAAGAACACATTCCCGACAAGTCACTTGTGACTTAGGGAATCTGTTCAAATGGAAATTGTAATTTGAATGTAATGCTTTTTTATAAAATAAATGAATCTTGAATCTTGAATCTTGGATTAAATTTCATGATAGTAGGTTCACCTTTAGATGGTTTGATGATATCGGTCCGTCGGGAGAATCGTTAGTTATATCCCGTTGCCCGATCCAATAGGGTCCGGCTGGAATATAATGACCTGGGGATAAACTATTCCTATTATTTTTTGAATTTTTGTTTTTCTTAGTAAAAAGGGGATTATTGACAGGGCATCGAAATAAAAAATCCGAATGCCCCTATAGTCGTTTCGACTTATTTTTTCAGCGAAAATTTTATTAGAATTATAATCTTTCGTATAATATTCTGTATGGTATTTCGGCCTAAGAAATATTTCAAGCCCCATGGATATTTTTTCCCACACGTCTTTTTAGTACTTTAGTACATTACATTACATTACTTGGGGAAAATATTTACAAGAAATATGCAATCCAAAGAAAAGGTGAATAAAGAAATCGGTAACCTAACGACCAAAGACTCAAACAACACCCACTCAACATTTAAGAGTTGAGATACACTCTCAAGAAAACTTGGATGGCTTGCTCAACAAAGTCGTACCCTGCACGCTCTCCCTCCAGGACGAAAAAGAAAAGTAATACCCTCCGCTCAAACAACGAAGGACAAGAACGTACGAAAACACTTCGTATCTGCGGTTGAGACTGGATTGAGTAGGTTTTAACCAAAAGGTACGAGTGTTTTGTACCAACGAGGGACCACAGTAGCTATGCCATCATTAACCACACACCAGGAGAGAGGTTTCCCGTCTACTACACTGGCGAAATGAAAAGATGAGAATATTTTTTCTATTACTATGGGTTTTTTAGGTTAAGGTTGTACATTTAATCTTTTCCTGGGTTGGGGTGTTTTTTGGAGGTACAATAATTTACTTAAACGCTTTCGACTTTCGAACGTAAATAAATGTCGGTTCTATAAATCTAAGAAAATACCTCGGTTTTCTTTGTTACCTGTACTGTCATTTTTTTTGTTCATAAAAGTAGTAAACTTAACTAAAATCGGTCAAATGATTATGAGATATGAATACAGACATACAGACACACTGAAATTTATAATGAAAGACACTGTCGTTAAAAGACAGTGGTTTAAAAAGTACTAATTTTTAGCAATACAATTTTGTTTTTTGTTTCGTTTAAAAAAAAACAATTTTTATTAATATTTTGTTTATATTGTTACAAATTTAAGTTATTTAAATTTTATAATTGGAATTTATTTAGGTTTAGTGTAGTATTAGGTTGATTTATCTTAAGGTTGTATTCTTAGTCTAGGTTTTAGTTGCGTTATCTGTGACTTGCGGTCGCAATAATACGAGAACTTTCCGGACGTCGAAGGCTGCCGGAAAGTTCGAGAGAGATGGACGATCCTATATATAGGGCCGGGGTCGCGCACCTGGAGTCAGTCAAAGATAACCAACGGTAGTGATCGCTAGATGTTGACGCGAAGTTAATAGGCGGATTAAAGTAGTGAATTATTAGCAAGTTATTAGTAAGTTTAAGTGCGTGTTTTGTACATAATTTGTCGAAATAAATTGATGTATTGTTTTTGACATTTGCGAGTTTTAATTGTTGTGGAGAACCCGTAACAATTGGTGTCAGAAGTGAGAATAAAAGAAATAAATAGTGCAAAAACTATCCTTACATAGTACCACCGGCTAGGACAATTGAAAAGAAGAACAGTAAGTGATTTTTCCAGAATATTCAGAACTGAATAGTGCAAAGACTACCCTTACATAGTACCACCGGCTAGGACAATTGGACAGAAAAACAGTAAGTGATTTTTCCCGAATATTCGAAGAAGTTCGATATTGTTTTATTCAAAAACAAAAAGAGATATTTAAGAACCGACTTCGACATTAACTTTACAGTCCAAAAAAAAAAAAGAAAATTGATAATTAGAGAGATTTTCTAGAATATTCCATCACATTCTACGACGTTCTATTCGAGAACTAAAAGAGATATCCAAAAAGCGATTTCAACATTAGATTAGTAATTTCAAAAGTAAGAATTAGAAAGAATTTCTAGAAGATTCCATAACATTCTACGACGTTCTATTCGAGAACCAGAAGAGATATACAAAAACCGACTTCGACATTAGCTTAGTTATTTCAACAGTAAGAATCGGAAAGAATTTCTAGAATATTCCATAACATTCTACGACGTTTATTTGAGAACCAGAAGAGATATCCAAAAGGCGACTTCAGCATTAGATTAGTTATTTCAAAAGTAAGAATTAGAAATAATTTCTAGAATATTCCATAACATTCTACGACGATCTATTCGAGAACCAAAAGAGATAATCAAAAAGCGACTTCTACATTTGCCTAGTAGCAGAAAGAGTGACATTTACCAGTATATTCCAGAACATTCCATTAGGTTCTATTTAAGAATCGGAAGAGATATTGAAAAACGGACTGCGACATTAACTTTTATAGCCCAAGGATAGACGTTTGGAGAAATTTCTCAGAAAGTTGATGCTTACTAGACAAGGATCGGCAAAGATGGAAGAACTGACTAAAATGATTCAGGCTCTATCATCTCAAATGGCTCAAAACCAGAACGATATGAGACAGACCATTGAACAAAACCAGAACGACATGAGACAGACCATTGAACAAAATCAAGGCGACATGAAACACACCATGGACGACATGAAGCAGACCATGGAACAAAACCAGAACGATATGAGACAGACCATTGCACAAAACCAAAACGATATGAGACGGACATTTGAAGAAAGATTAGATGGTATGCAAGAAAACTTCGACCAAATAAAGAGCAACTCCGAACAGCTGAGAGGAGAATTTAAGGTAGCAACAGAAGGTCTTAAGGAAGAAATAACTCAAAGAATGCAGAATGTAGAAGAAAAGGTGCAAAACAAATTGCAGAATGTTGAAGAAAAAGTGGAGACCCAAACTACAGAATGTTAGGGAAGAAGTTTTTCAAACCATGGAAGAAAAATTCCAGGACATGTCAAAGCAGTTTATACAGCTTCAGAAAGAACACAACAAAATAAAAACTCAGGGATATGTTGTGAATTCCTACAAACAACAATTTGAAGCTGTCGCCGCTGCAAATAGTTGGAACGATGACGAAAAAGCTAGAGCTTTGTTAGTAGCTCTACGAGAACCTGCTCTTGGACTTTTACGGTCTATTCCAGCGGAACAAAAACAGAGTTACAATGCTTTAGTGGCAGCTTTAGAAAGAAGATATGGAGATGAACATTTACGAAATTTGCATTGGTCAGAATTAAATATTCGCCAACAAAGAGCAGGGGAGTCATTACAAGAGTATGAAGCGGATATCAGGAGGCTGATGTACTTGGCTTCCCCAGAAATGCCAGAAAATTACAGAGATCCCTTTACGGTAGATCGCTTTATTAACGGCTTACGAGACACGGACTTAGCAAAGTTACTTTGTCGAGAACGCTTCCATAACAGCAGTGAAGTGTTGATTCGAGCCCTTGAAATTGAATCATCAAATAATATGTAATAGTATTCGTTCGATCGCAGTTCAGTACGGTTATATTGCATCGTACCTGCATGATAGTACTAACGAGGTCAAAGTCGAAGTTTGTTTTGTTTACAATAAACATCGCGCGCGTAATACCAGTGTTAAAAATCTATATACAATGTGTATTATAAATAATATATCATGTTTAAAAGCAAAAAAAGTGTACCATCGCCTGTGAAACTTGTTTAAAAATTAGCGAAAAGCCCAAACAAAATCAAGAAAAAATGGATAATGCCGAATTATTTCAGGATAGCCATGCTAGAACACAAAATGAAGAAGTTTTATATAGCGAATGGAAAAAATCCCAAAACGAAAAAAATTCACTTAGTGTACAAGTGGATTATCTCCGAAGTCAACTGGAAAGTATGCAAAGAAAATTTGCAGATTTAGAGACAAAAGTCACTAAAAAAGAAGAGTCTGACATGGACTACATTACTGATGAGGACGATCTGGCAAGAGAAACTGAGTGGATCAGACAAAAAGGAAAAGGTTGGAAAAAACGTCGAATGGATACTTCACTCTCACCACCACAACAAAGCTCGGGCACTGGAGAGCCCTCCAATAAAACACAAAATGAAGAACCCCCAACTAAGGTTAAAAAAGCTCCATTACCTCCACCGATTATGGTAAATGGCGTAAATAATTTTAATGATATTTATGAAAAGTTAAATATCATACAAGGAGTTAAAATAAAAGTTTTAAATAACGAAAATATTAAAATAAATGTACAAGACGCAGACAGCTATCGGCTGGTTACTAAAATGCTTAATGAAATAAAGCATCAATGGCACTCATACGAAAACAAACAAATAAGGCCAATTAGAGTAATAGCGAATAGGCTACACTTCTCATGTGACCCACAAAAAATTGTAGCTGATCTACAAAAAAAAAGGTTTTAAGGCACTGGAGGCCAGCAACAAACTTAAATGGAGAACAAGACAACCTCTTAACATGTTTATGCTCACATTTAGCCACGAGGAAGATATCAACAAAATTTTTGAAATTTCCAGTATCCTTGGGATTGAAGTGGAAATAAAAGCACTAAAAACCTCAAAGTTAGTCCCTCAATGCAAAAGATGCCAATCTTATGGACACACGCAAAAATATTGCGCTAAAGAACCACGTTGCGTAAAATGCACGTGGAAACATCTTACTGTAGAATGCCCCAAACCAAAAGAATCTGAGCCAAAATGCATCCACTGTGGAGGCAAGCATCCTGCTAACTACAGAGGATGCCTTGTTGCTAAGGAAATACAAAAATTGAAAAATAAACCTAAGAAACCGAATCTCATACCAAACGTGAGTACAAATAGACAAAACCAACAGACAAGAAACACAGTCACACAAAACTCTGTGACAAGGACATACAGCCAAGTAGCAGCAACAGCTACTATACCTGATATTAATATCAGTAGTCAAAATACTATGAAACAAACACTACAATTAATTTTGGAGAAATTGAACAAACTTGATGAGCGATTAACTAAACTAGAAAGTAGCAATAACGGAGCTACCAATATGCCTCAAAATGGTCAGTAATCTTAGAATCCTAGCTTGGAATGCCAATGGTCTCTTGCAACATCAGCAAGACTTGCAAGTTATTCTAGACATAGAAAAAATTGACGTCTGTCTTGTGTCAGAAACGCATTTCACTAACCAGTCTCACATTAAATTTAAAGGTTATAAAGTGTATCATACAACTCACCCTAGCAATACTGCACATGGGGGAAGTGCTGTAATAATTAAAGAAAATATATCACACTATGAAGAGATGGGATATAAAACCATAGAGATTCAAGCTACATTAGTAAGTGTAAAAACCAAAACATATACATTAGTCATAAGTGCTGTCTATATACCACCAAGGCACTTACTAAAGAAAAATCAATATCTTAATTTTCTCAGAAAATTAGGAAACCGTTTTATAATTGGAGGTGACTTTAATGCAAAAAATACCTACTGGGGATCTAGAGTGACGAATTCTAAAGGAAAAGAACTTTTGCAAGCTATTAGTGAATATCAATGTGAGCCGATATCAACTGGTAAGCCCACATACTATCCAACAGATCCAGGAAAAATTCCAGATCTAATTGATTTTTTTATAGTAAAAAATATATCTTTAAGTTTTGTAGATATAGAAGAAAGTTTTGATTTACACTCAGATCATTCACCTATTATTCTAACTCTTAGTAAAAACATAATAAAGAAAGAAGCAAATATCTCACTAGTTAATAAACTGACTGACTGGATTAGTTTTAAACAAAGTCTGTCAGAAAAAATAAACCTATCAGTACCATTGCAAACGCCAGAACAAATCGATAAAGAAGTTGATTATTTTGTTACAAATATTCAACAAGCAGCTTGGGAAAACAGTCCAAAACCAAAGAGAATTTTTAAGGGAAAAAACTATCCAAAGGAAATTAGAGACCTTATATTGGAAAAAAAGAAACTAAGAAGAAAGTGGCAACAAAGCCGTGATCCTCGGGACAAAACAAATCTCAACAACATGACGCAGCGCATTAGGCGAAAAATTCTAGTAATAAAAAATTAATCTATTAACCATTTTCTTAATGAACTTACAGATGATAAAAATACCGACTATTCCCTTTGGAAAGCAACCAAAGATTTTAAAAGACCAATTATCCAAATTCCACCCATACGAAAATCTAACAACCAGTGGGCAAGGAGTAACGAAGAAAAAGCAGATATTTTTGCAAGTCATTTAGCAAAAACATTTCAGCCCCACGAAGCACCAGATGAACACTTTCATTTAAATGAACCCCATCAAATCGAGGACCATATTAAGCTCACATCACCAAAAGAAATATTAACAGAAATCAAAAATATTAATTCGAAAAAAGCCCCAGGGTATGATCTTATTAACGGGGTAGTCATAAAACAACTCCCCAGAAAAGCTATCGTAAAACTATGCAACCTAATTAATGCGTCTTTTAGGCTTAGGTATGTACCTAAACTGTGGAAAGTTGCAGAAGTTATCATGATTCCAAAACCGGGAAAACCACTCCATGACGTGTCATCTTACAGGCCAATATCTTTGCTGCCAATTATATCCAAGCTCTATGAAAAATTATTGCTTAAAAGAATAAAACCCATCATAGAAAGACAAGAAATTATTCCATCTCATCAATTTGGTTTTCGAGACAAGCATTCCACGATAGATCAAGTACACAGAATTACTAATTTAATAGAAAAAGCACTAGAAGAGGGAAAAGTTTGTTCTGCAGTTTTTCTAGATGTAGCACAAGCATTTGACAAAGTGTGGCATGAAGGCCTTAATTTTAAACTAAAAAGGTTTCTGCCAAAACAATATTCGGATATTTTGGAATCATACATATCTGATAGACATTTTAGAGTAAAACAGGAAGACTCATACTCAAATTTAAGAGAAATTCAAGCAGGCGTGCCCCAGGGTAGCGTACTAGGCCCTTATCTATACTTATTATTCACTTGTGATATCCCAAAGCCAGAAAATTGTCACTTAGCAACATTTGCCGATGATACTGGTTTATTGACGGTAGAAAAATCTATTGAAAAATGCATAGAAAAACTTCAGGATGCAGTCACCCAAATTCACAGTTGGACCACAAAGTGGCGAATAAAATTAAATGAAACCAAATCAATTCATGTTGATTTTACAAACAAAAATATAAATCACATACAAATAACAATTAACAACATTCCAGTACCATATTCGAATCAGGCAAAATATCTAGGTATGACACTTGATGCCAAATTGCGCTGGAAAGCACATGTTAAGAAAAAAAAAGAAGAACTTGAGATAAGGTATAGAAAAATGAACTGGCTAATTGGAAGGAAGTCCAATTTAACAATTCATAATAAGTTACTGCTTTATAGACAAATACTGAAACCAGTATGGACATATGGTATTCAACTATGGGGTTGTGCTAAAGAGAGTAACATTCTAGTTGTACAGAGATTTCAAAATAAAGTATTAAGAAACATTGTGAATGCACCTTGGTACGTTCGAAATAGTGACCTTCATCGAGATCTAAAAATCGAAACTGTAGCAGAGACTATAAAAAAGTACGCAAAAAGCCATGAAGATAGACTCCATCGGCATGTGAATGTGGAAGCAATTCAGCTTCTAGACAATACTATGCTAGTTCGACGACTAAAAAGAGTGAAGCCGTTTGAGCTAGTAAACTAAGTAAATTACACATAAAACAAAATAATGCTATAAACACAACACAATTGTGAGTTACAGACTAAACAAAGCGGGGAGAACTGTTGAGTGAACCCTAAGTTTAAATCTGACTTTTCTAGTAAATTAAGTTAAAACAAAATTGCTAATTAGTCTTACTGACTAGATTGTAATAAAAAAACACAGTGTATTTGACAAAAAAAAAATAATAATAATAATAATATGTCCAGGCCAAAAGTAAGAGCTGTTTCAATTCAGGAGGGAGAAGAAATGAGCACTGGAGAGGAGGTCAACTTAAAAACGCTAAACCAACTGTTTCAGTCACTGATAGAGAAGATTGATTCTTTGAAAGAAAGCAGACGATCCCCTCCAAATGTAAAGTGTTTCAGATGCGGACGTACAGGGCATATTCAACGCGATTGTCGTGTCCAAATGAGGTCTCGCTCACCATCTACTGGGACAGAGTACCGAAGAAGAGATCAGGAAAACTAAAACTAGTCAACGCAGAGGGGCGGGTGTTGGCTAATGGGAATTTAGCCCCCAAAATTTACTCTATCAAGAGCTTAAAACATACTGCTGACAGTCTTAACATCGACGGACTTATTAATGGAAGAAAAGTTAATATAACAGTAGACACTGGTGCTGCCATATCATTGCTTAAGTTCAAAATTGCAACGAGATATAAAATTCGACCAACAGAAAAGAAAATAACACTTAAGACTGTGACTGGAGAATCCGCCGACGTGTTGGGGCAGACAGACATAGACCTACAGCTGGGGAGGTTGAAGATTCGTCACTCGGTATTAGTTGCAGACATAGAAGACGAATTTATTTTGGGAATGGACCTGATAAGTAAACATGGATTTGCGTTTGATAATAAACTTAATACCCTAAGATTTGGGAACGAAGAGTTCAGTTCATCAGAACCAATAAAGGTGGTGGCAGTATGCACAACATGACTATTCGGTAACAGTGATACAATAATTTTTGGGAGGCTAGAAAGTAAAATATCAAGCTGCGTCGGACTCATAAGCCAACAAAACACACCCAACACCTACCTCGTTGCAAAATCACTAGTTAAAACCGATAAAGACATCCCGATTAGAGTCGCCAATATTTTCCCAAATAGTGTCAAAATTAATAAGGGGGAGGTGGTAGCATTATTTGAACCAGTACAGAAAGTAACAAGATGTGAAGAGCCAACTTCCGAGGATACAAGCAAGTTACCAATGGAGGTACTTCAGCAATTTGAGTCAACTTGGCAACATCTCACTCCAGAAGAATTTAGTAAAGCGAGAGAGTTTATAGAAGAACAAAGTAATATCTTCGAAACTAGGAGTAGTTCGGGACGCACAAACCTTATTCAACATGCTATCAACACTGGCGATGCCCAACCGATAAGACAGCCCCCAAGAAGACTACCAATGGCCAAGCAAGAAGAAGTTCACAATCTCATTAATAAAATGCTCAGCGACGGTGTTATTGAAGAGTCATCAAGTCCTTGGTCATCTCCTGTGGTGTTGGTCTCTAAAAAGGATGGAAGTACTAGATTTTGTGTCGACTACAGGAAACTTAACAATGTGACCAAGAAAGATAGTTACCCACTGCCAAGAATAGACGACACATTAACAGCGTTGGCAGGATCATATTGGTTTTCTACTCTTGACCTGTGTTATATATTATTAGAAAGAAATAAAGAGAAGACTGCATTCTCTGCTGGAAGTGGACTTACTATCTATCAGTTTAATGTGATGCCATTTGGCCTGTGCAATGCCCCAGCTACATTTGAAAGACTAATGGAAGTCGTTCTACGAGGCCTTACTTGGAAAACCTGCCTAGTCTATTTGGATGATGTCATAGTAATGGGGAAATCATTTCAAGATCATCTAGATAATTTACGAGAAGTATTCTCAAGAATCAGGAACGCAAATCTTAAATTGAACTCAAAGAAATGTTTTCTGTTCCAAGAAAAAGTTGAGTTCCTGGGTCACGTCGTTTCCCGAGAAGGCATCCATACCGACGAAAAGAAGTTACAAGCAATAAAAGAATGACCTCAACCTCGTGACAAACATGAATTGAGAAGCTTTTTGGGTCTGTGTACATACTATAGACGATTTGTAGAAGGATTCGCCAAAATAGCGTCTCCATTACATAGACTTACAGAAGATAAAGCTTCTTACAGATGGAATACTGAATGTGACCAAGCATTTAGAAGACTGAAGGCAGCATTATGTTCTAGTCCGATTCTCGCATATCCTATTCCAAAAGGTAAATTCATATTAGATACTGATGCGAGCAACGATGGCATAGGAGCAGTACTCTCCCAAGTACAAGATGGAGAAGAACGGGTCATCGAATTTTTCAGCAAAAAGCTATCCAAACCAGAGAGAAATTATTGTGTTGCCAGAAAGGAGCTCCTAGCCATCATTAAATCCGTAGATCACTTTCACAAATATCTCTATGGACAAGAGTTTCTGATTAGAACGGATCATGCTGCGTTACAGTGGCTCATGAAAATGAGACAACCTGAGGGGCAAGTCGCGAGATGGATAGAAAAGCTACAACAATACCATTATCAAATTAAGCACCGAGCGGGAAGGGTGCATAATAATGCGGATGCATTGTCCAGAAGACCTTGCCCTGAGGATTGTAAACATTGCAGGAAAATTGACCAGAAAGAAGGAATTACCTACGTGCGCCAGATAAAGTTAGAACCAGATGAAGAATGGATGTCGGCTTCGATTAGAACCACACAACTTAACGACAAAGATGTAGGACCTATCTTGCGATTGAAACAAGATAACAAGCCACGACCATCATGGCAAGATATCGCAAACCAAGGGGTGATATTCAAATCACTGTGGGCACAATGGGATTCACTGATACTAGAGGAAAACATCCTTAAACGTGCCTGGGAAAGTGCCGATGGCCTTACTGTGGTTAATCAAGTAGTGGTTCCTAGGAGCATGGTAGACAATATAGTGGCCGAATGCCATGGTGGAAATTCTGGCGCGCACCTATGCATAAATAAAACCATGGACAAAATTCGAAACCGATTTTATTGGGTCAATTACTTTCAAGATGTGAAAAACTGGTGCCGCCAATGTTCGACTTGTGCAGCCAGCCAAGGTCCCAAAACAAGGTCCAGAGGTCAAATGAAACAATATAACGTAGGTCTGCCATTCGAACGCATTGCTATTGATGTGGCCGGACCGTTTCCAGAAACTAAAAAGGGCAACAAATACATCCTTGTTGTCATGGATTACTTTAGCAAATGGCCAGAAGTTTTTGCTTTGCCTAACCAAGAGGCCGCTACAGTTGCAGAAGTTCTGGTAAATGATGTTTTCAGCCGATTTGGCATTCCTTTGGAACTACATTCAGATCAAGGAAGAAACTTTGAATCAAAGCTCTTCCAGAATCTCTGTGACCTTTTAGGAATACATAAAACACGGACTACGGCTTTACATCCGCAGTCAGATGGCATGGTTGAAAGATTTAATAAAACAATAGAAGAACATCTGTGCAAAGTTGTTGATGAGCACCAAACAGATTGGGACCAATATATTCCATTGTTTTTGATGGCCTATAGAACCGCCATTCACAATACGACAGAAGCTACTCCATCTAGTATCCTGTTTGGTAGAGAACTGCGTTTACCATGTGATATCATGTTTGGTTCAACTGAAGAAGCACACTTAGAACCTCTAATGACTATGTCGAACGTTTAAGGCAAAAGCTGCACGATATCCATGAAGTGGTTAGAGAGCGAATAAAAATAGCCAGTGACCGCATGAAAGCGAGATATGACCTGAAAGCAAACTCTTCAGGGTTCAAAGAGAATGATCAAGTCTGGCTATACAATCCTCAACGCAAGAAAGGAAGATCACCTAAGTTGACACCACCATGGGAAGGGCCTTATAAAGTTGTTAAGAGAATTAATGATGTAGTCTACCGAATCCAGAGAAGCCCGAAGTCCAAGATGAAAGTTGTTCATCTAGACAGACTAAAACCTTACCTGGGAAATGTTGATCGAGACGATCAAACCTGAAGAGGAGGATAGTGTTACAAATTTAAGTTATTTAAATTTTATAATTGGAATTTATTTAGGTTTAGTGTAGTATTAGGTTGATTTATCTTAAGGTTGTATTCTTAGTCTAGGTTTTAGTTGCGTTATCTGTGACTTGCGGTCCCAATAATACGAGAACTTTCCGGACGTCGAAGGCTGCCGGAAAGTTCGAGAGAGATGGACAATCCTATATATAGGGCCGGGGTCGCGCACCTGGAGTCAGTCAAAGATAACCAACGGTAGTGATCGCTAGATGTTGACGCGAAGTTAATAGGCGGATTAAAGTAGTGAATTATTAGCAAGTTATTAGTAAGTTTAAGTGCCTGTTTTTGTACATAATTTGTCGAAATAAATTGACGTAATTTTTTTGACATTTGCGAGTTTTAATTGTTGTGGAGAACCCGTAACAATATTATCAAGGTAACAAAGAAATAGTAGATCATAAAACACAATCTTAAAAAATGATGTGGTTTGGGCAATAGGATTATTAATATACCTGGATTTATTATTGTTTGTAAACTTTTCTTTATTTTTGCGGAAATTTTTAGAACAATTATTATTTTTAAATACTTATTCAAAATATGAGTTTTTTCCTGACTGCACGGAATAATTGAATTGATATTTTAACAGTTTTTACTCATTCATTTCTTTTTTTGTAAAATATTGCAAATAAGTTGCGCGCTTGTTTTTGGTTTAGGAGAATTTTAACAATTTAGTTTTATCATTTGGATCTTATTTTCAGGAGGGAAGAAATGTAACTGTATTTTCAGGATCAGTCCATAAAGTAATCAATTTTTAGGCCAATTTCTTCAAAGATAATGTTTTTTTTAATTTTAGATTTTAAAAATCTAAGTAGAACACGGTAAAGTACCCAACAGTCAACTTATTATATTATTTATTTGTTGATAATTTTTGCGTCCAAATAGATAAAGAGGGATAATTACGTATAAAATGATTTGCCTAAAAACGCGAAATGAGCACCAAAAAGGTGCTATGCAGATCTCAAACGTAAAAGTAGCATTCCGAAAGGCGAGCCAAAAGGCCATAATGCGAGCTTCTAAAAGAGTTTGAGACTGTAAGTTTATTTTAATACTGTAAAAAGTACACAAAGTAGTTTATTAAGGGCATCGAAGAATGCCTAAAGCGAGATGGAAAAAAATTAATGGGGCACAGTAGCTCCAATAAATGTGGTATATTATATATTATGCCATAAACGTTGCATGGATAAGCTCATGTAAAGAGCACAGTTGTCTAAATAAAATTGAGGTATTAAAGGGCGCATAGGGATAAAAGATCCCAAATAAAGAGTTGAAGAGTACTTATCGAAATGTTTAAGAAGAAATTGATAATGCAATAATTTTTTCATACTCCTTTAGTTTTCTGAAAGTGGGATTTTAAACTGACCCTGAAAGTAGGCCATAGCATAAAGTAAATAAGAAAAAATAAGATGACACAGAAAAAAATAGTTTTGCGCAAATATATCGCGAATTTTTTGTACTTAGATATTAAGTTACTATAAGTTCGATGATCATCAAACTGCCGTATAATTTTTTTAATTTTAGCACAATAAGCAACAGGGACCAGACATCATGATGGAGAGGAGATCACCACCCTACCGGAATCCCTAAGAAATTTGCGCAAATAAATCTAACATCCATAGACAGAGGATCTGGAACTGGAGGTTTCTTCGCCATGCAAGATGTCCATTGTTCAGGTTTTCATGTGGAATTCGCAGAAATACTATGTATATAGGGTAACTTTAAAAGATAGTATTAGAAGGTTTTTTTCTTTGTAACTGTGGGTTAGCGCTGGAGGGCCAACGCTGTTCGAGCGGGGGGCGTGTCACACAGATCATAATTAAACTATCCCAGATTGATACATTTATCTAAACAAAACAGATGCACTTCGTATTAATTTAATTATTGGGATCCATATAAATTAAAGGCGTGCATCTATTGTTATAAAATACCAAGTTATTGGCAATAATAATAATTGTGGTACCTAAGTATCGAAAACCATCGTCACTAGCAATATTGCTGAATTTGCAATAATTTAGTATAAAAGGCGATTTAACACACCATCAAGTGACCAGTACCCGGGGTCCACTCCTAACTAAGCTTTCGTAACCAGTTTCTGGATGTCCTGCTGAGCTTCGTAACCAGTTTCTGGACGTTGTCTCATTTGCCCCTTAACTAAGCGTTCGTAACCAGTTTCTGGACGTCCGCTGAGCTTCGTAACCAGTTTTTGGACGTCGTCTCTTTTTTTAACCCTAAACCTGTGGTCCTGTGTACTGCGTCCCCCGAGTCCTACCCGGCATAATTCACAGTAAGGCCCTAATGGCCGTATTTATGGTTCTCCATATTTTTTTTTGGTAGGTTAGCGTAGGCTATAATTTCTGTCGATTTATCCGCTGTATAATTATAAACGAAATATATGTATTAAACTTCCCCCGTTTCCGATAATTTTCTACGCCCAAACTAAAGACCCCTAGGTACATTTTTCTCTGTTACCTACCTCTTATATAGGGTGATTCAGATTTTAACGATTTTAAGATTTGTAGTCATACTGTATGTTTTTAACGAAAATTGTTTCAACAAATTTTATAACAATGAAGTAACGGTATATATTTTTTTTAGTTTTTGCAAGAAGGAATTTAAATAAAACAGTTTTGCAATATACAAGTTGTTTCAGAAAAATTTAAATAAAGACGTTCTAGGCGGTAAGGGACGATCAAGAAAAAAATTCCGCTCTCATCTGTCACTATATAAAAATCAATGCATTAAAACTTATAAACCTCTCACCCCTTGCCCGGGGTGAAACCAACCCCTAAAATTATAATGGGAAATGTTCATCGGATGGCATTATCTTTAAAGGGGTTTAATGTGAGAAAATTTAAAAAGATATGTGGATTTTAATTTTATATAACTAAGAAAGTTTAAAAAAATATAATTATTATATTATAATATAAATATTAAATTGGAAAATTTCATTTTTATTTGAAAAATATCATTATTTAACATAACAAATAATAGAATAAATAACTAACACAAGTCCATTGTATTATTATCTTGCAAACTAAACTGCATGTGTTAATTAATTTCTTAATCTGACACAAAAAAGACAAGAAAAATATATTATCATATTTCTAAAACCGCATAATAATAACTCGCTCCGTTTAAAACCTAATTTTTTTTGATTTTTTTAACCTCAAAAACTTCCCTTGGGGTTTGGTGCAGATGCATTTTTATTAAGCTTGGTTAAGCTTGTGACAGAGATGTAGAAAATTTACTGTTTACAAAAATTCGTGAAAGTCGAGAGTTTCAAAAGCCCATCGTACAGACACAAATAGGGCATATTCCTAAATTATGTAACCCCTCCTCCCCCCTCCGTAATGCATTTTTAAGAAAAAATATATTCAAGAATCATGACAGTGTAACGTTAATAACCCCCCTTCCCCCTTTAAGCGTTACGTACTTTAGGAATCGGCCCATACACATAGGTACATGGGATAGGGTGTCTCAGATAAAAGTAACTACAAGGGGGTTTATGAGGATTTAGAACCAAAATTAGTATATAGTACATACCAATTTTGGTAAAAAATTGGCGCTATTCCGAGCTGTATCAAAGAAAACATTTATATGCGTTTTCAAAATATTGAGAAATAAATGATACCTTCCTAGCTAGCCTATTAGCACACTTCAAGTGAAGCCATGATAATATATCAGCTTTGAAAAGTTTTTTGTATATATCTGAGAAACTAAAGTTTTTTGTTATAACACGAATTATTGAGCAAAATATAGTCTACTATATTACGAAAACTGTATATTGATACGATGCTCCGTTAAAAAGATAGATTTTAAAAAAATTTTAAATGTCAAAAAACTATCATTAGCATTAATAGATTTTGACCAAAATCTAAACAGCTCGTAAGAGTGTCGAAGCACTATTTTACCTGAAAATTTTATGAAAATCGGTTCAGCGGCTTAGGAGCTATCGTGTTACGGACAAAAATAATATATACACACACACAGACACACAAACAGACATCACGACGATATTGCTAGGATAGATGAAAATACACCCAAATAACACATTTTCGGCGTAATCGAAAAAAAAAAATTTTATACTATATATATGTAATACCTATTAATACCATTGCTATGCGGGCTAGGAAGGCAAAAACTAAAAATTGTAACTTTTTGAAAAAAAGTCTCAAAGTTTTTTTGAGAGACATAAAAAAAAATCTAAGAGAACTTATTTGTTTTTCATGTGGTAATCAAAGTCAACAAAAATCACTTTTTTCCATTTATTTTTTGATGCCATAAAAATTTTTGTTTGGTAATAAGCTCAGAACAGTAGATACAGTAGAAATTTCACAACAGGACTTGTAGTAGGTCCAGTCAGATGCTATACAAATTTTACGGTGTACAAGTTTCTGATGTCAAAAAGCATGGAAATAAAGGAAAATTTGCACCAAAATAGTTTAAGATAAAAAGAGGTTTGGGTTAGGGAGATTGTCAAATTCACCAGTTTATTCTAAACTGTTTTGAGGTCTGTAAAATAAATATCTATTAAAGAAAAAGAAACTTTGATGATACAGGCCTTCACTGGACACTATACAGGACGTTACACTACCAAGAGTTTATTTAAGAGTTCTGTAGGATGGTGTACAAATTTCGTTCAGCTCATTACCCACACTTTAACCTCATATTGTTTTCCTGTTCTTTCTTCTCTAGACCCTTTTATCAACCATAATTTTTTTAATTTTTAACCGTTTTGAAACAATAATCCATTCAGGAGAGACCCAGTCAGGATCATTGCTGTATTCTAGTTTTGAAAGTTGCTTGCCTAGAATAGTAAAAAAATCATAGTGAAATATTTCTTACAGTTTAAAGTAGAGTTTATACAGCAACATGGCATGACATAAGACATAGCATGACATAACATTACAGAGTTGAGCTTATGACAAACCCTGTTGTTGTTTATACAGAAAAATAACATGACATAACATTACATGACATAACATGAGACATAGAAAGATGCCCAACTTTTATATTTTTATGTCATGTCTTGTGTGAAATCACATTACGCGCATGATCGCGACGTCATTTGTTTACGATTTTTTACCATAACTTTTATATTGTGTTTGGATAGTTTTGATGTGGTTTTTTTTGTTTAAAAAAGAAATAATTATGCAAAAAAGGTAAGCAAAACATCAGATATTTTGGTACATATAAGTAGGTAGCCTTTTTTTTCATTCATTTTTGTTGCAGGTAATTGGGGCTCCCCTAATACATGTGATGATGGCCCTTTGGTTAGTTTAAGTCTACCTTGATGGTTTAAGTGATGTATATACTTGTTTTAGATGGATGAAGAAGTACAGCTTCTACTTCTCATTGGCCTTGCAGCTAGTGCTATATGTATAACAAGAGTGCGAAAAAGAAGGCACTTTAAAATTCGCCCAATGAATAAGAAGTTCAAGCCATTTTTTTATTATGTCTTGCCATGTTTCTATATAGACTCTACTTAACACAATTCTATATTACACTTCTGCAAAAGGTCCTGCAAAAGGTCCACTCAAGCACAAAAAAAGATCCCAATAGAAAATGTTGCCAAAATGGCAGTTACATATTTATCCAAAACAAACCTGACAAAAAACTTTCGAATATTTCAATTTATCCTCTGTTAAGTCAGGTAATAGAGCACTTATCCACTTTCTTTTCCCTTCTTTGAGCTGATACCTAGTTCATTTAAATCAAGATGATTTTTTAAGGTCAAAATACTTGGCATTCCATCAAAACTTACATTATCTCCCCAGCTGCCACAATTCATAACAGCACAGAAATTAATAATAATGATTCCAACTGAGTAAAAAACTGGAAAAAAAGTTAAAAAAAACAAAAGTAAATAAAAACATAACCTGACTTTTTGAACAAAACATGGTCCCTTTTATTTGAGATTTACTGGCTTTATTGATTTTTTTAAAGAAAAACGCATTTTTCCCTTGTGTACAAAGGGTCAGCATCTTGTAAATTAAATCGTTTCACTTTTTTTAAAAATTACATTTTTGTGTACATTGCGGCTTATGGGAAAACGCTTTGTTTGTCCTATGGCAACCATCTTGGATCGAAAAACAGCTGATCGTGACAGTTCGTTAGACAAGCTAATTTAAAACTGTTTGTAAATAAAAAACCCTAGATTAAAATCGCCTTTAAGGGCCGGTTTATCAATGGCGGGGTATCTCGTCGTGTTAGCTAGCCCAGGGCCAACTCTAACCTTGGGGTAAAACTCGAGTTAAAGAGAAAAGTGTTTATCCACGCGATTTTAACCCAGAGCTCCGAAACTTGCAGGTTGGCAATGCTGGTAACAATCGACCATCTAAGTTTTCCCTTCTTATTTAGTAGTTTTTCGTTCGATCGACCTTCGGTTTCGGCGCAATTCACCTGTTTTCGGTCCGCTGCTATGGTAACGCAGGGTCTACCGCGTGGTCATTTTAGTAAACAAAATCGAGGATCAATCAAAAAACAAACAAACAACATTTCTCATTTCTGTGATTAGATGTGTTCCATATCATTTCGATATTTAAAACAATTTTCATCAATTGCGATAAATTAGTGCATATTTTCGACAATTCGTCATTTTTCTATTTCAGAAGCATTAATTTAGCGTTAATTGTATATTTACCGACAATTTCGTCATTTCAAAGGTAAAATCATGTCTATCAAAAAAGCCGTGCAAAAACGCAAGGGTTTTTTATCTGCGATCACCGAGTGTTATGTGATTTCACAAACCGCGGCAACGGACGCAAAAGCGAGAAACGAGTTTCAAGTGAGGTATTCCGATTTGGATGAAACCTTCGATAAATGCATGTTGGCACATAATGATGTCATTATGATGATAGACGACACGGACGACGAGGAGTTTAAAACGCAAGATGCGATCCTTTCAGAAGCTCGTAAATATTTTTATGCGTGTAAAGGGGTTTACTCTGAAATATTTCCGGTTGAGGCCCCATCCTTTTCGGGATCATATGTTCGACAAAACGAAACTCCAAAACTCAAAGAGTTAGGTATTCCCATATTTCGAGGTGATAAAAAATTATGGCCAAGCTTTTCGATCTTTTTAATAATATTATAGATCAAAATCAAAGTCTAAGTAACGTCCGAAAACTTCAATATTTATTTTCATATCTCGAGGTGAGCCTTTAAAATTGATATCAGGGATTAGCTTATCTGATCAAAATTATAAAATTGCTTACGACAAATTAGTCAATAGATATCAAAACAAGCGAGACCTCGCAAATGATGATTTAAGCACAATTATGAACTATACATTAAAAAACGAGTCAGCTAAAGAATTGCGTAATTTAATTGACACCTTTTCAGAATCCCTAGAAATTTTAAAATCACTTAGCTTTGACGTTGACAGTTGGGACTTTATTATTTTTTTCATTCTGTTAGAAAAATTAGATATTCCGACGCGCTCAAATTTCGAAATGAGTCACGAAAATACTAATACCGAAATTCCCACTTTTCAGTCACTTTTTCAATTTCTAGAAAAAAGATGTAAAGTCTTGGAATCACTTCCTCAATCAACAGCATCCAAAAAAAGCCTACCTATCAAAAATCAAATTCTATGCCAAATCAGTTTGGGCAAAAGCCTACCTATAAATCACCCAATTCGCCTTTTATAGGACTGGCTGGCACCTCAACTAATTCAAGTACGGGAATAAAATGTTTCCGGTGTAATCAAGGTCACGTGCTTTCGAAATGTCAAACATTTCTTGACCTCTCGCCTATCGAGCGCCTATCTTTGGTCAAGCAGAAAAAAATATGTCTAGCGTGTTTTCAT
Organism: Aspidapion aeneum; assembly: GCA_963576565.1. NCBI lineage: Eukaryota > Metazoa > Arthropoda > Insecta > Coleoptera > Brentidae > Aspidapion > Aspidapion aeneum. The sequence goes on along the minus strand of OY755043.1, from coordinate 57,840,057 downwards.
CCCTCGCATGGGGTAGATACGTGCAAATCAAAATATTCATGCTGGACTTGCAATAGTAAAAGGCACCATACTTTAACTCATATCTTAGAAACTAATAAAGAGTCTGGAAGCCAAGATACTAGTCCTGTCATTCACACACCACCTGTCAATAATCTTTATGTGTCATTAAATACCTCAGGACCTTCAGGTATCTTTCTTTTATGTACCGCCATAATAGATGTTATGGACGGTTGCGGAAATTTTCAACCTGTAAGGGCACTACTTGATTCTGGATCACAGACAGGATTCATCAGTGAAAAGTGTATTCATCGTCTTAATCTTCCTAGGCGAAGTTACACCACTGAAATATTCGGATTAAATCAAATGTCTTCTTTTACTTCCAAAGGGCTCGTTCAATGTCACATTAAGCCACACGGACAGGTCACTCCTTTACTTAATTTCGAAGCAATTGTCGTTCCACAACTATGTTCCAATATGCCTGTATTCACTTTGAACGATAATCAGTGGAAACACTTGGAAAACCTTAAACTTGCCAACCCATCTTATTTCAAATCTAGACCTGTGGACCTAGTTATTGGTTGCGAGCTATTCGCACAGATATTCAAGGAGGGCAGGGTTCTTGGACAAATAGAGCAACCTTCCGCCCTTGAAACCATCTTTGGCTGGGTCGTCATGGGAAAAGTGGACGAAGTAGGTAGTCTTATGGAACGAACCAGTTGTTTTTTAACGAGTCATTCACCTCCTTTAGAGGTCATTCTCCCTAGGTTTTGGGAAATCGAACATTTGCCTAAAAAACAAATCTTATCAAAGGAAGAAAAACAAGCGGAATCAATTTTTACTGCGAGTGTCGTACGGCAACCGAGCGGTAGATCATGGTAGATCTTCCGTTTAAAGATAAAATAAACCCTGACCTAGGAAATACTTATCCGCAAGCTTATCGTAGATTTTTACTTCTAGAAAATAGATTACTCAAAAATCCTGATCTGTACACTGCCTATTCAAGTTTCATGCAAGATTATATCGATTCTAATTATATGAGTCTAGTTTTATCTAGTCAACCAAAAGTCGACGTATCATGTTTTTTGGCACACCATTGCGTACTAAAGCCGGAAAGCTTAAGTACAAAATTAAGGGTAGTCTGGGATTGTTCGGCAGTCACCCCAAAAAATATTAGTCTCAATGGCACGTTGTTATCTGGACCGAAACTTCAAAAGGATATTGCTTCTTTACTCCTTACGTTTCGTCTTAATCCTATTGCCTACATTGCTGATATCAAACAGATGTTCCGTCAAGTCCTTATCAATCCTTATCACCGTCCTTATCAAAGGATATTGTGGAGGTTTTCTCCACTTTCTACTGTCACTTTTGGCATGACATCCTCACCTTTTCTAGCCATGCGTACCTTAAATGAGCTGGCAGAGAGAGAAAAGGAACGTTTTCCTATGGCTAGTAGTGTTCTAAAAACGTCAATTTACATCGACGATATCTTGGGAACTAGCCCTTCGCTTTCTAAAGCCCTTTCCCTTCAGACGGAGCTCAATGATTTGTTAAAGTCGGGAGGATTTGAACTTAAAATATGGACAAGCAATTGTCCTGAGTTATTGGCAATATTGCCAGAATCCGATCGTCAAATGCCTCTCTCTTTTGACAAGGATGAACCACACTTTATCAAAGTTTTAGGACTTCAATGGCATCCAAAAAACGACATTTTTTCTTATCAATGCCGAATGAAGGACAAACCCCCAACTAAACGTTCTATTTTATCTATCATAGGAACAATCTTCGATCCCTTAAGTTTTCTTTGTCCCTTGTTGCTACAAGCAAAATTTATTTTGCAACAGTTGTGGATATCGAAAATAGGCTGGGACGAAGAACCAGATTCTTCTATCATCGACTCTTGGAACAAACTTCGTTCTGAATCCCGCTTCTTTCCAATTTTCAATTACCCTGACAAATCAAACTGTCAAAAACCAATACCTGTCAAATCATCGGCTTCTGTGACGCTTCCATTCGAGGCTACGCAGGCGTCGTATATTTTCATGTAGAAGAGGAAAATAATATATCTGTTTCTCTCATATCTGCAAAATCTAGGGTCGCGCCTATAAAGTCACAAACTTTGGCTAGGCTAGAACTCCTAGGCGCATTTCTTTTAAGCGAATTAATTGACTTCGTTTTATCTAGCTATGAAGGAAAAATAACTTTTACAAATATCGTTACTTTCTGCGATTCGCAAGTCGTATTGCACTGGCTTTCATCCCCTCCTAATCGCTGGCAAACCTTTGTTGGAAATCGAGTCAGTAGAATCCAAGAAATCATTCCCTCAAACTCATGACGCTACATTCCTTCTGCTTTAAATGCAGCCGATATTGCGTCACGAGGGGCCACCCCTTCACAGCTCATGTCACATGACATGTGGTGGAACGCACCGTCGTTTTTGTGGTCTCCCGAAAACGAATGGCCCGATTTTCATAAATCAAAAATGCCGATTAATTTCGGAGATATTAATCTTTAGGAAAAGCCAAAGGTCTGTTGCAATGCGATAATTGACGTTAACTTCTTAGATCAGCTTCTTATCAAATATTCATCTATATCAAAAATTCAACGTATCATTTGTTATGTCCTTCGAATAGTTAACCTTTTTCAAAACCATTCCTATCAAAAACCCACTAAGCCACCGGACCAAAAAATTATTTTTGAAAATATTGTTTTTCCTACCACCAGTGAGATGCAAAGTGCGTTATACCTTCTTATCAAACGCGTTCAAGGTTCTTGCTTTTCTGAGCTTTTTTCCGCGTTATCTAAGGATAAACCAATACCGAAACCTTTTCAAAAACTTTCACCTTTTCTTGATAAAAATAATATCATTCGAGTCGGTGGCAGATTACAAAAATCTGACCTTTTGTCTTATTCTGCAAAACACCCCGTCTTACTTTCGAGTAACCATCGTTTAACTACTCTTCTTATCGAGTCCACTCATCGACAATACCTTCATCCTGGGTTTAAAACATTACATAATCTGCTTTTGCGGCAATTTTGGATATTATCTGCCAGACGGACAATTCAAAGAACCATATCCAAGTGCTTGCAATGTTTTAGAATCAACCCTAAACCCTATAGACCGCCCATAATGAGTTCACTTCCCGCTCATCGAATCAATCAACTTAACACACCTTAACACCTTAAACCTTTTTCGAGTGTAGCTATCGACTTTTGTGGACCTTTCTTTGTGATTCCTCATCGTTACCGTGGTTGTAAAGCTTTCTACCGTATGTTTGTCTGTACGGCCACACATTGCGTGCATTTGGAATTAACCATGGAACTGTCCACCGAAGGGTTTGTAGGTGCATTCCATCGATTCATTTCCAGACGTGGAAGCGTGACGCAATGCTGGTCAGATCAGGGCAGTAATTTTATAGGGTTTCGTAACCAATTACTTGATTACGCAAGAAGTGCGTCCACCAGACTTTCTATTCGTTGGCATCTGGGACCTCCTCTCAGTCCACATTTCAATCGCCTGACAGAAGCTGGCGTCAAAAGTTTTAAAACTTACTTTGTTCGAGTTGTCGGCGACCAGAAGTTGTCCATCATGGAAATGTCCACCCTTACATGTCGTATAGAAGCTGTACTTAATAGTCGCCCTTTATCTCCTGCCTCTTCAGACCCACACGATCTTCAACCTCTTACCCCTGGGCATTTTTTGACCCTTGAACCCCTTAATTCAGAAATTCCGGAGATTTGTCCGAGGTTCCCCTAAATCGGCTCTCGAGATGGCAACTAATCCAAAAACTACATAATGATTTTTGGAAACGGTAGTCTGTAGAGTATTTGCATACGCTACGTCCCCAAATATCAAATTAAATGATTTGGTTATCATAACGGGTGATCACATCCTATCACCTTTGAAATGGCCAGTCGGTCGGGTCGTCGAACTGCATCCCGGCGGAGACGGTCAAGTGCGTGTTGCGACGGTACGAACGGCTACCGGTGTTTACAAGCGGCCAGTTGTAAAACTGTGCCTCTTGCCGAATTAAAACTAATTTTCATTTTTCTACCTATTACCGGGTATTACAATAGGTTTTTCTTTATTTTTATTTTTTTTGAATTTTTGTTTGTTTGTTTTGCCTTTTTCGGGTTTCGTTATCTCTAAATAAACTTACGATACTTATCTGTTTTCATTCATTTATATTTATCGGTCGATCATTTTTCTTATATCTATATCTGTCCGGTTGAGATTCTAAAATTGTGTGTTTTGGAGGGCAGTTATGTTAGCTCCCGCTAAATTTCGCGGTTGTTTTTAATTTTAAAACCACACAATTGGATGACGGACAGAGTACATTTTTCGCGCATTTCGACATGCGCACCAACAATCAGTGAGATCCTTTTCTACCGCCTCGAGAAAATGGCGTGTTAATTCACTTTCTCCAACATTTACAAATTTCTACACTTGAAAGTGCTCGATTTTGGTGTACTGAAGCATAGAACTAGAAACTTCAGCCCTTCAGCTACGTGGTGCCATCATTAGATCAAGACAGGGGCCCCTTGGAACGTGGAGAAATTGGCTGCAAACTGGTGAGTGCTTTGTTTCTGATTTCCGTTGTGTGGTACCAACAATTAACCTATGGACCTTAATTATTTCGTGATTTCATATCAATATATTTATGTTTGTTCGCGCTTTCCTTAATTAAAATATATACAGTCCACTTGTGGTTATAATCATATGTTTTTTTATATTGTTGGTGTCGGGTGTTTTGTTAAAAAATATAATTTGGAAAAAACTTATTCAGTTTAAACAAGTTTAATGGCTAATCGGGCAAAAAGGAGTTTTTTGTTTCCCTTATATTTTTCCGTGGGTAGCTTGAAAGCTTAACCTCACGGGGGTCCAAGATCTAATGGACACCTAATAAGTGTTGACAGTTAACCGTTTCGTCCTTATGGGACTCCTCAGAACACTGCTGGTCAAGTGACAAAGTTTCTTTAGTTATTGTACCCTAGCCAGTAAGAATCTACTATATGTATGATGAAAATAACATAAAAGTTAGCATGTAGATAGTTCCAACTTTGTAAATTGTTTCTGTTGTACTTAACTACTAATTATAGCCTAAAATAAAAATGCATCTATAGGTACCTATCTAACTGTTAAAGCTAGATAATTTAAGAGATAAAATAAGTTAAAAGCAAATGGATTAATATCTTTGGTATTGGATCATAATTCTGCATTTTTTAAGTTTATTTTTAAACTACTACACCTATTTTATTTTTGTTACAGGTCATGTCTTTACAAGGAAACCAACAGACTTCTGCATTTTAATGAAGAAATATCAATAAGGCACATCAACAAGAAATAATGGTACTAGTTTCTGACACATCAACCTGTTATCCCGGAATGACTGATTTACAAACACCCCCCTGTGCAGAGCAAGCAGAGGCTTCCTGGGTGACCAGAAAGTGTTAGAAAACCTTGATGTGATATAATATTTATTCTGTAACATATTTTTTTTAATTATAACATTGCTCTAGCATGTTGCAATAATTTAAGTATTTTATTTTGATGTTACGTACAATACATATATAAATTTAATTGTTGATTATTTCTGATTCCTAAAATACTGTTGTATAACAAAAGAACTTAATAGTAATTTTTCAGGGACTGCCAAATAAAAATTTAAAAAACGGTGGTTGAAATATACATTCACTTTTTATTTTGCATTTTTAAATACATATTAAAAGTTTCAAAATTATATACATAAATTAGTAATTATAATAAAACTGGTACACATATTGATGAAGATTCATATGTGAGTGGGCCTTGCAGCCCTTCCGCTGCGACCGCCAGTGGGTCTATATTGTGGCTCGGTACCTACACATATTGGGTATAGCTCTGTTGGCAGGTGGGATATTTATTGGGTGCTTTTTTATTAAACATGATCTTGCTCATAGAAAAAAGAATATTTATTTTTGGTTTGCTTGGTAGACTGCTCCCATTGCAAAAATCTCCATGTCTGTGGGGAATTCCATCATCTCAGCCTCATACCATAAAAGATATCACCCCTGTTGTTTTAAAAATTTTGGAGCATTCTCCTTAACACAAAAATTGAAGTACACAAGTTAAATGTTATGCTTTTGAGAAAAATCAACCAAAATAAAAAAAAAACACCTCAAAATAATTGGAAATTTTGACGTTAACTCAGAGCTAAATACGCTACACTGCCGTTCGAGCGCGGGTCATGTTAGCCTAGGGTTAACCCTCGAGTTTGCATTTAACCTTGGATAGATAAACATTTTTGACAACTTTATCTTTTTGATATCTCTAACTCGAGGGGTAACCCTCCATTGATAAACCGGCCCTAAGTTTATACATGAGTGTAGCAAGGCTACAATTTGTTGAAGAATAAAAAGACACTTTGATCACGCGGTTTATTTATAGGGTATTTTTCGCACATTTGGACTCTTCCAAGTTTTTCTTTTTTTATGGCGGTTTTATGCTGGGATTATACAGATAAAAATAACATAATTTGCAGATTATTTCTTTATTATCTTTTATTTTTACCCTATATCTTGTAAGTAGTTCAAGATATCGATGTGCGATTTTCGGCATTAATTTTTTACAAAATTCTGGCTCGTAACATATGTTAGTTTTTTTCTAGCTCCTCTGGAAATGGGCATTTCCTATCAAAAGTGTCCAATTTGGATCACTCTGTACCTGTACATAAATGAAAAAAAGCGATAAAAGTTTGAAGAATGAGTTTAAATAAAATGGGCTTTTTATGAAAGAATACAGCGATAATTTGCTCTAGTGCAAATTATCGCTGTAATTCGTTCCCTTTTCGTCCAAATCGGCCAGTCACATTGATTTTATTGGTCAATATTTTTTTGAAGGAAATAGTCAATATAGTCCCCTCTTTTTGTGGGCAAAGTTGAGACAATTTATTTATTTTATTTTATTTTAATTCATGATTTTTTTATTAGCCAAAGCTTCTCACTTTAGGTATAATATTCCTGTGCGCTCTTTTAGTGTGTGTGGTTTTTTATGTGTGTGCTCTTTTCCTACGCGATTTTTTCCTGTACCCTTATTTATAGTCGCCGCTTTGCCATTACCCACCAGAATTTGGTTAGTGAGCCGCTGGCCGATGGTTAAAGCCTCACTGGGCAATCGCGGATAATTCTTAGCGCTCCGCATCGCGGCAAATTTGGAGCACCCTGGTAGTCTTTCATCTTCTTTCTCCTCAGAATCTTGGAAACATAATTCTACAGCAAACTAAAATGCGTTCATGTATTTTATTTGACAAAAAAACAGTAAGAAAACAGTCGTAAAAAATGTAAACAAAAGTTTAAAAAAGTAGGGTTATGTAATACGCCCGCTTTTCTCCATCCTCAAGCTCGGGTCATATCGAGCGTGCCCCGAGGTTTCGCTGGGTGTCATCTCGAACGCAAAAGGGCGTGCTCCGAGCGTCAACTCGAACGGAAAAATGGACCTCGGGGCGCTCGGTTTGCCTACTCGAACGCACTCTTAGTAGTTGCGTTCTGTATTTACTTCGGATTAAGCCCATCACACACAAAAATGCATAAGCGCATAGCATGGCACATAGTGGTGCAAAGCCAATCAGCGATCGAATAGCCGCGGCCATATTGGATTTGCGTAAGAAAAGTCCATAAGGCAGTGTTGCCACCTCTATCGATTTTTCGGTAGATCTACCGATTTAGCCTTTTATTTTACGATATACCGAATTACCATAGTTTTCTACTTTGTTTTTTTCAATATAAACTTGTTTTTTTTATACGCCTCGTAATCGCGAATAAAAAAAAAGCAGCATAAATAAAATATTCTTTTTATGTAAGATCCTTTGTAGAATAAAAATTTTATTTCAAGCGATTGTTTTTAAAAGTGAATTTATGGCGCCATCTCTTGTATTTTGCGATATACTCAGCCGGCAGCCGCAAGCGGCATTAAAGATCACGCTATTATAAACCCTGAGGTTTTTTTTATAATATTATCTATCTAATAGGGACCTATTGCAATAAAGCCGGGCACAAATTGTGCCGGGCACTATATTGACAATTTCACATTATAACAACAGCTGTGTGTCTTCTTTCAAAATAAGGCCATTGTGTATTATAAGAGCCGGAATTAATAGTGACGCCACAATTAATGGAAAATAAACGACTGGATTTCTAAATTCGGCTTTGGTATGTCAATTTTGAAAGATCAACTGTCAGTTTTTAATGCGAAACTGTCAATATAGTGCCCGGCACAATTTGTGCCTGGCTTTATTGCAAAAGGTCCCTAGTATGTACCTAATTTTTTTATTTAATTCTTAATTTTGGTATTTTGTCAGTAAAAACAAATCGTAGAAATACAATTCACCTACTAAATCAATCCAAACTATCGATTGTTCTCCAGCACTGCTTGCTGAGATTATTAAAAAATCTACCGAAATCTACCGATTTTTCTCAAACCCTTCTACCGAAGACCTCAAGGTCGAGGGTGGCAACACTTCCATAAGGTTGAACTTCTATGCGCCATGCTATGCGCTATGCATTTTTGTGTGTGATGGGATTTAATCTTTTTGATCGAAATCGTTCGTTTATTCCATCTAGATCTAGGGGAGGTAGATCTGAATAGTCGGACGTAAATCTGGTTGCTCCGTGGATTTTGACGGACGAAACAGATTGATCGAGATTGTGACGTCATGTTGGGTACTTGTTTTGTTTACAAAAATATTTTTTATGTAAAAAGATTGAAATTGAATTATTTGATGTTGAAGACAACAAATTAGCTGGGCGTAAGTTGCAATATATACATAATATTTTTGGTTATATTTAGAATTATAACCATTTATAAAAATTTCATCGATTTGATCCGGATCGTTTGGTATAGTTTTTGCAAAGTCAGTTGAACAAAGGTTAAAGCCGACCATCGGCATATCCTTTAAAGAAAGTGACATGGGCGGCGGTAGATATACTCATGAAAGATATTTCATTTAATTATGGCGTAAACTAAAGAAATAAAAATAGATATAAAACTTTTTATTCCTACACCTACAGAAACGACAGTGATTTATTTTCTAACTCTGCATACTGCCGACTAAAGGGGTTCCGAAAAGCACACCCGAAAGCAATTAAAAGCGCATCTCAAAAAAATCTGCCAATCAAGTGCCGTCTATCCATCTGTGCTGTCTTTTTTCTGTCGGTAGGGTTGAAATTATACCAGGAAGATTTTATATGAGTTTGGATAACTTTTGAAGGCCAGATTGAAGCAAAATTTATAAAATCGATAGAACCCCGTATTAGGAACATTTCAGGTGACTTTGCAAAAACTATAAAGGCGCCCGTCCATGAGGCATATTATCCGCTTCTTTTTTTTGGTAAAGGTGCCGGATTTCCCGCCTTTCTTGCAGTGGATTTTTTAAAATGCGCGGAAATTATGAATTTTTTTAACACATGTTCGTGAACAATTCTGGCGAAATTCGAGCTTGTTTATCTTTAATATAAGAAATGTATAAAAGGTCAACATAAGACTTGCATTTCTTGATAAAAATGAAATTTATTGAAAACATGACATAAACCAATTGGCCGATTTACCAATTTTGATCACAGCTGATTATTATTTTCGCCTCCAGTGATGTCATCGCGTTTTCCGCTATAATTCGAACAAGTTGTGTTTGTGGGTTATGTAGGTGACATAAACTGACTTCGATGTTTATTATTTTTTTGGAAAAAAATTTAAATACCTAAAACCTTTTGGAAAATGAGAGTCGTTGGGGGAAGATAGGCTTAATTTCTTGTTAGTTTATAAATGTTTGTTTAGCTTCTTTTTGAAACTAAACACTTATTTTCAAGTATGTCTTATTTTCAGTTTTTTTTGTTGGAAATAAAAATATAAGGACTAGCCAGGCCCTTTGGGCGGGGACGGGTTTGAGCCCAAGTCTAATAGTATTAATGGTGGGGGGTAAACATAGTTCCGGCAAGTAGACCCTTTTTGCCATCTAGGCTTAATATCTATATTATGTATATATATATATATATATATATATATATATATATATATATATATATATATATATATATATATATATATATATATATATTGCTTGCTTGAAGATTGAAAACTACCTCCCCTGTAGTTTTATTTTTGTGACATTTCAATATTAGAAAATTTAAAAACATTGTGCTGATGGCAAAAAGTTTAAAGAAAAATCATACTGTTACAGGTTCACAACAACAAATTAAAACTCGCAATTGTTGAAAACGATACGTCAATTTATTCCGACAAATTATGTACAAAAACACGCACTTAAACTTACTAATAACGTGCTAATAATTCACTACTTTAATACCCTATTAACTTCGCGTTAACATCTAGCGATCACTACCATTGGTTATCTCTCACTGCCCGATGCACGACGTCCTGCCCTATATATAAGGGTCTGCCTACAATTCGAGAATTTTCCATCCTTGTTCGATTCGGAATCATTCCGCCCTTTTCTAGAACCGGACCGTTCACATGCCAGTTTGTCACAGATAACGCAACTAAAACTTAGATTAAGAACACAACCATAAAATACGTCAACCTAATACTACACTAAACCTAAATAAATTCTTACTATAAAATTTAAATAACTTAAATTTGTAACACTATCCTCCTCTTCAGGTTTGATCGTCTCGATCAACATTTCCCAGGTAAGGTTTTAGTCTGTCTAGATGAACAACTTTCATCTTGGACTTCGGGCTTTTCTGGATTCGGTAGACTACATCATTAATTCTCTTAACAACTTTATAAGGCCCTTCCCATGGTGGTGTCAACTTAGGTGATCTTCCTTTCTTGCGTCGAAGATTGTATAGCCAGACTCTTTGAACCCTGAAGAGTTTGCTTTCAGGTCATACCTCGCTTTCATGCGGTCACTGGCTATTTCTATTCGCTCTCTAACCACTTCATGGATATCGTGCAGCTTTTGCCTTAAACGTTCGACATAGTCATTAACCTCTAAGTGTTCTTTTTAATGTGAACCAAACATGATATCACATGGTAAACGCAGTTCTCTACCAAACAGGATACTAGATGGAGTAGCTCCTGTCGTATTGTGAATGGCGGTTCTATAGGCCATCAAAAACAATGGAATGTATTGGTCCCAATCTGTTTGGTGCTCATCAACAACTTTGCACAGATGTTCTTCTATTGTTTTATTAAATCTTTCAACCATGCCATCTGACTGCGGATGTAAAGCCGTAGTCCGTGTTTTATGTATTCCTAAAAGGTCACAGAGATTCTGGAAGAGCTTTGATTCAAAGTTTCTTCCTTGATCTGAATGTAGTTCCAAAGGAATGCCAAATCGGCTGAAAACATCATTTACCAGAACTTCTGCAACTGTAGCGGACTCTTGGTCAGGCAAAGCTAAAACTTCTGGCCATTTGCTAAAGTAATCCATGACAACAAGGATGTATTTGTTGCCCTTTTTAGTTTCTGCGTTCGAATGGCAGACCTACGTTATATTGTTTCATTTGACCTTTGGACCTTGTTTTGGGACCTTGGCTGGCTGCACAAGTCGAACATCGGCGGCACCAGATTTTCACATCTTGAAAGTAATTGACCCAATAAAATCGGTTTCGAATTTTGTCCATGGTTTTATTTATGCCTAGGTGCGCCCCTGATTTTCCACCATGGCATTCGGCCACTATATTGTCTACCATGCTCCTAGGAACCACTACTTGATTAACCACAGTAAGGCCATCGGCACTTTCCCAGGCACGTTTAAGGATGTTTTCCTCTACTATCAGTGAATCCCATTGTGCCCACAGTGATTTGAATATCACCCCTTGGTTTGCGATATCTTGCCATGATGGTCGTGGCTTGTTCTCTTCTTTCAATCGCAAGATAGGCCTTACATCTTTGTCGTTAAGTTGTGTGGATCTAATCGAAGCCGACATCCATTCTTCATCTGGTTCTAACTTTATCTGGCGCACGTAGGTAATCCCCTCTTTCTGGTCAATTTTCCTGCAATGTTTACAATTCTCAGGGCAATGTCTTCTGAACAATGCATCCGCATTATTATGCACCCTTCCCGCTCGGTGCTTAATTTGATAATGGTATTGTTGTAGCTTTTCTATCCATCTCGCGACTTGCCCCTCAGGTTGTTTCATTTTCATGAGCCACTGTAACGCAGCATGATCCGTTCTAATCAGAAACTCTTGTCCATAGAGATATTTGTGAAAGTGATCTACGGATTTAATGATGGCCAGGAGCTCCTTTCTGGTAACACAATAATTTCTCTCTGGTTTGGATAGCTTTTTGCTGAAAAATTCGATGACCCGTTGTTCTCCATCTTGTACTTGGGAGAGTACTGCTCCTATGCCATCGTTGCTCGCATCAGTATCTAATATGAATTTACCTTTTGGAATAGGATATGCGAGAATCGGACTAGAACATAATGCTGCCTTCAGTCTTCTAAATGCTTGGTCACATTCAGTATTCCATCTGTAAGAAGCTTTATCTTCTGTAAGTCTATGTAATGAAGACGCTATTTTGGCGAATCCTTCTACAAATCGTCTGTAGTATGTACACAAACCCAAAAAGCTTCTCAATTCATGTTTGTCACGAGGTTGAGGCCATTCTTTTATTGCTTGTAACTTCTTTTCGTCAGTATGGATGCCTTCTCGGGAAACGACGTGACCCAGGAATTCAACTTTTTCTTGGAATAGAAAACATTTCTTTGAGTTTAATTTGAGATTGGCATATCTGATTCTTGAAAATACTTCTCGTAAATTGTCTAGATGTTCTTGAAATGATTTCCCCATTACTATGACATCATCCAAATAGACTAGCAGGTTTTCCAAGTAAGGCCTCGTAGAACGACTTCCATTAGTCTTTCAAATGTAGCTGGAGCATTGCATAGGCCAAATGGCATCACATTAAACTGATAAAATCCACTTCCAGCAAAGAATGCAGTCTTATCTTTATCCTTTTCAAAGATTCCTACTTGCCAATACCCACTTTTTAGGTCAAGAGTAGAAAACCAACATGATCCTGCCAATGTTGTTAATGTGTCGTCTATTCTTGGCAGTGGGTAACTATCTTTCTTGGTCACATCGTTAAGTTTCCTGTAGTCGACACAAAATCTAGTACTTCCATCCTTTTTAGTGACCAACACCACAGGAGATGACCAAGGACTTGATGACTCTTCAATAACACCGTCGCTGAGCATTTTATTAATGAGATTGTGAACTTCTTCTTGTTTGGCCAATGGTAGTCTTCTTGGAGGCTGTCTTATCGGTTGGGCATCGCCAGTGTTGATGGAATGTTGAATAAGGTTTGTGCGTCCCGAACTACTCTTAGTTTCAAAGATATTACATTGTTCTTCTATAAACTCTCACGCTTTACGAAATTCTTCTGGAGTGAGATGTTGCCAATTTGACTGAAATTGCTGAAGTACCTCCGTTGGTAACTTACTTTTATCCTCCGAAGTTGGCTCTTTACATCTTGTTACTTTCTGGACTGGCTCAAATAATGCTACCTCCTCCCCCTTATTAATTTTTACACTATTTGGGAAAATATTGGCGACTCTAATCGGGATGTCTTTATCGGTTTTAACTAGTGACTTTGCAACGAGGTAGGTGTTGGGTAATTTCTGTTGGCTTATGAGTCCGATGCAGCTTGATGTTTTACTTTCTAGCCTCCCAAAAATGATGGTCTCACTGTTACCGACCAGTCTTGTTGTACATACTGCCACGACCTTTATTGGTTCTTTATTGAAGTGACTATTTGACAAAATGAACTCTTCATTCCCAAATCTTAGGGTATTAAGTTTATTATCAAACGCAAATCCATGTTTACTTATCAAGTCCATTCCCAAAATAAATTCGTCTTCTATTTCGGCAACCAATACAGTGTGGCGAATCTTCAATCTTCCTAGCTCTAGGTCTATGTCTGTCTGCCCCAACACGTCGGCGGATTCTCCAGTCACAGTCCTAAGTGTTATTTTCTTTTCTGTTGGTCGAATTTTATATCTCGTTGCAATTTTGGACTTAAGCAATGATATGGCTGCACCGGTGTCTACTGTGATGTTAACTTGTCTTCCATTTATAAGTCCGTCAATGTTGAGGCTGTCAGCAGTGTGTTTTAAACTCTTAATAGAGTACATTTTGGGGGCTACCCTTCCATTAGTTAACACCCGCCTTTCCGTGTTGAAAAGTTTTAGTTTTTCCTGATCTCCTCCTCTGTACTTTGTCCCGCTAGATGGTAGGCGAGACCTCATTTGGACACGACAATTGCGTTGAATGTGCCCTGTAAGTCCGCATCTAAAACACTTTACATTTGGAGGGGATCGTCTGCTTTCTTTTAAAGAGTCAATCTTCTCTTTCAGTGATTGAAGAATTTGGCTTAGCGTCTTTGAGGGAACCTCTTCTTCGTTGCTCATTTCTTCACGCTCGTGAATTGAAACAGCCCTTACTTTTGGCCTGGACATATTATTTGATGACTCAATTTCAAGGGCTCGAATCAACGCTTCACTGCTGCTATGGAACCATTCTCGGCGAAGTAACTTTGCTAAGTCTGTGTCTCGCAAGCCATTAATAAAGCGATCCACCGTAAAGGGATCTCTGTAATTTTCTGGCATTTCTGGGTAAGCCAAGTACATCAGCCTCCTGATATCTGCTTCATACTCTTGTAATGACTCCCCTGCTCTTTGTTGACGAACATTTAATTCTGACCAATGTAAATTTCGCAAGTGTTCGTCTCCATACCTTCTTTCTAACGCTGCCACTAAAGCGTTATAATTCTGTTTTTGTTCGACTGGAATGGACCGTAAAAGTCCGAGTGCAGGTTCCCGTAGAGCTACTAACAACGCTCTAGCTTTTTCGTCCTCGTCCCAACCATTTGCAGCGGCGGCAGCTTCAAATTGTTGTTTGTAGGTGGACCAGGAGGACGTACCGTCAAAATTTGGAGGCTTAATGTTTTGGTTGGAATTCACAACACATCCCTGAGCTTTTATTTTGTTATGTTCTTTCTGAAGCTATATAAGCTGTTTTGACACATCCTGGAGCTTTTCTTCCACTGTTTGAAAAACTTCTTCTTTTACATTCTGTAGCTTGGTCTCCACTTTTTCTTCAACATTCTGCAATTTGTTCTGTAACGTTTCTTCTACATTCTGCAATTTGTTTTGTACCTTTTCTTCTACATTCTGCATTCTCTGAGTTATTTCTTCCTTAAGATCTTCGGTTGCTGCCTTGAACTCTCCTCTAAGCTGCTCGGAGTTGCTCTTTATTTGATCGAAGTTTTCTTGAATGCCATCTAATCTTTGCTCAAATGTCTGTTTCATATCGTTTTGGTTTTGTTCAATGGTCTGTCTTATATCGTTCTGGTTTTGAGCCATGTGAGCTGCTAGAGCCTGCGTCATTTTAGTTAGATCTTCCATCTTTGTCGATCCTTGTCTAGTAAGCATCAACTTCCTGATAAATCACTTAAAATGTTTATTTTTTTTTTGGTCTGTAAAGCTAATGTCGTAGTCGGTTTTGTTTTTTTTTTCAATATCTCCTCTGATTCTTAAATAGGACCTAATGGAATGTTCTAGAATATACTAGTAAATGTCACTCTTTCTGCTACTTGGCAAATGTAGAAGTCACTTTTTGATTATCTCTTTTGGTTCTCGAATAGATCGTCGTAGAATGTTATAGAATATTCTAGAAATTCTTTCTAATTCTCACTATTTAAATATTTAAATAACTTAGCTAATGTCGAAGTCGGTTTTTGTATATCTCTTCTGGTTCTCGAATAGAACGTCGTAGAATGTTTTGGAATATTCTAGAAAATCTTGGTAATTCTTACTTTTGAAATAACTAAGCTACTGTCGAAGTCGGTATTTGTATATCTCTTCTAGTTTTTGAATAGAACGTCGTAGAATGTTATGGAATCTTCTAGAAATTCTTTTTAATTCTTACTTTTGAAATTACTAAGCTAATGTCGAAGTCACTTTTTGGATATTTCTTCCGGTTTTCGAATAGAGCGTCGTAGAAAGTGATGGAATATTCTAGAAATTCTTTCTAATTCTTACTTTTTAACTAACTAAGCTAATATCGAAGTCGATTCTTAAATATCTCTTTTGGTTTTTGAATAAATCAATATCGAACTTCTTCGAATATTCTGGAAAAATCACTTACTGTTTTTCTGTCCAATTGTCCTAGCCGGTGGTACTATGTAAGGATAGTCTTTGCACTATTTATTTCTTTTAATCTCACTTCTGACACCAATTGTTACAGGTTCACAACAACAAATTAAAACTCGCAATTGTTGAAAACGATACGTCAATTTATTCCGACAAATTATGTACAAAAACACGCACTTAAACTTACTAATAACTTGCTAATAATTCACTACTTTAATACCCTATTAACTTCGCGTTAACATCTAGCGATCACTACCATTGCTTATCTCTCACTGCCCGATGCACGACGTCCGGCCCTATATATGAGGGTCTGCCTACAATTCGAGAATTTTCCATCCTTGTTCGATTTGGAATCATTCCGCCCTTTTCTAGAACCGGACCGTTCACATACCAGTTTGTCAAAGATAACGCAACTAAAACCTAGATTAAGAATACAACCATAAAATACGTCAACCTAATACTACACTAAACCTAAATAAATTCTAACTATAAAATTTAAATAACTTAAATTTGTAACAATACATATACGTAACAAAAAAAAAACTTCTTGGAAAAATGGTACTGCAGAAGAAAATTTTTGCAAAACTTAAAAAGCTACTCAACTCTACTCTACAGACAAAAAGTTTAGATAAATTAAGTCCTCTTCGGAAAAATCATGATGCAGATACCTATAACAAAAAAAATAAAGCCAGAACTTTTACAGAAATTAGTATATCTGAAAAAATTATACATCAAAGTAAATGTTTAGAAAAAAGAAATCATTTAAAGAAAAAAAGGGGCGCCAAAGGCCAAAAAGTTGTTACAAAATGCAAAAGTTTTGGTTATTTTCAACAGTATTTGTATTGCATTCAGAAATGTTTATCATAACAAAAACATTTCATGTAAAGAAAGCCAAGTACGCGAAAATGGCATTCCGCAAAAAGAATTGAGATAAAAGTAAAGCCAAGTTCTCCAATACAAATTTCAAAATGAAAGGTTCTTACTAGTTTGGAAATATTTTTTAAACTTTGCTATTACAGTCAAACTTCTTTGTGTTCAATTTAGCAGCCAAGTTTAGAAAAATATTTCCAAACTAGTAAGAACCTTTCATTTTGAAATTTGTATTGGAGAACTTGCCCAGGTAGCAAGGGGTCCTCAAATGACGATTTCGTCGAAAAGTGGTCTTTTGGATGACCAGCAGGTCATCTACCAAAAAATGTTGTATTTAAGGCGTCAGTTATTTGACGTCTTTTCGTAGTGTAGTTTTTGACGTCTGAAAAACATCATAATTGGTCACTACCCACACTGCACACTTTGTCCAAGGGACATACACTCATACTTACATAGATGGTGCCCCAGGCAGTATTTGACCGGATTTATACGGAACGTATGTAAAATAAATTAAATATTATATCAAGACAAACTTCGAGGCTTCTTACGCTTCAAGGTGGAGATGTGAAGTCTAGGCTGTCTAGGTTTAGGTCTATTTTGTTCTGCACCTCACAGAACACCACTGTACCTGTTCCTGTACTTCCAGGTCTAAGTCTCAGAAGAGTCACCTTCTGTGTCTTAGTTTCCTTCAGTGTTCTCAACTGCAGGGAATATTTCATATATTCAGACGATTTAAAAAAAAGTCATAAATAGGTTTCTGTGTGTGTATGATATTCTGATTTGGTCCTAAATACGTCATATTGCTGACGTCTTGAAAACGTCTAAAAATGTAGTCATTTTGGGTGTGTCTTTTGAACGTCATTTAAAGGTCATTTACACGTCAGGTTAAAGACGTCAATGGTCATTAAAAATGACCTATTTTTGACGTTTAAAAAACGTGACCTTGCTACCTGGGTGGCTTTACTTTTATCTCAATTCATTTTACGGAATGCCATTTTCGCGTACTTGGCCTTTTTTTACGTGAAATGTTTTTGTTATGATTTCACTTCTTTTTTAAAGTAGTAAAATATGTGGAATATTGTTCAAAACTTTTGCAATGCCTTACTTAAATTTTTGAGGTTTTTTAATTTTTTTCCATGGTTTTATCGTAGTTCCTATTAGCTTTCCAAAGCTCAGCTCTCTAGCGTTTCTGAAAGTGCACAATGTTATTTTTACATAACTTTATATGTATAGGGGAGGAGAGTAAATGAAAATATTGGACTTTTTAAATTTTTTCCCATGGTTTTATCATAATTTCTATTAGCATTCCAATGCTCAGCTCTCTAGCGTTTCTGGAAGTGGGCAATGTTAGTTTTATATAAATTTACATTTATAGGAGAGGGAAATAAATTAAATTGTCGTGTTTTTAAATTTTGTCCTATAGTTTTATCATAGTTCCTCAGTCTTCCAATGCTCAGCTCTCTAGCATTTCTGGAAGTGGGCGATGCTACTTTTATATAACTTTAAATGTATAGGGGAGGGGAGTAAATTAAAATTTTGGGGTTTTTTGATTTTTCTCAGGGGTTTCGTCATAATTTCTATCAGTCTGCCAAATTTCAGCTTTGTAGCATGTCTGGAAGTACAGTAGAATATTGATGATCTATACATGAGTGAGTGAGTGAGTGGCAATTTCGACGTTTTTGAAATTTCGTAACTACTTTACTACTTTATGGAATTTCATGAAACTTGGAGGGGTTGTTCACTCTATGGAGATCTACGACTGTGCAAAGTTTGAGATTCGTAGCTCATTCCGAAGTAGAGTTTTAAGTAGGTCAAATATCGGCTGAAATGTTTCCAGAAAAGATGGTTACGGCGCGCGAACTTAACGAGGCACTCCGTGCCCTCAGATGGACTTGGTCAGTTTGTCTCTGAAATGTATACTCATTTCATGTAGGGTGCTAAGCCCCCAGCCTCCCCAATTGTGCCCATTAATTTTCAAGACATTTTGATTTAAAAATATATTAAACTTTACAATAAAATTACCACTAGAATAAATAGTCATAAACTAACAAAAATACAATATTTAGAGTCAATTTAAAAAATAGGCTCTTTTTATTTTGTATCAAAAAACCACTAATCCTAACTTTTCTTTGTACAAAAAAGAAACAAAATTACCTACTTAACAAATTTTACAATTTTCCAACACACAATCACATTTGCAACAGCACCGGTAACCATAATTTAATTTTTTTTGAAGTCTTAAATAAACCTGTAATGAGACAAGACTGTATATGATTCCTTGCTACATAAATACAGAAAATTAAATATTTATTTTTTTTTGTTGTTTATTTCTGTTTCTAAATTTTTTGGTAGATTGTTGAAAAACTTTATAAATGCCTAAACTGGACTTGTCTCTGTTAGTGATAATCTATGCTTCAGATAGCGTTGATGTCATTGAGGTTACTCGATATTTTAATATGATGGTACTACTCATATTAGATAACTATCAAGTTTCTAAAAGTTCTTGGTGCGAGTTCTTCTGCAAAACCACCAGACCCTCGACTATGTATATAGGTTATTGATGCATGATTTAGTTCAAAATATATATTTATAAATGTTTTTAACTTTAACAAAAATATCCGAAAAAACAACTTTGAAAATTAATGTTTTGTTTAATTTCACTCGTCATTTTTTTTTCTCTTTTGTTGATGTTAGGTTATGGCCAACTGGCTTCCCTGTGATTTAATGCACAGTATACATACTGGTTCGTTGAAAATAAATCCGCGCGGAAGCATACGCTCCATGGACGTGGAAAGCTGTTTTTCCGCGCTTTTAAAAAAATCCGCGCGGAAAATACGTTTCATGGACGGGTACCTTAATTCCAATTTGCTCAGACTAATCTGTAATCACGTGACCAAAAATCCGTCGCGTCTGAGATGCAAATACCGAACGCAGCTAAAAGCTATGTTCGGTATTTACGTCGGATTAATTTTTTTGATCGAAATCGTTCGTTTATTCCATCTAGATCTAGGCGAGGTAGATCTGAATCGTTCGTAAAATGCTCAGACTAGTCGGATGTAAATCTGGTTGCTCCGTACATTTTGATCGACGAAACAGATTAATCTGAGATTGTGACGTATGTTGTGTATTTGTTTCGTTTACGAAAATATTTTTTTATGTAAAAAGATTGAAATCGAATTATTTGTTGTTGAAGACAACAAATTATATAAATTTTCGACATCACAGGAAAATTTTGTCAAAATTATAGCTGGGCATGAGTTGCAATATGTACATAATATTTTTGGTTATATTTAAGGTTTTATCCATTTATAAAAATTTGATCGATTTGATCTGGATCGTTCGTTAATTCCAATTTGGAAAGACTAATCTGTAATCACGTCACCAAAAATCCGTCTCGTCTGAGATGCAAATACCGAACGCTGCTACAGGGACTAGGGATGGCCGGAGCAGTAAATTTGCCGGAACAGGTCCGGGGTCGTATTTTCGAAGCCGTTCGAACACAATTCGTACACGAGTTTACGGGGTTTTCGCATACGTATTGGTTTTTCCTATTTTCGAGTTACTTTCGAACGCACCGTGTACGTGAATTCTCGTATGCGGATGCTCGAGTGGGTAGCACCAGTCGAACTGGTGTTCGAACTACATATTTGTATACGACTTTTTAATTTTGTTGGTTATGATTTGTTGTTTTTGCAGTTTTTTCCTTTTTTTTTAAATTGAAGTAGTGAAAAACAGTAAAATGGCAGGGTTGAATTTTCTTATTCAAAGAAATATTGTGAATGCCATGGAAGATGCAGAAATGCTGGCGAATGTAGATTATAGGGTGTATTATCCCTTTCTAAACCCTTTGAACACTTTAAGTGACAGACAATTTGTGAAATTATATAGATTAACAAAGCCTTTAACTATGGAATTAATAGGGCTTTTGGAGCCTCATCTAATACCTCCTTCTAGGGCATCTGCATTGACAAATCCAAGAAAAGTAAGTACATGTAGGATTCAGAGTTCCTCTTATTGGTAAGTCAACACCTTCTCCACTAGTTGGGTTTAGTGCAGGTTTACCCAACTTTTCATATTCATATTTTACAAAATTAAGCACTAAATACATGAATTATCAATATGAAATATTGGGTAAACCTGCCTTAAGTGGTATGAGGTGTGTTGTAAGACACAAGGAAAATAAACTATTAACAAAACACATGCTGCTCTTATACTGCTTGCAGCTTACAAAATACTCTGAACAGCATTTGTTTGCTATAGTTTATTTGCCTTACAGTTTACCTTATATGGAACTCTGAATCCACGCCTTTAAGATCAATTCATTCTTGCAATTTATCCAGATTAATTATGTCAATGTGTGTATATATTTTATTATCCCATATACAACAATTTATAATTTAATAAGCCAAAAAATAAGTTTTTATTTTTGGGTCATGCACTTTCTTAAGTAAGTAGGTAGGTATCTACTTTACAAATATTTTTTGCAGGTTCTTACAGCATTAAGATTTTTGGCAAGTGGTAGCTATCAGTGGGACATAGCTAAAAATATGAACCATGCTATTTCCCAAGGAGCAGTCTCCAAAGCTGTACATGAGGTTGTAGAGGCCCTGAACATGCCAGAAATATTCAATGAATATGTTCATTTACCCAGAAATATGGAGGAACTACGTTTGCTGAGGGAAGAGTTAGTATAAATTATAGTGTTTTAATTTCTAATCTGGACATAAACTACTTTATAGCACAAGAGAAAAATCAATTCAATAATATTTAACAGTCAGTTAAAATCCTAATTTTATTTAATATGTAATGCAGACATGAAATAGGTAGCAAATAAAGATCCAATTATTTTTTAGGTTCTATAGAGAGCACAATTTCCCAGGAATTATTGGGTGTGTGGACTGCACACATGTGGCAATAGTGGCACCAAAGCAGGGAGACCAGTACCCTGAGGAAGTCTATGTGAACTGTAAGGGATACCATTCATTGAATGTGCAGCTGGCATGTAACAAAATACAGTAAATTTGACAAAAAAATATTTACTCTTAGATAATACATAAGATGTTAAAATCTGAAATTACAAACTTTTAATTGGACTGTTAATTACTAAAATTTAACAGAAATCTTACCTATAAATCAGTAAATTTAAATTTAAAATGAATGAAAAAAGTGACTAAAAATATCAGATTTCAATACCAACTTGAAAAGTGTACTTAATGGTGTAGGGTTTGTACCATGGTAGCAAAACTTCTCTGATTGATATGTCTGTTAAAAAAGAGTTGACAACATTTTTAATTTTAAATTTGTGATCCGGATTTAAAAATTTTAAATGTTTGTGCCCGATTTCCTGGAAGCAGCCATGACAGCCACATATTCATTAATAGTGCAGCCTACCAGTACATAAGAACTATCCATAACAATGGCAACAGATCCTTTGCTTTCTTAGGTAAGTGGCCATCCACCTAATTAAACAGTTTTAGGGGCTGGCATTAAATAGGGAAATAAAGTCAAAATGTCATCTCTATATTTTTTTTATGTGCATAAAATACTGTACACTACCAGTACCACTTTAATCCCTTTGTGTATAATTTACTATTACAAAATAATATGAAATAAACTTTTTCAAAAGAGGGAGGGCTGGTGGGAAAGTGTCACATACTTAGGGGACAGGCACATAATCTGCTCTAGAAAGACCTTTACATTAAATTTTGTTTTTAATTTTTGGTGTGTTTTCTAACCAAACCATGAAGAAAAACATTTTTTCGATTTTTTCCTGTTTGGTTGTTTGTTCCAGCATCACACAAAAACTACTGGACCAATTTTGATGGAACAAACATTATGATCATTTAAAGCAAAACAAATTATTTTAACAATATAAACTGTATTTTTATTATTTTAAGGCGATTCTGGATATGCACTTAGGCAGTGGATGCTCACCCCAATCCAAAATGCATTGGCTGGTACTCCAGAGGACAACTATAACATTCATCAAAAAAGAACTAGGTCCATTATAGAAAGATGTAATGGAGTACTGAAACTTAGATTTCGCTGCCTTCTAAAGCATAGAGTACTCCACTATGATCCAACCACAGCGTCAAAAATGGTGAATGCTTGCACAGTACTCCACAACATGTGCATTATCAATAATGTGCCACCTGTCCAATTTGGAGATGAAGAAGAAGATTGATTATGGGATGTATACTAATGTCTGTGTTAACTAAGTTATGCAAGCAAGACATCGAGATTTGATAGCTGGAAGACGATTGCAGCAACTATTGGTTCGGAACCATTTTAGGATCTAAAAGTGAAATTGAATGTTCTTGTCAAGTAGGTACAAGGGTTTTTTAACATGAAGTACTTACTAATTTTTTATATATTGACAATAAAGGATTAATAATAGTGGCATATTACTTGTATGTAAAATGTTGTTTTAGGGATTAATAAATGCTGAAAATATTTTGTAAACTTGAGTAATTATTTATTAACTAATGTTACAAAAATATAAACCTAATCAGATCAGGAACAGAAACCATATCACATAAAAGGATGGGGTACCTTAAACTCAATAAAAAAAACTTTTAAGGATTTTTTTTAACCTAACAACAAAAACTAACTTTTTTAACATCAAAACTAGGGATGTTTTTAACATAAAAAATAAAAATCCCAAAGTGTACAGGGGGTGCCAAGCTGGGCACTTTTGGGGATTTAAGCTAGTTTCATGGGAGATAGAAAACAACTGACCCCACTTGCAAGGCTTAATTTTCGAGAGAACTTTAAAGGTGAAAACCGCATCTTGATATGTCAAGCCATTTTCAAGCTATGGGGGCTCCTACCATTTAAGTGTTCTTTTCTCGACCTTCGCTATCATTTTCACTCAAAAGTGACAGAAAATCCATTTGTTTCCTGTCAATATGGCGGAGAAAGTCGAGAAAAGGACACTAAAATGCTACGAGTTGATCGGCCTTGTAGGGAGGCTATTGGATGGGGCCTATAACCTTTTTATCTGTAAAATCAACTTAAATTTCCTTTTAAAATGATGTCACACTTTAATTGTGTCTTATTTTTTGTTTTTTTTTTAATCAAAACAATTTATTTAGTACTTATTTATTTTTGGTATTTTTATCCTAGTTACTTTTGTCAGTTACTTTTACAATACCTGAAAATAAAAAATACAATCAAAATAAATAAATCATAAAGTGTGTCATTTTAAATGAAAGTTTAAGCTGATTTAAAAAAAAAAAAAAGGTAATTCCATAAAATATCCCAACTTTGTCTTAGTTCTCATAAACAAACAGTCAAATTCTGCTTTACAAATAAATACAAAAACTACACTTACACCAAACAGATATGTTCATGCATAAAATGCACACTTTTGAAAAAGCACAGGGGCATTTTTGAAGCAGGACCTTGAAAATGGCTTGACATACCAAAATGCAGTTTTCACCTTTAAACTTCTCTCGCCTGAAAGTACCTTAAACCTCCCAAAAGTGCCCAATTTGGGACACCTGCACTTAATACAACACTTAATATTAAAACAAAATAACTAAGAACTTATTTAACACAGCAAAGCAAATCACTAAATTTTTTTTACACAGGAAGCAAATAATTAGGGATTTTTTTTATAAAGTAATTAACCAAGAGGTCCATACTTTTTGCCATTGATTCTTTGGCCTCTACATCTCTTTTGTAAAGACGGTTTTTTTCATTTGAATAGTTCAATTTGTCTTGATTTCTGTTTGATGTTAGATTTAAAAGCTGGTCATTTGCTTCCTGAGTCTTACTGAATCTTTGATTTCTTAGAGGTGCCTTTTGTGACTGTTTGTTTTCTTTATTTAATTGACAACACCTTACATTTTCTTTTTTTTTCCTTTTCCAGGCTGTGTGGTGGTGTCAGATTTACAGGTTTTTGTTGTATTTTACTGGTTGATGGTGTATCCATATGTTCTGTTTTTAGTTGACTGCTGGGTGTTGCATTTTCTTTTATTTTCTTTGCCTAAGTTGAGGCCTGAGTGCAGGGGGGTGTCAACATTTCTATGTTTCGTTTTGGTGGCAATTTTTTATCTTCTTCACACTCCAATATAATCTCAATGTCATTTTCTCCCAAGTTTTGTTCTAAAAAACTGTAGTTTGTGACATCCAAAGAATTATTGTCAAAATCAAATTGGCATGTTGATTCTGCAACCAATGGATCACCCTCCACTACTGCTGTACCAATTATCTCTATGATTTTTTCATCATCATTGGTCAATATGACATCCTTTATGGGGGGTCCACCTCCAGTTTCCACTTTATGATTTTTAATCATTGTATTTTTTCTTTTAGCTGTAGATTTCATGTCTTGCCATGTCTAAAATTTAAAAAAAAACTATGATGTAAAGCTGATTTTTTGGGACTAAGTTTATAAACAATTCTTAGGATATTAAAAAAACATGTAATTTTTAGAACACTTTTCAACAGAATTAAAATTGTTAATAAGCAAACCTTAAAATATATAAGTAGTGTTTACAAATTAAAATTATGTTACATTGTAAGAAAAAATATTTTCCACCTTAGGATTTAAAAATGGTTACCTTATGTAGACATGGTGTAAAAAAAAACTCAGCTATCTGTTTAGAAATTAACATTTAAATTAAAACATTTGTTTGAGAAAAGGTAATAAAGCTTTGTTGCATTTTAAATAATTTAGAAGGGTAGTTTGATTACTTGTTTACTACAATATGCCGTAGGTGTGCCGAGCTTTAATCACATATAGTTTTCATATTTTAAGGTTGGTTTGAAAAAGACATATTCAACAGAAAAAATACCTGTTACAACTTTGTTATATTTCATATGTTCCCACCTGTGTGCTCACCCTGATAGACTCTGTATTTAAAACAACTGCATATCCATGGTCCATCATGTGGTGAATTTTTTGGGTCAGGATGAGCATGCATAGGTGGGAACCGGGTGTTACTGTTTCCAAATTTTTCAAACCTTACCAAATCTAGTTCAACCTCTTTATAGAGATTACAAAAAAGGAGAAGGGGAATTTTTTTTTCAAAAACTTTAAACACAAACAACGAAAAGATCAAAAAAGTTCAACTCAATATATTGTGAGTGATTCAAAGTGTTGGTAGTGTTAAACAGTGTTTGGGCAGGGGACCATTGGAACCACTGATGAGTCCACGCCAGTCACCCAGGGCAAAACACCTTTTCAACTTTCTTGCTTTTTACTTTGGTTCTTTAAGTGTTCCGGGTGGGATACTTATCCACTTTTGAATTTTCCTTTATTTCCACCTGATGTTTTAAGCCTCTTCTGTTTGTTATTCAATACCTGCCGGGGCATTAGCCAGAGGAGTAGTTGTTTAACAGTTGAACCTTTTTGATTTTTTCCTCTTGATAGAGAGGCTCAACTTCATTTGTGGTTTGTTGAAGAAAACTAGGAAAAAATAAGGATGGGCTTTGTAACTACCTACAGATATATATTGATATACTCACAGATATAATAATGTTACAGACGTTTTATGCTTGGCTAAGCAATAGAAGAGTCTAAGAAACAATTTGATCTAAGTTACAAGCATGAATTGCCCTTAAAAAAGGTAGGTTTAAGTTAGGGTAATTATTTAGTATATGCCATTATAGGTTTTTTTTGAAAAATTATTTTTGGGGACACCTTCTAGGGTCCCCAGGACCCCAAATCTGTTTGCTTGTGTCAATTTTTTTTTAAATTTTTTTATTTTATTAATGCAAAAATGGGTTTTTGGGTCGGGTTGGGTTGGGTTGGATTGTGTTGAATTGGGTTGGGTTAGGTTGGTTTAGTAAAAAAAAATTGACGCAAACGGATTTGGGGTCCCGGGGACCCTAGAAGGTGTCCCCAAAAATATGACAGAAACCCGTATACTAAATAATTACCTGATGAGCCCACGCTGGTCACCACACTATGCCTCATGGAAAATCACTTTGTTTGCCATGGTTTTCAATTAGTGTGTTTTCATGGGTATTGAGTTGGTTTTCAAAACTCAGTGTATTTATCAAGAGTTCGAACAAGCTATATATAAGAAAAAGATACACTGAGTTTTGAAAACTCAATACCCATAAAAACACTCTAAATCATATGAAGGTAAAGATCTATGTACCTATCCAGCTGAGTACCAAGATAAGTATGTACATATCTATGGGTTAGGTCAATGTTTAAAAAAATCGACTTACTTTCCGCCACTGCTTCCATTCTTTTTTTGCCCCTGGCAAAGAATTCAGCATATTGGTTAAGTTCATCCATAAATTCTGAGCACATTTAAAGGTAAATGTATTCGTAAACATTCCCGACTTTAATTCGGGATGTTGTTCCAAATACTCTATCATTTCTTTTTTCTGCTCTGCTGACACAAATCCTCCAAACTTCTTCTCTTCCATAACCGTTTTTACAAAAATCAGTACGAAAATCACAAAAAAAATACGAAGAATCGGAAAAAACGCTATAAAAATGTCTCTTCTTTTTTTTTGAAAATTGGTCGCGCAGCAAGTTCGAATTTGCGGTGTTGCCGTTGCACGGATTCTCGTGTACGTGCAAGTGTACGAATAAACTTTCGAAGCACCTTCGAAAATACCATTTTAGATTCGTGCACGACTTTTTTTGTTCGAATTAGATCGCATACGAGAAAATTCGACTAGATTCGAAAATACGACCCCTGACCTGTTCCGATTTTTATTATGACCTGTTCCGAAACATCTGCTCCTGCTCCAAACTGCTCCGGACTTTTCAAGGGAAATAAATTGCAACTGTTCCGCATTTTATGAAAGGAACAATTTGTTCCTGCACTGCAGGAACAGATGTGCTGCATGAAATCTAACTATGCGTGTGCTCTGTTATTGTTGTTACAAGGTATATAAATGAGGTACAGGGTGTTAACCGCTATATCTGGTTGTCGCTTATAACAATTTTATTTTTTTAAATAGAAAAAGAAATGCCATTTTTACAAAACGCTTCACTTTTTGCTGTTTTCCTTATTTCACGTAAATTTTATTGGATTAAAGGTTTTTTATATTCAATTTCAAATATTTTTATTGTTTCCTACTTCCTTGCTTTGAACGAAAGAAAACCCGACAAGAAACGCCACTGTTAAAGATAATCTGCCGTACGTCACACCGCCAACCCTAGCACCATGCGTGTTGTCTATCTATCAGCAATTTCTACGAGTTGCCCCAGTGCGCACTAAGTGTATCTCTGTCGTCTTTCAAACAATAATTTAGAAAAGGACGAAGATACACCCAGTGTGTGTCTCATAAAGGTTACGTAGCGAGCCTGAGAAAGATGCAGCTACCTGAAGTGAAGACTCGGAACAGGCGTAAAAGCTGGGAGCAAGTTGTTTCTGTTATGTTCTGGCTCCCTCGAAGTTTCCTTGTCACTTCTGCTCCGGCGGAACAACTTGTTCCGGAAATTCATACCTGTTCCGACTTGCTCCGGGCACAGACCTGTTCCGAAAAGAACAGGTACTGCTCCGGAGTGCCATCCCTAACAGGGACCCAATTCTTGAAATAAATCCGTATACGGATTTGGCGAAACGTATACGGATATTCACCATTCGAATTCTTGAAAGCTCGTATACGAGTTTTTCGTTCGGAAATAGAGTCGAGTGGTAAAGTCCACTCGAATCTCATTTCCGTATACGAATCTGAGTGATCTAACCTAACATTTTTGTTTACTTTAATATATTTTTTGGTGTTTGCTTAATATTTCTTTTTTTAAAAAGAAATTGGGAGGTCTTTTGAAAAAAGACGCGATTTGGCAAGCATCATGGCTATAAAAGGGCTTGAGGACGTACAGAGGTGGAAGGGGGATTTAGCCTCTTGTAACACTCAGTTTTTTTTAATTTCTTTTTTTCTTGGAAATGTCTTACGACTGGGGGGGAGTGAAAAATCCTAAATTTTTTTGTTAATAATTTATGAATTTTTTGATGATTTTACTGTTTTTTTAACAGCTCTAAAAAAGAAAAAATAATTTAAAAAAGTACCAACTTTGTAACACATTTTCAAGAAAAAATATATAAAAGGAGCGTTTTCGGGAGGGGCGGGGGGATTAAAAAGTTTGAGTATTGTGCAATTTTTTTGTCTTGTTTGTGTCTCTTTTAACACACTTTATCAACTATTTTGTGGGGCATTGATGCCTCTTGATTCCCCCCTGGGTACAACACCTTATCTTATTTTGTTTAATTTTTGAATAATATAAGGGCCCAACTGCTTCAAGTAGGAAAATCCCCAATGTAAATAATAAACCTAATCTTATACTTTAACCAGTTTCACTATTTTTTCTGACTTTTTCTATGTTGGCCAAAAATAAATATAAAAACATTATTTTTCTTTATTTACATTTCAAAGTACATAATAAGTACTTACTGTCAAGTGCATTAAAAAACGCTATGTAATATGACTACAGTGTGAGAACAAGCCAGTTGGAATAAACTTGCTAGTCGGTTAAATTTTTGGAATGACCCCACTTAAGGCACCTTGTTTAAAAGGGTATCAAATAAGTTTTAAAAATTAACAAAAAGAAAATTATTTCTATTTTTTTGTAATTTTTAGAGAATATAAGTGTCATTTAAAGTAAAACCTATAATTTTATTGAAATACAGGTGGTGGACCCCTGACAAGAGGTCCAGTAATACCAACATTTTTTTTGCAACTGGTAGACTTAACTTGTAGCACTTTGTTCAAAAACTAATAAAAAATGTTTTTTTTTTATTTGACAGATTTCCAAAAAAAAGTGAACCATAATTTTTCTTTTTCAATAGGCTTTCCAACAAGGTGCCACAAGTTGTATGTTGTTGTAGCCCTTTCTGTCAAAAAAAAATCATCAAAAATATTGCTCATTAAAAATCTCAGTTGGTTTATTCTAAAAAATTTTAATTTAACCTGGTGGAAAATGTATTCCAACTTGCTCGTTCTCACTGTATAAGCTTTTACATAAGAAGTTGTATAATCTTTTTTACAATAAAAACTACAATAAACTTATTTTTATTTTACTTATAATTTATTTAAAAAATTGCATCTGAGTATTTCTAGTAGGATCATCATTGCAACAGGACTGCTAGGCAAAAACTGCTTCACACCTCAAAAATGATCTTCATGTCTTCTCTGAGAAACCTGTAACAAAGTTTTTTCATTGAGTGTACCACAGCAGACCTCACTGGATCCGTATTACTGGCAGGATTTTTATATATGTCCTTGTTTATAACTTTTGAAAAACAAAGACATCTACAAAAATAATGTACATATTCAAATCAAATCATACTGATCATATGAGGGCTGCTTTAGTCTACAACAGTTTTTAATTTTTTTGGAGTTAATTGACAGGGACATTCAAATTTAAACAAAAAAATGGGTTTTTTGAACAAAGATTACTGATTTTGTCAATTTTTACTTGAAAAGTTTATTATGCTTATCGGCCTAAAAGGCAAAACTGTTCTATACTCAAAAAGAAACTGAGAAAAAAACACTGGGAGCAAAAAATTAAATTGTTTCTATACTACAGACAAAATGCAAACTCCAAATGTTTCAGTAAAAACCCCTATGTTACTTAACACTTGTCCAATTTTTGTCAAAGCATGATGTATTAAAGTTCGTCAAACACAGGCCACTCATTACAAACAAAGCCTCAAGTTGAAGACCCCTTTAGAATACTTATGAAGTTTATTTGTTTTCTTTTAAGCAGTCTCAAAATTCAACTGCGAATTTTACCCCCAAATTTCCACACTTCAAAGAGGTTAGATGCCCCTAAGCCCCAAATTTCCATTACTATAATTTGGTACTTACCGTTACCAATGATTACACAATCATTGCTGTTACCAAAATAAAACACAGCTTCTTGTTCTATTAAAAAAACATATCGTGAAAATAAATCACTCTTTAAAAAAAAAATTACAAAAACAAAAGATGTAATGTCAATCTACTGTCAACCTTACTTCATCGCGGCAAGTTTAGACTCGCGGCTACAGACTAAAATGCACTCTGGCTCCTTCCATTTCGAGTAGTTAAGGTCGGTTCAGCCTCATAAATTACATTAGATTAAATTAAATTAACTTACATTAACTTACCCTAAGCCAAATTAGACTAACTTAAGAGCTTTTTTTTGTGAAAAAAGTGTTGTTTTTTTACTTAGGAAGTTTCCCAAAAACATAATAAACTTTTTACAGAAAATAACAAGTTAAAAACTTTATAAAACTGAGAAAATTTCCTCTTAAGTTACTCTCATTTGGCTTAGGTTAAGTTAATGTAAGTTAATTTGATTTAATCTAATGTAATTTATGAGGCTGAACCAACCTTTCGTTCGGTCAAATTAATTTTGTGTTATTGTTTCAATTCATATAAAAATACATCGACCTAAAAAATGGAATGTACCGAGTGCACTCAAGAGATCAGTTTTTCTTCCAAGTGTAATTTAAGAGCTCATTTAAAAAAATTTCATCCAGGTAAATTTTTTACCCTGATGCTTTTTATCATTTATTATTATCACACATATACCATACTATAGTAGTGTGAGTTATGGTGATCCTAATTTTTTCGAGAAAAAAAAAAGTTGCTCCGATGAAATTTTTTTTATATATCTTTGTGTTTCAGATGATTTTAAAACTTTCTTGTTGCGCCGTCTGTCTGTCCGTCTGTCTATCAAAAACTGCTTGCCCGATTTCAATGAAATTTGGTACCTAGGCTGGGTCTTGGGTCGAGATGGTCCCATTTGAAAATGAACAAAATCCACCAAACACAAGTCAAATAAAAGGGTGGGGGTAGACTTCAAAAATTAGAGTTTAAGTGAAAATATGGCATGTGTGATATCAAACGAAAGGTAATTAAGTTTGGAGTTAAACAAAATAAATTTTAGGTAAAAAAAAGGGTGGGGGTAGATTTCAAAAAATAGAGTTTAATTTAAAACATGGCTTGTGTGGTATCAAACGAAAGGTAATTTAGTCTGGAGTTGAGCCTAAGCCAGAAGAGACAATTGTAATAGCAAATCAATTGTTACATTCTTGATTCCTAAAAATAATAAAAACCTAATAGAGTAAATATCTAGAAGAATAATTTATTTTTGCATCTGCCCACTTGTTATTTTTGTGTTTCCCAAAATCTTTTTTTGAGTTCAGCTAATAGCTTAAACCTTTTACATTTTGTTTATTTTTGTTTTATATCGAATCTTCATTATAAATGTGATTTAATTATATAGTACAAAATTTTCCATAAATCCTAAACCTCAAAAAGATTTAGTTCGGATTCCTATAGTTCGGAGCCTAAGCCACTTTTGTCTGCATTTTTGGGTAGCGTAATGATACTTGGTACGAATATAGTACAACACTGTAGTATTATTTTATTGGCTGAACTGAATACCGGGTGTCCCATTTAAAAAAATGTGGTTTTTTTAACATAACTCACCTACTAGTCATTTGATTTTCTTTTTGTTCATCACCATCGTAATCAGAGAAAAAAAATACCACAACTTTGTCTATTTAACCGACCCTGTAGCTCTAATATTAACGAAGTAAGTAATAGTGGCGACTTAACTCTTAACACCCTGTACATTATAATTCAAAAATTCCAGAAACTTAATTTTTACAAAATTTATCAAATTTTATTAAGTTAGGTTGGATTAGGTGTTTTTAATATTCTCTCACGTAGATCTCAGAACTCATTTCAGGTGTCAGTTTTTGATATATCATGTGAACAGTTTGACGTTTTGACTTAATTTATATCTGTCCTCGTTCCTTTTGCTCCTTCCCTGAAAAAAAACCGTTTTCAAAACTTTACTTTTTGTAAATTTTTTGGATTTATAAGCTATAAGGTGAAGAAACAAATTTAATTTAATTTATAATTTTTTTCTTGCCCACCTCAAGTACGCCCCTGTATCTGGGCCCTGCACTGGGTTCCATCGAAGCACCTCTTCTAAAATGGCATCTCTAGGTGTCTACTACCTCTATGCCAAATTTTATTACGGTACGGAAAAATGCAGACAAACCCCAAAATTTCCCTCTTAGGCTACTACTACGAATTTTAAAAATATACGTTCAAATTAACCCGCGAAATCGAAGGAGCCAGAGTGCATTTTAGTCTATAGCCGCGAGTCAAGTTTAGGCGCACATACCGGCGTTAGTTCTTATACAAAAGCAGCGTTGCCAAGTATTGTAGTCGAAAAAAAATTCGTACACGGAATTGGCATTCGAGTGGCATTCAAGAATAGCTATTTTTCCGAGCACTCGAAACTACCATTCGAATTTTACTCGTATACGACAAAAAATCCGAGTGGTTCCAGAATTGGGCCTCTGAGAACGTGTACAGTCCTTGGGAAAACCGGCCCCTTCACCAAAAAATAATTCCGCGCGGATAATATCTTCATGGACGGGCGCCTTTAGACGAGTCGTTAAATACCGAGATGAATTCCATCAAAGGCGCATGCGCCAAAATTAATGTCAAAATGTCTAATTTAGATTATTGGCGCGAATACCGTGATTGGCGCGAGATCGAAGAGCTTAACGTATAATAAAAAATTCAAGGTATAAAATAATGGTCAATTCTAATTTTTAGGTATGATTTTATGTCGGTACCGGGTGGTTTTTTATAACCGGAGCACTCAGCAACTTTATCATTGAAAATAAATTGAGATTTTTTTTGGTTAATTATGACAACTTTAAAAGCCAACATAATTTTTTTCTATCCGTCACCATATACATAGTGTCCCAAATTCGAAGTTTTTGGGGGGTTTCGGGTATTTCTAGAACGAGTCGTTAAATACCGAGATGAATTCCAAAACGTGCGCAAGCGTTGATCTGTCACTTCTGCCAACCAATCAACTGAGAGATATTTCAGTATGGTTTTATACAGCAAAACTTTAATAATTCCCAGTTCTTTTTGATGAAAATACGTCGTTTTTGTGCTGTGAAAATGCCGGTGACGTGCAAGTTGTGTGACAAATTATTTAGTGCCCAATTTAATTTGAATCATTGACTTCTAATGATTTGAATAAACACTGTCATCGGGGTTCTACTGTATGTCTATGCTACGATAAACATTTTTTTTTAAGATTTAGCGCATTTAAATTTGTCAATACTCCCATGGCAAAACAAAATAAACGTGAAATGCATATAGAAGAAATACTGCATATACCTCAAAAAATATTAATCGCAGCACATGGATATTGTATATTTTTGAAATCAAAAAGGAAAGACGAATCTTAAAATGCAAAAATATACAGGGTGTTCCCTCTCAAAAAATCGACTTTATTGGCACACCCTGTACAGGGTGTCCCAAATTCGTTGTTTTTTTGTGGTGTCGGGTATTTCTAGGGGAGAAAGAAAAAAACTGAGCCCCCTTTGCGACGCTCAAATTTTAAGAGAAGCCTAAAGGTGAAAACTACATTTAGATATAGCAAGCCGTTTTTAAGCTACGGAGTGTTTTTGTCTGCATTTTGCTTTTGTGTAAATAGCTTTCTTATAGATCTTTTCTTGAAGAATTGACAGATGTAAACGGTTTTTATTTACCTCTTTTAGTTTTTAAAATATTGCATAAAGTTGTTATTTTTCTTACAGAATAACTCTAAAACTCTCTCTAAAATTTCCTTTAAAATGATGTATCACACTCAATATTTTAATTTTTAATTTTTTTTTATTGTTTTCTTTATTTTTATTTTTTAATCACCTCTTTATTATGTTTTTATTTTTATAATTTTATAATATTAAAATATTTTAAACCCATTAAGCAAACTAAAATATGTGGTAAAAATAAAAAAAAACAAAAATATAAAGAAATCCCACTAATCCCATCAAAAAAAAATAATTTTATGTGATATCTCAAAAACTAAACGTGACAAATGAAATTTAATTTAACAGTTGAATTCCCCTTAAAAAAATGTCTAAAGAATGTTTTCACAGAAATAAAAATATTAATAAATAAACAAGTTATAGACCCCTTCCCAAAATGCAGACTTTTTAAAAACACCCCGTAGTTTAAAAACGGCTTGCTATTCAAAATGCGATTTTCACCTTTAAGCTTCTTTTGAAATTTGAGAGTCGCAAAGGTTGATCAGGTTTTTTTAGCCCCTCTAGAAATACCCGAAACTCCCCAAAAACATCGAATTTGGGACACCCTGTACATGGTGACGGATAGAAAAAAAGTATGTTGGCTTTTAAAGTTCATCATCATCATAATTAACCAAAAAAAATCTACAATTTATTATAGCCCTTTATTTTCAATGATAAAGTTGCTGAGTGCTCCGGTTATAAAAAACCACCCGGTACCTTCATAAAATCATACCTAAAAAATTAGAATTGACCATTATTTTATACCTTGAGCTTTTTATTATACGTTAAGCTCTTCGATCTCGCGCCAATCCCGGTATTCGCGCCAATAATTTAAATTAGACATTTTGACGTTAATTTTGGCGCATGCTCCTTTGATGGAATTCATCTCGGTATTTAACGACTCGTTTTCTAGAGGGACTAAAAAAAAACTGATCCCCCTTTGCGATATAAAAAAGCTTGAAGGTGAAAATCGTATTTTGATATAGCAAGCCGTTTTTAAACTACGGGGTGTTTTTAAAAAGTCTGCATTTTGGGAGGGGGTCTATAACTTGTTTATTTATTAATATTTTTTATTTCTGTGAAAACATTCTTAAGACACTTTTTTAAGAGGAATTCAGTTAAATTAAATTTCATTTGTCACGTTTAGTTTTTGAGATATCACATAAAATTATTTTTTCTTTATGAGAGGATCCCTTTATTTCTTTATATTTTTTTATTTTTACCACATATTTTAGTTTGCTTAATGGGTTTAAAATATTTTAATATTATAAAATTATAAAATAAAAAAATAATAAAGAGGTGATTAAAAAATAAAAATAAAGAAAACAATTTAAAAAATAAAATATTGAGTGTGATACATCATTTTAAAGGAAATTTGAAGCTGATTTTAAAAATCGATTAAAAAAAGAGTTATTCTGTAAGAAAAATAACAACTTTATGCGATATTTTAAAATCCAAAAGAGATAAATAAAAACCGTTTACATCTGTCAATTCTTGAAGACAAGATCTATAAGAAAGCTATTTACACGAAAACAAAAAAGTTATAGACCCCCTCCCAAAATGCAGACAAAAACACTCCGTAGCTTAAAAACGGCTTGCTATATCTAAATGTGGTTGTCACCTTTAGGCTTCTCTTGAAATTTGAGCGTCGCAAAGGGGGGTCAGTTTTTTTCTATCTTCCCTAGAAATACCTGACACCACAAAAAAAACAACGAATTTGGGACCCCGTACAGGGTGTGACAATGAATACGATTTTTTGAGAGGGAACACCCTGTATATTTTTGCATTTTAAGATTCGTCTTTTCTTTCTGATTTCAAAAATATACAATATCTACGTGCTGCGATTAATATTTTTTGAGGTATATGCAGTATTTCTTCTATATGATCTTATGCATTTTACGTTTATTTTGTTTTGCCATGGGAGTATTGACTCTCAACTCCAATGTTTCTTCAAGTATTTCTTGATTGTGTTTGTATTTCAAATCATCACACAGATCCAAGTTTTTTGGGAAGGAGCATTTACATTCTAGGCATCTAAACATAAAAACACTTTCTGCATAGGAATACCTTTGTTTTTGTATGCCATGTTTACTTTGACAATGTTTATTCAAATTAAATTGGGCACTAAATAATTTGTCACACAACTTGCACGTCACCGGTATTTTCACAGCACAAAAACGACGAATTTTAATCAAAAAGAACTGGAAATTATTAAAGTTTTGCTGTATAAAACCATACTGAAATATCTCTCAGTTGATTGGTTGGCAGAAGTGACAGATCAACGCTTGCGCACGTCTTGGAATTCATCTCGGTATTTAACGACTCGTCGCCTTTAGTCGTCAGAAAAGTCTGGCAACACAGGTGCCATAACCACACATTTTGTAAACATAACCTCTAACGTTTTAAGTTTAACAAAAAATCTTTCGAATTTTAAATTTTGTACTAAACAATGCTTACAAGCGCCCCAAGACGCCTTCTAAAAATTTTGACCACAAAAAATTTGACCCCAATATGTCTTCAAAGCACTGCAACACAAGCTTTAAGTGATAACCGCCTAACAGTATTTAGGACCACAGAAAACGACCCCTCAAATCATTCAACCAACCACTTGACTCAATTTTACAGGGTCGCTCCAGAAACTGAATTGAATTTGAATTTATTTTATTTAAATACAGTCTTTTACATTTTACAAAAACTTCTATTCCTATTATTAATAACAATGTTTATCAAAATAACAAAGCAAGGAAATGAACCCTGAGTGCCTCATTAATTTAGTATTGCATGAAATTAAGTATTTAAGAAAAACTGTAAACTAATAAAACAAAATCTTTAAGTATCTAAAAATAACAGTCAGATATTGTAAGACATTATTACAATATGAACCGATAAATAAATAGTATTGACCTAAATAATTAAACTATTTCTTCAACAAATAACAGTAGGTATGCAATATGTCTTTAAGCTACAATAAATATAAGTAGATAAGACAGATTTAATTAAGTTAATATGAATACAGATAGATCTGAGTTACTCTTCGACCCGGAGAGTTAGCACCTGTATGGGGTCCCTTTCCCAGGGTTACGGGAGAAGACCACATCGATATGAAAGGCGGAGAGAATGGACCTCGGTACGGTGATCATAGCGTAGGTGGCAACCCTTTCTTTTAGGGATAGTATAAAAGACTACTGCCTTGTAGTACCGGCGTTGGAATCGTCAAAGGCTAGGGGAAGAAAACCTCGATCAAAAATCACCTGGTCCTCCAGGTTGGGGGTTGGGGCATCAGACTAACTCTCTGATACCCGGAAAAAACGTACACTGTTAAAAAACCCAATCAAACGCCTCGGAAAGAAATGAAAAACCTAAGACGAACCAAGAAAAGAAACAGGAATATGATTTTTGGTACATGGAACGTACAAGGAATGAATCGAAAAATGAACGAAATAGTACATGAGTGCAGCAGAATGAAGGTAGACCTTGCTGTACTAACAGAAACGAAAAAGAAAGGAAAAGGATCTGAAAACCTAGGACAATATGACCATTTCTATAGCGGAGTGGCAAAAGAAAAACATGCCCAACAAGGAGTATCTATTTTGGTCAACAAAAGATTTAGAAAATTTATCACCAACTGGGAAGCAGTCAATGAAAGGCTAATTAAAATGAATATAACAATAAAAGGAATGAGACTTACGATTTTTGGAATCTATGCGTATAACGACGATGCAAATGTAGCCGTGAAAGACAATTTTTTTGAAGAAATACACAATGAAATATCAGCAGTAAGTGCATCTAGAGAAATTGTCATATTGGGAGATTTAAATAGTAGAACCGGTAACAGAGTTAATGATCTGACAGTTGGCCAATATGGAGAAAATCTTGTTAATGACAATGGAAACCGGCTAATTACAGTATGTGAGCAATTAGACCTAAAAATCCAAAACGGTTTTTTTCAACATAAGGAAATACACAAATATACCTGGACCAAACCCTCACAAAACCTGAAATCCGTCATTGATTATCTTATCACTAAACAAAAGACAAAACTAAAAATTCAAGATGTCAGAACAAAGCGTGGATCAACATGCGGAAGTGATCACTATTTTCTGGAGTCCAAAATTCTCTTTCCTTATCAAGGCCGAAGCCTGCATCAACAACATCTTGATGATACAGTGATTGAAGAAATTGATCACTGTAAATATAATCTACTAAGCCTAGAACATGACAGCGTAAAAAACTTATACAAAAAGAGACTGAACGAAAAACTTAATACAAGTTCAGGTGAAACCCCAGATGAGGAATACGAATGTATTACATTAAGCATCCACCAAGCTGCAAAAGAAGCACTAGGATTAGTGGAAGAAACTTCTAAAAGAAGAAAACCATACTGGTGGGATGCTGAGATTGAGAGAGAAATAGAGGAAAAAAGGAAATTATATCACACCTACTTATCCCAAAAGACAGATAGAAGCAGACAAGAATACAAAATCGCGCAATCAAAGGTGAGAAGAATGATCAGTGATAAGAAAAATCATTCGTGGACGCAAAAGTGCCAGAAAATAGATTCTTACTTAGGAGGTAGGAGAAGTACCGAAAGCTGGAAAACTATAAGATCGATTAAAAAAGAAACATGCAGAGATATCATTTCACCAATACCAGACAAAGAATGGGATGAGCATTTTAAAAAACTTTTAACTGAAGATAGAGCAGAATTCAAGGAAGACGCAAGAGACAATATAATTAGAACGATGGGATCTCCAGTACCCCTCACAATCTCTGAGGTCAAAAACGTGTGCACAACCTTAAAAAGCGGTAAATCTGCCGGACCCGGAAATATCCCAGCCGAACTTATTAAATATGGCACTGAAGAACTGTTTTGGAGATTACGGAATCTTTTCCAAAAATATTTAAATGGAACTGTAGTCCCAACTGAGTGGAAAACGTCATATATATCCACAATACACAAAAAAGGAAGGAAAGATATATGTGACAATTATAGAGGTATATCTGTGACTAGTACGCTAAGCAGAATATACGGTAAAATAATAAGAAATAAAGTAGAGAGCGAATATAAAGACATGGAGGCAGAAGAACAAGCTGGTTTCAGGGCGGGTAGATCGACTTCAGATCATCTCTTTTGTATAACCCAAGTTATTGAAAAGAAAATGGCATACGGTCAAGAGCTGCATCTGCTTTACGTGGATTTGCAGAAGGCATATGATAGTATACCACTAAATCTACTTTGGAAAGCGTTGGAAAACACAAACATAAGCGTACAACTAATTAAGGCCATCCAAGAGTTATACCGCAATAGTAAGGCAAAAGTTAAAATAAAAGCAAAACTAACCAAAGGCTTTCAAGTAAATAAAGGTCTTAAACAAGGTTGCTGTATCTCGCCTACGCTCTTCAAGATATACTTGGAACAAGTCCTTAAAGTATGGAAGAGAAAATGCCAAAACATGGGAATTCCGTTGGACGAAACCACCTTGTATACTTTATGTTTCGCCGATGATCAGATAGTAGTGGCTCAGGATTATGACGACCTCGAATATATGACACGAAAACTAATAGAAGAGTACAATAAGTGGGGACTAGAGGTTAATCTCAATAAGACAGAGTATATGTGTATCGGTGGAATGAAACAGGATCTAATCTTAAATACCGGTCAGCGAATTCACTCCTGTGATGAGTATAAATACTTAGGTCTAAAAATTACAGCTGACGGAACACTAGACAAAGCTATAAAAGATCGAAACGTACAAGGAAGAAAAGCAATAACTTTATTAAATGGAATAATTTGGGACCAAAGTATATCAAAACATAACAAAAAGCTTATATATAACACCATTATAAAAAGTATTATTACATACGGCTCAGAAGTATGGCCAATCAAGGATAGAACAGAAAAAATGCTTTCCGCTACGGAGATGGACTATTGGAGAAGAGCAGCAGGGAAATCAAAAAGAGAAAGAGTTACAAATCAAAGAATAAGAGAAATTATGACAGTAGGTGAACGTACTTTAGTGGATGATATAAGAACAAAACAACTGGTGTGGTACGGACATGTACAAAGAATGAATGACGAAAGACTACCTAAACAAATACTACAATGGAAACCAACTGGCCGAAGAAAACGAGGACGGCCAAGGAGAAGCTGGAGAGAAGGAATAGACAGTGAAATAAGAATAAGAGGCCTAGATGATGAATTATGGGCAAACAGAAACGAGTGGAGATTGGGTATCGGAAGACGTAGAACGTTGTGAAACCGATAAATATATATAGATCTGAGTTAAAAATTTATAGTTTAAAGTAAAAACACCAATCTTAAATAAAATTTAAACATATGTAGGTACAAAAATATATTATGTAATAACTAATGTTATTTCAAAGTACATATATTCTAATATTTTAAACAGGTACTTTTGTAAACAGGTACATTTAGTTACTAATTCTATAACAGCATTCTATTTTTAAGGCAAGAGATATTTTTTATAAAAGATCAAAATACAGGTACATCAAATGATCTGGCTAGAATAGTATTGACCAAATTGTTTTGTAAGAAAAATGTTTTAATTTTTTTGTTAAATATTCTAATAGGTAGTTTCTTTATTTCCTCTGGTATGCAAT
This sequence comes from Aspidapion aeneum, assembly GCA_963576565.1. Taxonomy (NCBI): domain Eukaryota; kingdom Metazoa; phylum Arthropoda; class Insecta; order Coleoptera; family Brentidae; genus Aspidapion; species Aspidapion aeneum. The sequence continues at coordinate 57,798,881 of OY755043.1, read as the reverse complement.
TAAAAATCCTTGCACCTAAATAAAAGAACATCCTCTGACTGAGCGACCGATCAGCTCTGGGAATAAAAATTTTAGTTCTATTAGTACTTAGTTGAAAGTCTAGAAAATTGAAATTTTTAATTATTAGTTTTGATATGCTAACACAATAAAGCTCATTTAAAGTTAAAATTTTTAGATTTTTAAAGATTGGTTCAGTATGCTCTTTATATCCACACCCTTCTATCCATCTAATAAAAGCTTTTTGTTTGGTTACAATACTGGATAAAGTTGTTCTGTATAGGCCACCCCATATAGTTATACCATAGCTTAGTAGGCATTGGACCAATGCAAAGTAAAGTGTTCTTTTTAGAAATTTTGGAAGCATTTTTTTTACAAAATAAAATTTGCTAAGAATGTATTTTAGTTTTTTATTTAGTGATTCTATGTGCAATTTAAAATTTAAATTTTCATCAATTATTATTCCAAGATATTTTATTGACTTTGACTGTTCTATGATTTGGCAAGTGCAGTTAATATCTGTATTGCAGTTAATGTGATATTTTAGGTCAGAAGGTAGCTTACACTTTGTAGGTAAAATTTAAAAATTTAGTTTTTGTTGCATTAATTAACATATCGTTCATACAAAACCATGTTCTCAGTAAGATGATATCATGCTTAATTTGATCGTAGTTTTCTTCCCAGGTTTTATTGAAATATATGAGAACTGTATCATCAGCAAATGCAATTAATTGGCCTTTGAACTTTCCTTGAAAAATACTATTAATATAAATGACAAAAAGAAGAGGCCCCCGCACACTTCCCTGAGGGACTCCTGTTTTTATTTTTTGACTATTGCTTAAAAAACCTTCAATTTTAGTAATTTGTGTTCTCCCTTCTAAGAAGCTCTTGCACCAACTTTGTTCTTTCCCCCTTACTCCTGCATTTTCAAGTACTTTTAATAATTTGGAATGTGATATTGTGTCAAATGCCTTTTGAATGTCTATGAAAAGTGCAGAGACTCTGTGTTTTTGATCAAGTTTTTTTGCAATAAATGTATTAAAGTTTACTAATGCTAGTTCAGTGCTTTTTTGAGGCAAAAATCCATACTGATTTTCAGCAAAAAAATTATTTTGGGTTAAAAAGTTGTGTATTCTATATTTAGCAACTTTCTCAAATACTTTAGAAAATATTGACAAGAGAGCCATAGGTCGGTAATTGCTGCAGTTGTCCCTTTGGCCACCTTTGTGTAAAGGAATGATAAGTGAAGTTTTAAGAGCATCTGGATAAACACCTTGATTAAAGAATACAGGTGAAATATATTGATTAAGTTCTTTCAGAATTTTTGACTTTATGCCATCAATACCGTTAGCTTTATTTGCTTTTAAGGTTTTTATTATATTTCTTACCTCAATTTCTTGGACGTTAGAAAAATTTAGTGAGTCATGTATAACTTTGTTGGTAAATGACTGTTTTACATTGTTATCAAGATTAATGTTTTTACATGTTTCTGCAATTTGGGGACCTATGTTAGAAAAGTAGGAATTTATGTGATTTGCTATATCTTGCTTTGTATTTATGACTAGGTTATTTTCAGTTTTAATAGATTTTATTGTGTTATTTGTTTTATTTTGATTGCCTGTAAGCTCATTTATAGTGGCCCACTGTTTTTTTATATTGGTTTCATTTTCTAGAAGTGTTTTGTAATATTGTGCTTTAAAATCATACAATAGTTTTCGTAAACGATTTCTGTAAGCAAGATACTTATTTCTTAAATCTAAATTTTTTGGATTTGACTTATATTTTGTAAAAAGATTGTCCCTTTTTCTTATACTATTTAACAGACCTATGGTAACCCAAGGCTTAATTTTGATTTTTTTAGAGCTTAAAATTTTAGTTTCAGATGATTTATCAATACTACTTGAGATTTTATTAAAAAATATATTATAACATTCATTCACATTATTTGACCCATATATTGTATTCCATGTTTAATGTTTTATTGTATCTTTAAGCAAGTTGTAATTAATTATTTTTATATACCTATCAGTTTTAATGTTTATTTTTTCAGTTTTCAGAGTAAAGGAGATGCTAATAAGGTAGTGATCAGTTATATTTGTTCTTAATATAGTAGAATTGATCACAGTTTCTTGTTGAAACCTTACCATAAAGTGATCATAACATGTTCCTGCTGTAAAATCTCGATTTGGTTTGGTGACATTATTAATAATTGAAAGAAATCCATGTTCATTTAAAAGATCTATGTACAATTTTTTTTCTTTGTTGTTTCTGAGCAAATCTATATTGATATCACCAGTTATAACACAATTTTTTACTTTTAGTTTTGAAAATAATGCTTCTAGTTCAGATAAGAAAATTTCGGTAGAGCCAAACTGAAGTCGGTATATACCCAGAATTGAGAACTCAACAGAGTCTAAAGAGAGTTCTAAATATATATTATCTGCATTTTGCATTGGAAAAACATCAACTTTGTTTACATTTATACTACAATCTACAAACGCCACAACACCACCAGATCTATAGTTATTATTGCATGAGTAGAAGCTGTTGTATCCTTCAATATTATATAATGATTTTTCATGGTCATAAATCCAAATTTCAGACAAAATAATTATTTTTGGTTTATTTTGCATTAATTCTAAAGATACTAAGAAGCTATTAAAATTTTTTCTTAAACTGCAAATATTTAAATGCAAAAGCATAGAATTATTATTATTACTTGAATTTTGATGTAAAAAATGTAAATTAAATTCATCAATGGTATTAACATTTGTTGTGTGTCTTATGATTGATGTGTAATTTATTAAATCAGTTACATATTCAGTCATGTTTGAAAGACAACAAAAGTTTAAAACAATAGGGTGAAAGAATCGATTTATTTAAATTTAGAACAAAAAATAAATAAAAATAATATACTCAGACTTAGTGAAAGAAATTTGTATACAATATATCAAATAGAAATATTAATTTTTCTTTTTGTTATTTGGTAGAAGTGTCATTGAGTTATAGTCGATTCTCTCTTTCAATATTTTAATTTTTTCTGTCGAATTGGACATGCTTTACTCATACTATCATGCACAATGTCAAGAAGCGGGTCAAACTTATCTTTAACATATTTACAATTAACGCAACTTGGATTTGTTTCTCGTCTACATAGGTATCCCTTATGTGGACCACCACAGTATGTGCATACCTGGGTCCTATTGGAACAATTTTTAACTGAGTGTCCATAGACACAGCAAATCCCGCACCTAATAGGGTCAAGGTCTTCTTGTATGTAGCATTCTCCCCAGCTTACTTTAAGTCGTTGATTAATGATTTTTTTAAAGGTAGCCCCTGACACTTCAGCCTTAGCAATATATTTGTTTCTCTTCAGAGTTGGTCTTGCAAAGGTCAGCTTAAGACTATCATTTGCATACAGTAGTTCAGGATTCAATGTCACCAGCTCATCTAGAAGTTCATCTCCTTCTTGGTATTGTTTGCATAAACCAGTAATACAAATTCTGGGATTCCAGAGCTCAGATTTAGTAACATCAAACAGTTTGCTGTCGAGACTATTTAGGGTTTCTTCATATAACTTATTGTGGACTTCTTTTTGTTTGGTTTTTAGTATTATAGTTCCTGTTTTAGTTTGTGTTATATCAATTGGAGCTTTAATTTTCATTGGGTGATTAAGAGTAAATCATTTTCAGTGTGTCTCCAACATTTTCATTTTTAGCTTTTATAATTATGGCATTATTTTGATACATGTTAGGGTTGTTGCTTTTGACTGCTTCAGAGTAGTTGTTATTCATTGAGTCACTTACAGTCATAGAGGTATTGCTGCTGTTTTCCAATTTTTCAAGAGTCTTTAATATTGTATTGATTTTTTCTTCCAACTTGCTTTCAAGAGTTTGCAATGTTAGCCCTTTTCTTGCAGTCCTCACAAAACCAGAGTATTATTTTTTCCAGTTCTTTTATTTTCCTATATTGGGAATTGGTAATATTAACACATTGAGCATGATGCCAAATATTGCACGGCCCATCACATTGCAAAGCATTATCTTTTTCAGTAACTGTTTTATTACATTTACCACAATTTTGCTCTGGTTCAGTATTGCACATGTTGATGATGTTGGTATTTTGTTTTCTTCATAAAAGTTTTGTTTACATTATTTTTTTGTTTTTCTGAAATTTGTCTATGCTTTCATAATACTGTGCAGCTTTCACTGAAGTCTATAATAACGATGTTGCCAGACTTTGGAAGTCAACTCAGGGCTATCAAAATGGACGGGCCACGATCCTCCACTTTGTTGACGTCACATCCGGGGCTGATTTTTTTTTGATGGTCACGTTACGACACAGCTGATTGTCTTTAAAATATTGAAGTTGGAATGACGTTTCATGGATATTTGATTTTTTTTTAATAAAGCCGTTTTTGAGATTGTTTTTACTTTATTCTGGCAGAACAATTTTTTTTTAATGTATAGTAAGCCCTAATTTTTCATAGCCGCTTCATTAGCTCACACAAAAATTAAGTTTAAAGCAGAAGCGAATGTGACAATCACATATGACAAAGTCAAATACATGTCAAATATAACAGTTGGCATGTGGTACATGGCGGGTAATTTGAATTCAAAATAAGGAATGCTAAATCTTGAAGATTTTAACCTTTTAATCATGTTGCTTCCTTACAAACCTTTGGTGGAAAATCGGGATGGTGTCTGAGAATATTTCAGTGAAATTTTGCGGAAATCTGTAGTGCCATTTTGAAAATATCATAAAAAAAACGTCTGAACTCCCATAAGACCCAATGTAAAATTCAGCCCCGGGAGAACAGCTGATTTTTTCAGGGTCGTGGCCTCTATTTTTGTGTTGGCCTTGGTCAACTTTACACGGCTTGCGTGGGTAATATGGCGGCAAAATAAATTTGAGGTTATGTCTATTTTGCGAGAATCGTTTTTTTTTCTGGTACAAAAGGTTCTCCCCGTATAAAACTTTTATCGCGAGATGAAGTCGGCGACTAGAGTTATATATTTTCGCACTTTTTATTATTTTCACGATATTTTTTACGTTATAATTTGTAAATTTTCGGCAGCACTTTCTCCGCGTTGCTTTAACAGTCGCGACGTTGCCAGCTCCAATCCCAATTATTTCAACATGGTGGCATTACAAAGACCTATAAAACACAAACTAAGACATTTCAGGAGACCTGTTTAATGGTAAGAGAGCCAGTTTTAGATGTCATTGATTGTTTAAAGGCAATAGATTACACAAAGCCACCAATAAGATTTGTTTTGTATGGCCAAAAAGCTTGTGGCAAATCCTTAACCCTAGCACACATCCTCCATTTTGCTTACAATAACAAATACCTTTTGGTCCATGTTCCATGGGTTGGTAATTGGATGAGACGTCCCAAAGAATTTGGTAATCATAAAACAAGAGAAGGCTATGTGAGTATAAATTTAGATGCTGCAGCATGGTTGTTGCATTTTAAAACTCAAAATGCTGAGCTGTTAAAGAACCCTGAATTGGTTCTTGATGAGGATGCAGTGTGGAGCAAGAGGGAAAAGACACCAAAAGGGTTGAGTCTATCGGAGTTGATTGAGCATGGAATTAGTAGGATTAGGTATGCTTCAGATACTATTAATGTCCTAGGTAGGTAGAATTAGACCTAGAAAAAACAATATTTATTGGAATTAGAGGCCCTAAATATATTTTGACAGTTGTTTTGTGCATCTTT